>CM026393.1:13254183-13319364 GCA_014843695.1 Archivesica marissinica
CATCATATATGGAACTATGTACATCATATATGGAACTATGTACGTCATATATGGAACTATGTACATCATATATGGAACTATGTACGTCATATATGGAACTATGTACGTCATATATGGAACTATGTACGTCATATATGGAACTATGTACGTCATATAGGAACTATGTATGGAACTATGTACGTCATATATGGAACTATGTACATGGAACTATGTACGTCATATATGGAACTATGTACGTCATATATGGAACTATGTACGTCATATATGGAACTATGTACATGGAACTATGTACGTCATATATGGAACTATGTACATCATATATGGAACTATGTACGTCATATATGGAACTATGTACGTCATATATGGAACTATGTACGTCATATATGGAACTATGTACATGGAACTATGTACGTCATATATGGAACTATGTACATGGAACTATGTACGTCATATATGGAACTATGTACGTCATATATGGAACTATGTACGTCATATATGGAACTATGTACATGGAACTATGTACGTCATATATGGAACTATGTACGTCATATATGGAACTATGTACGTCATATATGGAACTATGTACATCATATATGGAACTATGTACGTCATATATGGAACTATGTACATCATATATGGAACTATGTACGTCATATATGAAACTATGTACGTCATATATGGAACTATGTACGTCATATATGGAACTATGTACGTCATATATGGAACTATGTACATCATATATGGAACTATGTACATCATATATGGAACTATGTACATCATATATGGAACTATGTACGTCATATATGGAACTATGTACATCATATATGGAACTATGTTCGTCATATATGGAACTATGTACATCATATATGGAAATATGTACGTCATATATGGAACTATGTACATTATATATGGAACTATGTACGTCATATATGGAACTATGTACGTCATATATGGAACTATGTACATGGAACTATGTACGTCATATATGGAACTATGTACGTCATATATGGAACTATGTACGTCATATATGGAACTATGTACATCATATATGGAACTATGTACATCATATATGGAACTATGTACGTCATATATGGAACTATGTACGTCATATATGGAACTATGTACGTCATATATGGAACTATGTACGTCATATATGGAACTATGTACTGGTTTGTCATATATGGATATGTACGTCATATATGGAACTATGTACGTCATATATGGAACTATGTACGTCATATATGGAACTATGTACGTCATATATGGAACTATGTACGTTATATATGGAACTATGTACGTCATATATGGAACTATGTACGTCATATATGGAACTATGTACATCATATATGGAACTATGTACGTCATATATGGAACTATGTACATGGAACTATGTACGTCATATATGGAACTATGTACGTCATATATGGAACTATTTACATCATATATGGAACTATGTACGTCATATATGGAACTATGTACATCATATATAGAACTATGTACATGGAACTATGTACGTCATATATGGAACTATGTACATGGAACTATGTACGTCATATATGGAACTATGTACATCATATATGGAACTATGTACGTCATATATAGAACTATGTACGTCATATATGGAACTATGTACATCATATATGGAACTAATTAAAATAACTATAAAACGCTACTCACCAATGCAATCCGGGTTCGATCCTCAGACCTGGAAGTATGTGAGATGGTACGGTGGTCGTCAGATCGGACAGTGGGTATTCTCCGGGTACTCCGGTTTCCTCCCACAGGAATGACCACATTTACGCTTTCATCCGCGCCAACGAGAGTGCTTAATATAAGTTGTTAAAACTTGCTTCGTAATCGTTATAAAATAAATAAAATTAGGGCATAATCATGGAATTGAAATAGTCAAAGGAAAGTTCACTCTCTCTTACAAGGGGCCATCGACATATATCCTGTCCAATAACACTGTCTACCTGATATCTAGAGCCTGTTCAATATGTTCGGACGAAGCTATTGCGGACATTCTTATCGAATAATTGCAGTTAAAGGACGTGAATTAAAGATAAAGGTGAGTATCAATTAAGTGCTTACCTCGGATATTTCGAACTCAGAAGCTTTTAATGGTGATATGATAGTTATCAGGATATTTGCTAATCATTTATTCCTATACACTTTGATTTATTTATGATACTGTTGTTTGCGGTTATCGGTTCGATTTATGATCTTATTAAAGGATTACGAGGAGCGAGCCATCTTAACGACAATGACGGCGCTTTTGAAAGGGTGAAATTTACAAACAAATACTTAGAATATTCAACATGCACTTTTCGGTGTCTTTGGAAAGATTATACATCCGGTCCTGAGTTATTTAGTATGGCGCTGTAGCCGAGTGGTAAGCGTTACTTCTAATATTAATGTAACGGTTCGATCCCCATGTTGGGATATATCGATATAATAATAATAATACACTTTATTTAGAATTTGCACAACTCATATACTCATCAGTAACTTTATTTGTTACAATCTAGTATTTTGGGGAGGGCCGTAACTAATGTTAAAACTTGTGGCTCAACCCACTTGCTTCAGCATTTATTGACAATCCGTGTGTACAATAATGACATAAATCGTATTTATTTTATGCTAATTGATGAAATACAGTGTTCTATCAGTGAGATATAATCCATATCACTCATTGCATATCACTCACTGTATTTTGCCGGACCACTTTTTTATTATCTCCCTTCCCAATACACTATTCTTCAACGTGTCACACGTGTCATTTAATGTTCACCGTTTACCTGGCTTCAATGACACTATTTACCTGTATTATTGTTTTTGTTATGAAACAAATCAAAAGCGAAATACAACTGACAATGTCTCGAATTTTGTCACTGCAAATTGTAACAATAAATCCAATAAATGTTTTCATGTATTTTTCCTCGATTCAACATTAAATTCAAGATGGCGGGATATTTGTGTATCGACTCGTCAATGTATTCATCCGCGCAAAAACACGGCGGCCAACTATTTTAATTTCTTCATTTTGTGTTTGTTTTTCACCAATTAGCATAAAATAAAAATAAAATATGTTTGTTTTGAGTGAATATGGAATATATCTCACCTCACTCTCTACGCACTCGTGAACATATTTGAAATGTTCTCACTTCTCAGTGAGATATATTCCATATTCACTCAAAACAAACATAGGTCCTCTATTTATTTAACGAGAGAACGCACGTAACAAAAGTTATTCTAAAATGAGACCCTCAATATATGCTATTCCTCTCAATGTTTAGTTTTTCATTTGGTTTTGGTGTTTAGTGTCGCAACAACAGCTTAGGAGGTCGTATGGCGATTATCCATTCATTATCTGTGGAGGAAGACCCCGGATCCCTTCTGAGACGTATTCCAGGCAAGGACAGTAACCAGTGTAGAACCACCGACCTACAACAAGCCAACATCCACAGTGGGATTCGAACCTACAGCGCCTAGGATCTAGTGCTTTGAAGTCAACGACCTTAACCAATCGGTCACGGCGCGTATGCCCCGATGTGTTGTGTCGTACGTCAATCATGAACTAATTAAGTAGATTATAGTATGCATATATATCAATTATAGTCTGTTCAGTATAATCATATTCATATATGTGACCCACCATGACAAATCATCTTAAGTCTAAAAAGACTATACCATCATATAGGTATAAGTATAAACTTTCTAGTGATATCAGTATCAATCATGTAGCTCGTTTCAGTCCAAAGTTATGACCATTTGAATAATGGACTTCACGCGACTAATAAATATTCCGAGAAAACAAAGATTTGCAGAAATTATGACTTATTTTAGCAAAATTTGGAGACGCAGTGAAATCAAAACACCATAGCAACCAATAATTATTTGGCTATGCAAAAGTACATTCCTCTCGGCAAATACAGGGGAAACTAAATTTTAGTTTTAAATTTTACGAATTATTGTGATATATTTTGATTGGTGGATGTCATATGACAATTGACACAATAAGGATGCATTAATTTCGTGGAAATGAAAATGACTTCAAATTATTATATTGTTATCAGTATGTATAGGCAATTAGAAATGCCCGAGACTATACTTATGTAATACTTAATAGTGTACACTTTCGGCTACTGTTTATGTGTGTTTCTGGAGCCAGTCAATGCATACGCTTTCTATGATATAAGTATGTACGGAGCGGGAGGTCGAAGGTTCGAATCTCGTCAGGGGTTCGTTCTGGTATGGCCGGTTGGTGAGCCGCCAGCTAGTTAAATAATGGTTACCGATTGCCTACCAGCCTGGCGCCTGGCATACAAACATAGGATTCGGAAAGTACTGATGTTCATAAAAAAGGTGTCCTCATAAGTCAGAAATGGCTGGCCCTTTAAATAAGGGTGACACTATATTAAACAAACACTTTACTTTTATAATATATTCTTTATGGTTTCTTATGATTTACGGTGTTGACAATATGAACAATATATATGTTATTTTTCTCTACATAATCGCATGCAGATGTATGATATATTTTTTTTTTATATTCTTATATAATAACAGAGAAGTATGTGTCTATGAGCAGATAGGTATACAATATATTATATCTAGTGGTATATTTTAAAATGCAGTGCATAATAATTTAGTAATAATTAATTATATAATCTACATGCTTCAATCGAATATAACTGATGTGACAATATACAACATATACTCAATCCAGAACAGTGGACAGACGGATCTGTTGTCCAGTGGTAACACGCTGGACTGGTAATCCAGGGATCGCAGGTTCGATCCCTCGTCTGACCCTAATACAATTAACAGTCTTTCAGATGGGACGTTAAACCGAGGTCTCGTGTCGGTGCTGTACACCGTACACGTAAAAGAACCAGAGGAGACTCTGGAATGGGTCTATGTCTGTATCATTGCACTATCCTCCAACAATATAATATGACAACTCTCTTCAGGAGGCGTCGCTCATATGGGCAACCGGTAGCGACGATAAATAAACGTAAAACACACACGAACAAAGGAACATAATTAAAGCTGATATGTGTAGATATGGCTATACAGCTTGTAACTGACAACCTTATAATAGACAGTCTTCTATCTCAACAGAGATATCTCTACATATATATGCATTTTGAGCTGTGTTCAATTAATGTTGCATGCACTTTTTCAGTTCAGTGTTTTATAAAATTATTTGTTTTAAATAATATTTAAATTAGCAAGAGTGGCTTGGCTTTAGGATGTACAAATTAAAAATATTACATTAACTAATAGTATAGCATGCATTATGTTACTGATATACTCAGAATGACTACGAACTTTTTATGACTGTTTAAATTTGTGTTTGCATTACACATATATAGGATCTCCCATGAGTGGTTAGTTCGTACTATAGTTTAAGAAACGAGTTTTGGAATTTTGCTATTAAGCGAGCTTTTCCTTTTATCGCATTACAACTGTTACAGTAACAACAACAATACATCTGAAGAAAACGTGTACTATTAAACCTTATTACATTAAGGTGTATTCGTTCGCCGTAGTAAATAGTCCCTTCTAATCACGCAAATAGTCGAAACAATATTTTTAACAACTTTATGCAACTAGTTCATATTTCGTATTTTATTGATCTAAGCAGTCGATTTTTAACAAATAAATCATGAACCGAAACAACATGTATATTGTGTCGAATGTGTATTACAAGCTGACAATGTCATGTCGCGGCCAATCGAAATCCGTCCCGGTGTTATTAAACGTGTGGACATATAGGAAAATATGTGATGAGTGTATGTGATGACTTAACAACTTAACACAAGTTACGTGATACATGCCATGTTAATAAAGATAAGATGCAACTACATACTGAATGGCACATATATATATTATATATGTATTTATTATTTGTTCACGCATTATTCTACATATTAATTAACATGCGTTTCAGAATGTTGTTGACACATGCATTTATTTGTTCAGCCTTACTCGTCATTATCATATGAGAATAATCACACGGTATAACTCGTAACTAAATTAGAAACACTTACAAGTCCACTTCCTTTCCCGGTAAAACTTTAAATCGTCGGAAATAATAGATGGATGATAGCATAATCGATTTTTGAAACATTTACACTTTCTGAAAATCATGTAACTATCTTCCTATGTGTTCATTTGTCGGGATTTTCAGGGATTTCCAGCATACTATTTATTGATTATATAGATAGTTTATTTTTTAAAGAGCAACATGTACATACAGTCAATGCAAAACAATACATAGCAACACCCAGCCTCATAGAATTACGATGTTCCCTTTTCCTGGAATATATATGGAGTCGATCACCGGCCAAATATTTGTGTTATATTGCATTATTTTATTTTGTGAAACTGTTTGGAAAACCTATTTGGACTAGCAATTATTCTGTATACATACCTCGCTAATCTAACCACTTTTTGACACAATTTACTAGACTTATTTATAGTTACAAAACTTAGCTTCATTGTAAAAAAATTACCACATGCAAAGTACGTACATCGACATGCTGGCATTAAATATGGCTTCAACTTGCATGTACGTACTCGTATTTTCGTTATTTTGAACGTCAATTATAAATGTGTTCCCATTTCTGAGAAATACAATACAATCCGGAAATTTAATACAGATAAGTCCAAAATTGTGCATGCATATGGTTGGATATAGCAGTACTAAATAACGGAAACACAAATACATTTTCTAAATTCATTGTTGACTAAAGAAATAATATGAATGGTATGGTAGTTACATACAAATATATACATATATGTTAATGTGTGGCAGCGAAATTAGAGGTGCAAATTCAAGATTCCTGTTTTGCATTTTCTGCCATTCGTTCGCACTGAAAATTTCTCTCAGTCAATATAATAAAATAAAATTGCACACACGTGCACGCACACGCACACGCACACGCACACGCACACGCACACACTTTTAGTATGTAATCATTCCATGTCTTACCTTTGGAGAATGCGTTGCACTGACTGTCAAACATGGCGGGATAATCGTGTCGGGTGTAGCCCGGGATAGAACCCAGAGCTCCTATATTTCCGCACATCTGCCTCATCAAAGTTGACTGGCATGCCGAGAAATGAGGGCTCATATACGCTTGTTGCAAAATTGAAGGGTCGTATAATGTCGGTAATGGTTTGTATATCGTCGGCGTCGTTAGAGCACTGGTGTGTATTGCAGCAGGGTTTATTGGGGTTGGTCGTGAAATATCGGCGGACAACAGCGAGGATGGTGTTGCCGGTGGTGATGGAATGGATTTTGAAACGGCCACTTGAAGAAGATGTGAATGTCTGTCGTTCTGTAGTACTCTTTCACGATCCAATTGTCTTTCTCTTTCAATATCTCTAGGTCTGTTACTGTCATTAACTATTTCACGTAGTCTGTGTAATTCCACCTCTCTGACACCAACACCATTTTGTGCCGCGATATCGTGGTCTGTGTGAACGCGGCTATCCGATTCTCTTTCTATGGCGCGCTCTCTCTCCCGTTCAATGCGTCGTTCATCTTCGCGTTCGAGTTCTATTCTAATATGATCCGCTTCCCGTTCTCTCTTTCCGAGAATGTCATCAATCAAGAATGAAGAATGCAGAGCAGCAGATGGATGCGGCTCTGATGTGTGCAAGGAAACATTGTCTCTAACATACAACGATGAACTAGTCGGGTAATAACTTGAACTAGTTTCACTACGACCGACAGCAGAATAACTTGGCATCAAGTGAATCATTGTCGCTGTACATTCCATTAAACAATTAACAGCAAAACATAGTTTTACATTCAATATGTCTCCGTATGATAAAATGTCTTCTGTGTGTATTATGTACGAATGAAAATACTAATTTTGTACATCCAAAACTATTCTTTGTCTTTTGACAAAATAATATGAACTGTATTCCTTGAATGTGTGTATAACCGCCAAAGTACAATATTTACATTATAATTGCCGCCCGCGATATGAAACGTTTCATTTAAGACTTTGAATTTCGCCTAATAGCTTACCTACAAAGATTATATAAATATTTGATCAAAAATCAAGTTGACAATCAGTGTAACCAATCGCATCGCTCCATCCCGCACAGATTTGTTTGTATATCTATTTATCTTAAACTCTTTAATCGGAACACATTCTAAGTGGCTGGATAAGCTAAACATCTTGAAGTTAGTGGGAGGAGCCAAGACGGGCGATCACAATAATTGTGGTTGCTCACATGTGCCGTTGTAATTAAACAATGTAGAAGTAGGGTTATTATTACTATGTATAGGCAGCACTGAGTGTGTTTTACGTTTATTTATCGTGGCTACCGGTTGCCCATATGAGCGACGCCTCCTGAAGCTACACTGATACGATTAGGGGCAGTAGACATAAGCTATAGTCCCAAACATTGTGTGAATTATGTATGCATGATGGTGTTGAATTGTGTTTGGTAATGCTTAACTGTACATATGCAATAACATATGATTAACTCTTTCATCGCCAAAACACCGATCAGGCAGAACAGAACGTGCCATCTGATCCGGCTGTATGCTGATTGCTCTTCTGACAGTGGCAATTTTAAACTTTATTTATTTTACAACGATTGTGAAGCGAGTTTTAACAACTTATATTAATTACTCTCGTTGACGCGGATGAATGCGTGTGTGGTCATTCGTGTTGGAGGAAACCGGAATACCCGGAGAAAACTCACCTGTCCGATCTGGCGCCCACCGTACCATCTCACATATTTCGCGGTCCGAGGTTCGGACCCGGGATGCATTGGTGAGAAGCGAGAGTGCTTTCCGAATAGCAAACAGCATAGATCCTGATCAGACGCGGCGTTACGCAGCTGCTGATCTTGATCTATGTTGTTTGCACATGTTTCTGAATTAATTCGGTGTTGAAAGAGTTAAACTAAAGGAAACTAATCCGATTCTGTAATAAACAGTGCATGTATAGACCCATAACCAGGAATAACACAAACTGGTCTTTGATGGTAGATAGTATCTCATTATAAGTTGAACTGCTATATTTCTTTGTTAGTTTTTCTAATGTAACGTCGTACCGATAGCTTACGTCATATGACGCCAGATAGTATTGGTGGAGGAATATGCCTGGTACCACTCAGAGGCGTATTACAGGCACGGGTATAGAACCACCGAACTGCCACAAGCCCCAGCAGGATAGCCACCAGGGTAGCTTCTTCATCACATGGAGGAATTCAACACCCCGGTAGTACAGCATACAGTTATGGCAAGTGATTTTATTCACAGGTCGAAATGTTTTGATACTTTGTGATGGCTGTGGTTTACAGACTAATGATCTTTATTTGAGGGTTGTTTTTAGCATATATTGAACACTCACCCGGTAGCATCCCATTTAAATTAGCAGATTATTTTGATTGCAACAACTCCAAATATAATAAGCAACTGTTAATGTAAGATTAGACATTTTAGATTTTTGGTGGATAGTGCAATGATACAGACAGAGACACATTCCAGAGTCTCCTCTGGTTCTTTTACGTGCACGGTGTAAAGCACCGACACGAGACCTCGGTTTAACGTCCCATCTGAAAGACTATTAATGTTATTAGGGTCAGACGGGGGATCGAACCTGCGATCCCTAGATTACCAGTCCAGCGTGCTAACACTGGATTACAGATCCGTCAGACCCATTCTCTTATTTTGACAATAACCTTATAATTATATGATAAATAACCAGTCACGTAGCTACTATAAGGCACTGAATGCCCGGGCCTGCAGATTGTCGCAAAAAATGAAAATTCTATAACCCAGAAAATGCAATATAAACAGTAGATGTACACGGTATGGATACATCTCTGTGAACGTCTTTGAAGGCATACGTCTGAGTGCACTATATACGTCACCGGATTCTAAATGACACCTCTAGCAACATCGCTTCTTTGGTGCTCAATATATTAGTCGGGCCTGCAAATTCAAGTTCGCTAGCTACGCCCATGATAACCGATACGTATGTGATATCATGATCAGTGCAATAAACTGGTATTATCCTAAGCCACCTAAATCTACTGTAACACTAAAGAGATCACGATATCTACTGTGACACTAAAGAGATCACGATATATACTGTGACACTAAATATGTCACGATATATACTGCGCCACTAAATATGTCAAGATATCTACTGCACCACTAAATATGTCACGATATCTACTGTGACACTAAATATGTCACGATATATACTGCGCCACTAAAGATGTCACGATATATGCTTTGACACTAAATATGTCACGATATCTACTGCGCCACTAAAGATGTCACGATATCTACTGTGACGCTAAATATGTCACAATATACACTGTAACATTAAATATGTCACGATATCTACTGTGACACTAAACATGTCACGATATCTACTGTGACACTAAATATGTCACGATATCTACTGTGACACTAAATATGTCACGACATCTACTGTGACACTAAATATGTCATGATTTAATTTGATTAGATTTCTTTAAGATTTACGGAACAGTTCAGAATGGTTGATTGTGGTCAGGTACGGATAATGCATGTTCATGAATATTCTAAATTAATAATAATATTCCTAAATAATAATAATATTCCTAAATGGTAATAATAATAATATTCCAAAATAATAATAATATTCGTATATAATAATAATAATAATTATTATTAATTTACGAGAGAACTTATTTAACAAAGGCACTCAACATATATACAAATCAAATGCCATCAAAAGATAGGACTATAGAACTGCACATTGGAATTATATAGTAATGTTAACGCTGAAAAGTAGAGAAACTACATATAATAAATATATTATGTTATGCAATATACTGATCTATGGAAATGGCTAGTAGAGTAGAAAAGGGGAATGAGACAATTAATGACAATAAATCTATATAACAATGTGCAAATATGACTTATAGGTGTATCTTGAAAATATATCAAAAAATGTGCGCATATGACTTATATGTGTATCTTGAAAATAATTATGAAATCAGCTTAGAGACAGGACAGCCTATATATGTTACAGTATGTTCGTGATTTATTGATTTGCCAGCTACTAGTACGATTTGATGCACACGTGTATACATGTATTGTGCTATCGTAGTCCGCAAAATACATTAACACAATGCTCTACTATCTACTAAATATTGACATATACTAGAGGACATAGAAAACACACACTTCGGATAACTGTGTTTTTACATGACAAACAATAACTATATAAATACATATATATGCATATATCCTCCAAAAATCTCAAATGACTAATGTCTTCAGGAGGCGTCGCTCATATGGGCAACCGGTAGCTACGATAAATAAACGTAAAACACACAGGATAGGGTTTTATAACCTCGAGGCTCGAATGAAATACCAGTCTATTCACCGCGGATATTAATGGAATAATTGTATTTTCCTGTAATGTTCTACACACAGACGGATATGTAGTCCAGTGGTAACACGCTGGACTGGTAATCCAGGGATCGCAGGTTCGATCCCCCGTCTGACCCTAATAAAATTAACAGTCTTTCAGATGGGACGTTAAACCGAAGTCTCGTGTCGGTGCTTTACACCGTGCACGTAAAAGAACCAGAGGAGATTCTGGAATGGGTCTCTGTCTGTATCATGCACTATCCTCCAAAATCTAAAATAACTAATCTCTTCAGGAGGCGTCGCTCATATGGGCAACCGGTAGCGACGATAAATAAACGTAAACTAAAAAAAAAAAAAAAAAAATGTTCTACTTGTTTTGTGTATGGCTCTGGTGGATCTGCATGCTGAGGTTGCATACATCATGATTCCAGAGAGAACGATTGCCTTTAACGAAGTAGGTGGAAGTTCTAGCTGTTATGAGCATTACACGGTGTAAAACGATTAGAAAACAAAACGCCAACATTTTACCGAACACCCAGCGATATCGACAACATTGCATTTCCTGCTGTTCACGATGAAACAATGTGCCATTCTGGTGTTATTTGACCAATCGCCATCAAATAAAAAGTATTTGTTGATAGAATACGGTCTTCCGGTCGGGACCACAAGGGCATATCAGTGATCTGGTCGAGTTTACCTAGTTTCTCGTCGATGTTTCTGCATGCATGTTTCATTTCCGTTGGTTGCCTTCAGTAAACATTACTTACTATAATATGACCATAGGACAAAATGAATGTGTCGTTTGCCAGTTATACGACCGCTAAACGTCATAAACTCCCATAACCTCATAAGACCGTAAAACGTCATAAACTCCCCTAACCTCATACGACCGTTAAACGTCATAAACTCCCAAACACTACACCTCATACGACCGTTACACGTCATAAACTCCCATACACCTCATACGACCGTTAAACGTCATAAACTCCCATACACCTCATACGACCGTAAAACGTCATAAACTCCCATACACCTCATACGACCGTAAAACGTCATAAACTCCCATACACCTCATACGACCGTTAAACGTCATACACTCCCATACACCTCATACGACCGTTAAACGTCATAAACTCCCATACACTTCATCCGACCGTTAAACGTCATAAACTCCCATACACTTCATACGAACGTAAAACGTCATAAACTCCCATACACCTCATACGACCGTTAAACGTCAAAACTCCCATACACTCATCCGACCGTTACGTCATAAACCCATACACTATACGAACGTAAAACGTCATAAACTCCCATACACCTCATACGACCGTTAAAACGTCATAAACTCCCATAAACCTCATACGACCGTTAAACTTCATAAACTCCCATAACCTCATAAGAACGTTAAGCTTCATAAACTCCCATAAACCTCATAATACCGTTAAACGTCATAAACTCCCATAAACCTCATAAGACCGTTAAGCTTCATAAACTCCCATAAACCTCATAAGACCGCTAAACGTCATAAACTCCCATAAAACTCATAAGACCGTTAAGCTTCATAAACTCCTATAAACCCCATAAGACCGCTAAAAGTCATAATCTCCCATAAACCTCATAAGACCGCTAAACGTCAAAAACACCCCATAAACCTCATAAGACCGCTAAACGTCATAAACTCCCATACACCTCATAAGACCGTTAAACGTCATAAACTACCATAAACCTCATAAGACCGCTAAATGTCATAAACTCCCATACACCTCATAAGACAGCTAAACGTCATAAACTCCCATACACCTCATAAGACCGCTAAACGTCATAAACTCCCATACACCTCATAAGACCGCTAAACGTCATAAATTCCCATACACCTAATAAAACCCCTAAACGTCATAAACTCCCATATACCTCATAAGACAGCTGAATGTCATAAACTCCCATACACCTCATAAGACCGTTAAACGTCATAATCTCCCCTAACATCATAAGACCGCTAAACATCATAAACTCCCATACACCTCATAAGACCGTTAAACGTCATAATCTCCCCTAACATCATAAGACCGCTAAACGTCATAAACTCCCATACACCTCATAAGACCGCTAAATGTCATAAACTCCCATACACCTCATAAAACAGCTAAACGTCATAAATTCCCATATACCTAATAAAACCGCTAAACGTCATAAACTCACATACACCTCATAAGACCGCTAAACGTCATAAACTCCAATACACCTCATAAGACCATTAAACGTCATAATCTCCCCTAACATCATAAGACCGCTAAACGTCATAAACTCCCATACACCTCATAAGACCGCTAAACGTCATAAACTCCCATACACCTCATAAAACAGCTAAACGTCATAAATTCCCATATACCTAATAAAACCGCTAAACGTCATAAACTCACATACACCTCATAAGACCGCTAAATGTCATAAACTCCCATACACCTCATAAGACCGTTAACGTCATAATCTCCCCTAACATCATAAGACCGCTAAACGTCATAAACTCCCATACACCTCATACGACTGTTAAACGTCATAAACTCCCATACACCTCATACGACCGTAAAACGTCATAAACTCCCATACACCTAATACGACCGTAAAACGTCATAAACTCCCATACACCTCATACGACCGTTAAACGTCATACACTCCCATACACCTCATACGACCGTTAAACGTCATAAACTCCCATAAACCTCATACGACCGTTAAACGTCATAAACTCCCATACACTTCATCCGACCGTTAAACGTCATAAACTCCCATACACTTCATACGAACGTAAAACGTCATAAACTCCCATAACCTCATAAGACCGTTAAGCTTCATAAACTCCCATAAACCTCATAATACCGTTAAACGTCATAAACTCCCATAAACCTCATAAGACCGTTAAGCTTCATAAACTCCCATAAACCTCATAAGAACGCTAAACGTCATAAACTCCCATTAACCTCATAAGACCGTTAAGCTTCATAAACTCCTATAAACCCCATAAGACCGCTAAAAGTCATAATCTCCCATACACCTCATAAGACCGCTAAATGTCAAAAACTCCCATAAACCTCATAAGACCGCTAAACGTCATAAACTCCCATACACCTCATAAGACCGTTAAACGTCATAAACTACCATACACCTCATAAGACTGCTAAATGTCATAAACTCCCATACACCTCATAAGTCCGCTAAATGTCATAAACTCCCATACACCTCATAAGACCGCTAAACGTCATAAACTCCCATACACCTCATAAGACCGTTAAACGTCATAATCTCCCCTAACATCATACGACCGCTAAACGTCATAAACTCCCATACACCTCATAAGACCGCTAAACGTCATAAACTCCCATACACCTCATAAGACCGCTAAACGTCATAAATTCCCATACACCTAATAAAACCCCTAAACGTCATAAACTCCCATATACCTCATAAGACCGCTAAATGTCATAAACTCCCATACACCTCATAAGACCGTTAAACGTCATAATCTCCCCTTACATCATAAGACCGCTAAACGTCATAAACTCCCATACACCTCATAAGACCGTTAAACGTCATAATCTCCCCTAACATCATAAGACCGCTAAACGTCATAAACCCCCATACACCTCATAAGACCGCTAAACGTCATAAACTCCCATACACCTCATAAGACAGCTAAACGTTATAAATTCCCATATACCTAATAAAACCGCTAAACATCATAAACTCACATACACCTCATAAGACCGCTAAACGTCATAAACTCTCATACACCTCATAAGACCGTTAAACGTCATAATCTCCCCTAACATCATAAGACCGCTAAACGTCATAAACTCCCATACACCTCATAAGACCGCTAAACATCATAAACTCCCATACACCTCATAAGACTGCCAAGCGTCATAAATTCCCATACACCTAATAAAACCCCTAAACGTCATAAACTCCCATACATCTCATAATACAGCTACACGTCATAAACTCCCATACACCCCATAATACCGCTAGACGTCATAAACTCTCATACAACTCATAAGAGCGCTAGATGTCATAAACTCCCATACACCTCATAAGACCGCTAAACGTCATAAACTCCCATACACCCCATAAGACCACTAGACGTCATAAACTCCCATACACCTCATAATACCGCTAAACGTCCTAAACTCCCATACACCCCATAATACCGCTAGACGTCATAAACTCTCATACACCTCATAAGAGTGCTAGAAGTCATAAACTCCCATACACCTCATAAGACCGCTAAACGTCATAAACTCCCATACACCTCATAAGACCGCTAAACGTCATAAACTCCCATAAACCTCATAAGACCGCTAAACGTCATAAACTCCCATAAATCTCATACAACCTCTAAACGTCATACACTCCCATAAACCTCATACTACCGTTAAACGTCATAAACTCCCATAAACCTCATAAGACCGCTAAATGTCATAAACTCCCATACACCTCATAATTCCGCTAAGCGTCATAAACTCCCATACACCTCATAATACCGCTAAACGTCATAAACGCCCATAAACCTCATAATACCGTTAGACGTCATAAACTCCCATACACCTCATAATACCGCTAAACGTCATAAACTCCCATACACCTCATAATACCGCTAAACGTCATAAACTCCCATACACCTCATAATACTGCTAGACGTCATAAACTCCCATAATCCTCATAAGACTGCTAAACGTCATAAACTCCCATAACCTCATAAGACCGTTACACTTCATAAACTCCCATAAACCCCATCATACCGCTAAATGTCATAATCTCCCATACACATCATAAGACCGCTAAACGTCATAAACTCCCATACACCTCATAATACCGCTAAACGTCATAATCTCCCCTAACCTCATAAGACTGCTAGACGTCATAAGCTCCCATACACCACATAAGACCGCTAAACATCATAAACTCCCATACACCTCATAAGACCACTAAACGTCATAAACTCCCATACACCTCATAAGACCGCTAAATGTCATAATCTCCCCTAACATCATAACACCGCTAAACGTCATAAACTCCCATACACCTCATAAGACCGCTAAACGTCATAAACTCCGATACACCTCATAAGACCGCTAAACGTCATAAACTCACATACACCTCATAAGACCACTAAACGTCATAAACTCCCATACACCTCATAAGACCATTAAACGTCATAATCTCCCTAACATCATACGACCACTAAACGTCATAAACTCCCATACACCTCATAATACCGCTAAGCATCATAAACTCCCATACACCTCATAATACCGTTAGACGTCATAAATTCCCATACACCTCATAATACTGCTAAACATCATAAACTCCCATACATCTCATAATACCGCTAAACGTCATAAACTCCCATATACCTCATAAGACCACTAAACGTCATAAACTCTCATAAGACCGCTAAACATCATAAACTCCCATACACCTCATAAGACCGTTAAACGTCATAATCTCCCCTAACATCATAAGACCGCTAAACGTCATAAACTCCCATACACCTCATAAGACCGCTAAACGTCATAAACTCCCATACACCTCATAAGACCGCTAAACATCATAAATTCCCATACACCTAATAAAACCCCTAAACGTCATAAACTCCCATACATCTCATAATACAGCTACACGTCATAAACTCCCATAAACCTCATTAGACCGCTAGACGTCATAAACTCCCATAAACCTCATAATACCGTTAGACGTCATAAACTCCCATACACCTCATAATACCTCTAAACGTCATAAACTCCCATACATTTCATAATACCGCTAAACGTCATAAACTCCCATACACCTCATAAGACCGTTAAACGTCATAAACTACCATACACCTCATAAGACCGCTAAATGTCATAAACTCCCATACACCTCATAAGACCGCTAAACATCATAAACTCCCATACACCTCATAAGACCGCTAAATGTCATAAACTCCCATACACCTCATAAGACCGCTAAACGTCATAAACTACCATACACCTCATAAGACCGTTAAACGTCATAAACTACCATACACCTCATAAGACCGCTAAATGTCATAAACTCCCATACACCTCATAAGACCGCTAAACGTCATAAACTCCCATACACCTCATAAGACCGTAAACGTCATAAACTCCCATACACCCATAAGAAGACCGTTAAACGTCATAATCTCCCCTAACATCATACGACCGCTAAACGTCATAAACTCCCATACACCTCATAAGACCGCTAAACGTCATAAACTCCCATACACCTCATAAGACCGCTAAACGTCATAAATTCCCATACACCTAATAAAACCCCTAAACGTCATAAACTCCCATATACCTCATAAGACCGCTAATGTCATAAACTCCCATACACCTCATAAGACCGTTAAACGTCATAATCTCCCCTTACATCATAAGACCGCTAAACGTCATAAACTCCCATACACCTCATAAGACCGTTAAACGTCATAATCCCCTAACATCATAAGACCGCTAAACGTCATAAACTCCCATACACCTCATAAGACCGCTAAACGTCATAAACTCCCATACACCTCATAAGACAGCTAAACGTCATAAATTCCCATATACCTAATAAAACCGCTAAACGTCATAAACTCACATACACCTCATAAGACCGCTAAACGTCATAAACTCTCATACACCTCATAAGACCGTTAAACGTCATAATCTCCCCTAACATCATAAGACCGCTAAACGTCATAAACTCCCATACACCTCATAAGACCGCTAAACATCATAAACTCCCATACACCTCATAAGACCGCTAAACGTCATAAATTCCCATACACCTAATAAAACCCCTAAACGTCATAAACTCCCATACATCTCATAATACAGCTACACGTCATAAACTCCCATACACCCATAATACCGCTAGACGTCATAAGCTCTCATACACCTCATAAGAGCGCTAGACGTCATAAACTCCCATACACCTCATAAGACCGCTAAACGTCATAAACTCCCATACACCCCATAAGACCACTAGACGTCATAAACTCCCATACACCTCATAATACCGCTAAACGTCATAAACTCCCATACATCCCATAATACCGCTAGACGTCATAAACTCTCATACACCTCATAAGAGCGCTAGACGTCATAAACTCCCATACACCTCATAAGACCGCTAAACGTCATAAACTCCCATACACCTCATAAGACCGCTAAATGTCATAAACTCCCATAAACCTCATAAGACCGCTAAGCGTCATAAACTCCCATAAATCTCATACGACCTCTAAACGTCATACACTCCCATAAACCTCATACTACCGTTAAATGTCATAAACTCCCATAAACCTCATAAGACCGCTAAACGTCATAAACTCCCATACACCTCATAATACCGCTAAGCGTCATAAACTCCCATACACCTCATAATACCGCTAAGCGTCATAAACGCCCATAAACCTCTTAATACCGTTAGACGTCATAAACACCCATACACCTCATAATACCGCTAAACGTCATAAACTCCCATTCATCTCATAATAAAGCTAAACGTCATAACCTCCCATACACCTCATAATACCGCTAGACGTCATAAACTCCCATAATCCTCATAAGACTGCTAAACGTCATAAACTCCCATACACCTCATAATACCGCTAAACGTCATAAACTCCCATTCATCTCATAATAAAGCTAAACGTCATAACCTCCCATACACCTCATAATACCGCTAGACGTCATAAACTCCCATAATCCTCATAAGACTGCTAAACGTCATCAACTCCCATAACCTCATAAGACCGTTACGTTTCATAAACTCCCATAAACCCCATCATACCGCTAAACGTCATAATCTCCCATACACATCATAAGACCGCTAAACGTCATAAACTCCCATACACCTCATAATACCGCTAAACGTCATAATCTCCCCTAACCTCATAAGACCGCTAGACGTCATAAGCTCCCATACACCACATAAGACCGCTAAACATCATAAACTCCCATACACCTCATAAGACCGCTAAACGTCATAAACTCCCATACACCTCATAAGACCGCTAAACGTCATAATCTCCCCTAACATCATAACACCGCTAAACGTCATAAACTCCCATACACCTCATAAGACCGCTAAACGTCATAAACTCCGATACACCTCATAAGACCGCTAAACGTCATAAATTCCCATACACCTAATAAACCCGCTAAACGTCATAAACTCACATACACCTCATAAGACCACTAAACGTCATAAACTCCCATACACCTCATAAGACCATTAAACGTCATAATCTCCCCTAACATCATACGACCACTAAACGTCATAAACTCCCATACACCTCATAATACCGCTAAGCGTCATAAACTCCCATACACCTCATAATACCGTTAGACGTCATAAATTCCCATACACCTCATAATACCGCTAAACGTCATAACTCCCATACATCTCATAATACCGCTAAACGTCATAAACTCACATATACCTCATAAGACCACTAAACGTCATAAACTCTCATAAGACCGCTAAACGTCATAAACTCCCATACACCTCATAATACCGCTAGACGTCATAAACTCCCATAAACCTCATAAGACCGTTAAGCTTCATAAACTCCCATAAACCCCATAAGACCGCTAAACGTCATAATATCCCCTAACCCCATAATACCGCTAAACGTCATAAACTCCCATACACCTCATAATACCGCTAAACGTCATAATCTCCGATAAACCTCATAAGACCGCTAAACGTCATCAACTCCCATAAATCTCATACGACCTCTAAACGTCATAAACTTCCATAAACCTCATACTGCCGTTAAACGTCATAAACTCCCATGAACCTCATAAGACCGCTAAACGTCATAAACTCCCATACACCTCATAATACCGCTAAATGTCATAAACTCCGATAAACCTCATAATACCGCTAAACGTCATAAACTCCGATAAACCTCATAAGACCGCTAAACGTCATCAACTCCCATAAATCTCATACGACCTCTAAACGTCATAAACTCCCATAAACCTCATACTGCCGTTAAACGTCATAAACTCCCATACACCTCATAATACCGCTAAACGTCATAAACTCCCATAAACCTCATAATACCGTTAGACGTCATAAACTCCCATACACCTCATAATACCGCTAAACGTCGTAAACTCCCATACACCTCATAATACCGCTAGACATCATAAACTCCCATAAACCTCATAAGACCGCTAAACGTCATAAACTCCCATAACCTCATAAGAACGTTAAGCTTCATAAACTCCCATAAACCCCATAAGACCGCTAAACGTCATAATCTCCCCTAACCCCATAATACCGCTAAACGTCATAATCTCCCATACACCTCATAAGACCGCTAAATGTCATAAACTCCCATACACCTCATAATAACGCTAAACATCATAATCACCCGCTAGACATCATAAACTCCCATAAAACTCATAAGACCGCTAAACGTCATAAACTCGGATAACCTCATAATAACGCTAAACATCATAATCACCCGCTAGACATCATAAACTCCCATAAAACTCATAAGACCACTAAACGTCATAAACTCCCATACACCTCATAAGACCATTAAACGTCATAATCTCCCCTAACATCATACGACCACTAAACGTCATAAACTCCCATACACCTCATAATACCGCTAAGCGTCATAAACTCCCATACACCTCATAATACCGTTAGACGTCATAAATTCCCATACACCTCATAATACCGCTAAACGTCATAACTCCCATACATCTCATAATACCGCTAAACGTCATAAACTCACATATACCTCATAAGACCACTAAACGTCATAAACTCTCATAAGACCGCTAAACGTCATAAACTCCCATACACCTCATAATACCGCTAGACGTCATAAACTCCCATAAACCTCATAAGACCGTTAAGCTTCATAAACTCCCATAAACCCCATAAGACCGCTAAACGTCATAATATCCCCTAACCCCATAATACCGCTAAACGTCATAAACTCCCATACACCTCATAATACCGCTAAACGTCATAATCTCCGATAAACCTCATAAGACCGCTAAACGTCATCAACTCCCATAAATCTCATACGACCTCTAAACGTCATAAACTTCCATAAACCTCATACTGCCGTTAAACGTCATAAACTCCCATGAACCTCATAAGACCGCTAAACGTCATAAACTCCCATACACCTCATAATACCGCTAAATGTCATAAACTCCGATAAACCTCATAATACCGCTAAACGTCATAAACTCCGATAAACCTCATAAGACCGCTAAACGTCATCAACTCCCATAAATCTCATACGACCTCTAAACGTCATAAACTCCCATAAACCTCATACTGCCGTTAAACGTCATAAACTCCCATACACCTCATAATACCGCTAAACGTCATAAACTCCCATAAACCTCATAATACCGTTAGACGTCATAAACTCCCATACACCTCATAATACCGCTAAACGTCGTAAACTCCCATACACCTCATAATACCGCTAGACATCATAAACTCCCATAAACCTCATAAGACCGCTAAACGTCATAAACTCCCATAACCTCATAAGAACGTTAAGCTTCATAAACTCCCATAAACCCCATAAGACCGCTAAACGTCATAATCTCCCCTAACCCCATAATACCGCTAAACGTCATAATCTCCCATACACCTCATAAGACCGCTAAATGTCATAAACTCCCATACACCTCATAATAACGCTAAACATCATAATCACCCGCTAGACATCATAAACTCCCATAAAACTCATAAGACCGCTAAACGTCATAAACTCGGATAACCTCATAAGACCGTTACGCTTCCTAAACTCCCATAAACCCCATAATACCGCTAAACGTCATAATCTCCCCTAACCCCATAATACCGCTAAACGTCATAATCTCCCATACACCTCATAAGACCGCTAAACGTCATAAACTCGGATAACCTCATAAGACCGTTACGCTTCCTAAACTCCCATAAACCCCATAATACCGCTAAACGTCATAATCTCCCCTAACCCCATAATACCGCTAAACGTCATAATCTCCCCTAACCTCATAAGACCGCTAGACGTCATAAACTCCCATACACCTCATAAGGCCGCTAAACATCATAAACTCACATACACTGCATAAGACCGCTATATGTCATAAACTCCCATACACCTCATAAGACAGCTAAACGTCATAACCTCCCCTAACATCATAACACCGCTAGACGTCATAAACTCCCATACACCTCATAAGACGGCTAAACGTCATAAACTCCCATACACCTCAAAAGACCGCTAAACATCATAAATTCCCATACACCTAATAAAACCGCTAAACGTCATAAACTCCCATACACCTCATAAGACCACTAAACATCATAAACTCCCATACACCTCATAACACCGTTAAACGTCATAAACTCCCCTAACATCATAAGACCACTAAACGTCATAAACTCCCATACACCTCATAACACCGCTAAGCATCATAAACTCCCATACACCTCATAATACCGCTAAACGTCATAAACTCCCATAAACCTATAATACCGTTAGACGTCATAAACTCCATAACCTCATAATACCGTTAGACGTCATAAACTCCCATACACCTCATAATACCGCTAAACGTCATAAACTCCCATACATCTCATAATACCGCTAAACGTCATAAACTCCCATAAACCTCATAATACCGCTAGACGTCATAAACACCCATAAACCTCATAAGACCGCTAAACATCATAAACTCCCATAACCTCATAATACCGTTAAGCTTCATAAACTCCCATAAACCACATAAGACCGCTAAACATCATAATCTCCCCTAACCCCATAATACCGCTAAACGTCATAATCTCCCATACACCTCATAAGACCGCTAAACGTCATAAACTCCCATACACCTCATAATACCGCTAAACGTCATAATCTCCCCTAACCTCATAAGACCGCTAGACATCATAAACTCCCATACACCTCATAAGACCTCTAGACGTCATAAACTCCCATAAACCTCATAAGACCGCTAAACGTCATAAACTCCCATAACCTCATAGGACCGTTAAACTTCATAAACTCCCATAAACCCCATAAGACCGCTAAGTGTCATAATCTCCCCTAACCCCATAATACCGCTAAATGTCATAATCTCCCATACACCTCATAAGACCGCTAAACGTCATAAACTCCCATACACCTCATAAAACCGCTAAACGTCATAATCTCCCCTAACCTCATAAGACCGCTAGACATCATAAACTCCCATACACCTCATAAGACCGCTAAACATCATAAGCTCCCATATACCTCATAAGACCACTAAGCGTCATAATCTCCCCTAACATCATAACACCGCTAAATGTCATAAACTCCCATACACCTTATAAGACCGCTAAACGTCATAACCTCCCATACACCTCATAAGACCGCTAAACGTCATAAATTCCCATACACCTAATAAAACCGCTAAACGTCATAAACTCCCATACACCTCATAAGACCACTAAACGTCATAAACTCCCATACACCTCATAAAAACCGTTAAACGTCATAATCTCCCCTAACATCATAAGATCACTAAACGTCATAAACTCCCATGCACCTCATAAGATCGCTAAACGTCATAAACTCCCATGCACCTCATAAGATCGCTAAACGTCATAATCTCCCATAAACCTCATAATACCGCTAAACAACATAAACACCCATACACTTCATAATACCGCTAAACATCATTAACTCCCTTAAACCTCATAATACCGCTACACGTCATAAACTCCCATAAACCTCATTAGACCGCTAGGCATCATAGACTCCCATACACCTCATAATACCACTAAACATCATAAACTCCCATACACCCCATAAGACCACTAGACGTCATAAACTCCCATAAACCTCATAAGACCACTAAACGTCCTAAACTCCCATACACCCCATAAGACTGCTAAACGTCATAGACTCCCATACACCTCATAAGACCGCTAAACATCATAAACTCCCATACACCTCATAAAACCGCTAAACGTCATAAACTCCCCTAACATCATAAGACCACTAAACGTCATAAACTCCCATACACCTCATAATACCGCTAAACGTCATAAACTCCCATAAACCTCATAATACCGTTAGACGTCATAAACTCCCATACACCTCATAATACCGCTAATCGTCATAAACTCCCATACATCTATAATACCGCTAAACGTCATAAACTCCCATACACCTCATAATACCGCTAGACGTCATAAACTCCCATAAACCTCATAAGACCGCTAAACGTCATAAACTCCCATAACCTCATAAGACCGTTAAGCTTCATAAACTCCCATAAATCCCATAAGACCGCTAAACATCCTAATCTCCTCTAACCCCATAATACCGCTAAACGTCATAATCTCCCATACACCTCATAAGACCGCTAAACGTCATAAACTCCCATAAACCTCATAATACCGTTAGACGTCATAAACTCCCATACACCTCATAATACCGCTAATCGTCATAAACTCCCATACATCTAATAATACCGCTAAACGTCATAAACTCCCATACACCTCATAATACCGCTAGACGTCATAAACTCCCATAAACCTCATAAGACCGCTAAACGTCATAAACTCCCATAACCTCATAAGACCGTTAAGCTTCATAAACTCCCATAAATCCCATAAGACCGCTAAACATCCTAATCTCCTCTAACCCCATAATACCGCTAAACGTCATAATCTCCCATACACCTCATAAGACTGCTAAACGTCATAAACTCCCATAAACCTCATAATACCGCTAAATGTCATAATCTCCCCTAACCTCATAATACCGCTAAGCGTCATAAACTCCCATACATCTCATAATACCGCTAAACGTCATAAACTCCAATACACGTCATAATACCGCTAAACGTCATAAACTCCCCTAACCTCATAAGACCGTTACGCTTCCTAAACTCCCATAAACCCCATAATACCGCTAAACGTCATAATCTCCCCTAACCCCATAATATTGCTAAACGTCAAAATCTCCCATACACCTCATAAGACCGCTAAACGTCATAAACTCTCATACACCTCATAATACCGCTAAACGTCATAATCTCCTCTAACCTCATAAGACCGCTAGACGTCATAAACTCCCATACACCTCATAAGACCGCTAAACGTCATAAACTCCCATACACCTCATAAGACAGCTAAACGTCATAATCTCCCCTAACATCATAACACCGCTAAACGTCATAAACTCCCATACACCTCATAAGACCGCTAAATGTCATAAACTCCCATACACCTCAAAAGACCGCTAAACGTCATAAATTCCCATACACCTAATAAAACCGCTAAACGTCATAAACTCCCATACACCTCATAACACCGCTAAACGTCATAAACTCCCCTAACATCATAAGACCACTAAACGTCATAAACTCCCATACACCTCATAATACCGCTAAGCGTCATAAACTCCCATACACCTCATAATACCACTAAACGTCATAAACTCCCATAAACCTCATAATACAGTTAGACGTCATAAAATCCCATACACCTCATAATACCGCTAAACGTCATAAACTCCCATACATCTCATAATACCGCTAAACGTCATAAACTACCATAAACCTCATAATACTGCTAGACGTCATAAACTCCCATAAACCTCATAAGACCGCTAAATGTCATAAACTCCCATAACCTCATAAGACCGTTAAGCTTCATAAACTCCCATAAACCACATAAGACCGCTAAACGTCATAATCTCCCCTAACCCCATAATACCGCTAAACGTCATAATCTCCCATACACCTCATAAGACCGCTAAACGTCATAAACTCCCATACACCTCATAATACCGCTAAACGTCATAATCTCCCCTAACCTCATAAGACCGCTAGACATCATAAACTCCCATACACCTCATAAGACCGCTAAACGTCATAAACTCCCATATACCTCATAAGACCGCTAAACGTCATAACCTCCCCTAACATCATAACACCGCTAAACGTCATAAACTCCCATACACCTCATAAGACCGCTAAACGTCATAAACTCCCATACACCTCATAAGACCGCTAAACCTCATAAATTCCCATACACCCCATAATACCACTAGACGTCATAAACTCCCATACACCTCATAAGACCACTAAACGTCCTAAACTCACATACACCCCATAAGACCGCTAAATGTCATAAACTCCCATACACCTCATAATACTGCTAAACGTCATAAATTCCCATACACCTAATAAAACCGCTAAACGTCATAAACTTCCATAAACTTATTAATACCGCTAAACGTGATAAACTCCCATAAACCCCATTAGACTGCTAGACTTCATAGACTCCCATACACCTCATAAGACCGCTAAACATCATAAACTCCCATACACCTCATAAGACCGCTAAACGTCATGAATTCCCATACACCTAATAAAACCGCTAAACGTCCAAATCTCCCCTAACATCATAAGACCACTAAAAGTCATAAACTCCCATACACCTCATAATACCGCTAAGCGTCATAAACTCCCATACACATGATAAGACCACTAAACGTCATAAACTCCCATACACCCCATAAGACCGCTAAACGTCATAAACTCCCATACACCTCATAATACCGCTAAACGTCATAAATTCCCATACACCTAATAAAATACCGCTAAGCGTCATAAACTTCCATACACCTCATAATACCGCTAAACGTCATAAACTCCCATAAACCTCATAAGACCGCTAAACGTCATAAACTCCCATAAATCTCATACGACCTCTAAACGTCATAAACTCCCATAAACCTCATACTGCCGCTAAACGTCATAAACTCCCATAAACCTCATAAGACCGCTAAACGTCATAGACTCCCATACACCTCATAAGACCGCTAAACGTCATAAACTCCAATACACCTCATAAGTCCGCTAAACGTCATAAACTCCCATACACCTCATAAGACCGCTAAACGTCATAAACTCCCATAAACCTCATAAGACCGCTAAACGTCATAAACTCCCATAAATCCCATACGACCTCTAAACGTCATAAACTCCCATAAACCTCATACTGCCGTTAATGTCATAAACTCCCATACACCTCATAACACCGCTAAACGTCATAAACTCCCCTAACATCATAAGACCACTAAACGTCATAAACTCCCATAAACCTCATACTGCCGTTAATGTCATAAACTCCCATACACCTCATAATACCGCTAAACGTCATAAACTCCCATACATCTCATAATACCGCTAAACGTCATAAACTCTCATACACCTCATAATACCGTTAGATGTCATAAACTCCCATAAACCTCATAAGACCGTTAAGCTTCATAAACTTCCATAAACCCCATAAGACCGCTAAACGTCATAAATTCCCATACACCTAATAAAATCACTAAACGTCATAAACTCCCATACACCTCATAAGACCGCTAAACGTCATAAACTCCCATACACATCATAAGACCGCTAAACATCATAATCTCCCCTAACATCATAATACCGCTAAACGTCATAATCTCCCATAAACCTCATAAGACCGCTAAACGTCATAAACTCCCATATACCTCATAAGACCGCTAAACGTCATAAACTCCCATAAACCTCATAAGACTGCTAAACGTCATAAGCTCCCATAACCTCATAAGACCGTTAAACGTCATAAACTCCCATAACCTCATAAGACAGTTAAACGTCATAAACTCCCATAAACCTCATAGACCGCTAAACGTCATAAACTCCCATACACCTCATAATACCGCTAAACGTCATAAACTCCCATACACCTCATAAGACCGCTAAACGTCATAAACTCCCATATACCTCATAAGACAGCTAAACGTCATAAACTCCCATAAACCTCATAAGACTGCTAAACGTCATAAGCTCCCATAACCTCATAAGACATTTAAACGTCATAAACTCCCATAAACCTCATAAGACCGTTAAACGTCATAAACTCCCATAAACCTCATAAGCCCGTTAAGCTTCATATACTCCCATAATCCTCATAAGACCGCAAAACGTCATAAAGTCCCATTCACCTCATAATACTGCTAAACGTCATAAACTCCCATAAACCTCATAAGAACGCTAAACGTCATAAACTCCCATAAACCTCATAGACCGCTAAACGTCATAAACTCCCATACACCTCATAATACCGCTAAATGTCATAAACTCCCATACACCTCATAAGACCGCTAAACGTAATAAACTCCCATATACCTCATAAGACCGCTAAACGTCATAAACTCCCATATACCTCATAAGACCGCTAAACGTCATAAACTCCCATAAACCTCATAAGACTGCTAAACGTCATAAGCTCCCATAACCTCATAAGACCGTTAAACGTCATAAACTCCCATAACCTCATAAGACCGTTAAACGTCATAAACTCCCATAAACCTCATAGACCGCTAAACGTCATAAACTCCCATACACCTCATAATACCGCTAAACGTCATAAACTCCCATACACCTCATAAGACCGCTAAACATCATAAACTCCCATATACCTCATAAGACAGCTAAACGTCATAAACTCCCATAAACCTCATAAGACTGCTAAACGTCATAAGCTCCCATAACCTCATAAGACCGTTAAACGTCATAAACTCTCATAAACCTCATAAGACCGTTAAACGTCATGAACTCCCATAAACCTCATAAGACCGTTAAGCTTCATATACTCCCATAATCCTCATAAGACCGCAAAACGTCATAAAGTCCCATTCACCTCATAATACCGCTAAACGTCATAAACTCCCATACACCTCATAAGACCGCTAAACATCATAAACTCCCATATACCTCATAAGACAGCTAAACGTCATAAACTCCCATAAACCTCATAAGACTGCTAAACGTCATAAGCTCCCATAACCTCATAAGACCGTTAAACGTCATAAACTCTCATAAACCTCATAAGACCGTTAAACGTCATGAACTCCCATAAACCTCATAAGACCGTTAAGCTTCATATACTCCCATAATCCTCATAAGACCGCAAAACGTCATAAAGTCCCATTCACCTCATAATACCGTTAAACGTCATAAACTCCCATAAACCTCATAAGACCGCTAAACGTCATAAACTCCCATACACCTCATAATACCGCTAAACGTCATAAACTCCCATAAACCTCATAAGACCGCTAAACGTCATAAAGTCCCATTCACCTCATAATACCGCTAAACGTCATAAACTCCCATAAACCTCATATACCGCTAAATGTCATAAACTCCCATACACCTCATAATACCGCTAAACGTCATAAACTCCCATACACCTCATAAGACCGCTAAACGTAATAAACTCCCATATACCTCATAAGACCGCTAAACATCATAAACTCCCATAAACCTCATAAGATCGCTAAACGTCATGAACTCCCATATACCTCATAAGACCGCTAAACGTCATAAACTCCCATAAACCTCATAAGACCGCTAAACGTCATAAACTCCCATAACCTCATAAGACCGTTAAACGTCATAAACTCCCATAACCTCATAAGACCGTTAAACGTCATAAACTCCCATAAACCTCATAAGACCGTTAAGCTTCATATACTCCCATAATCCTCATAAGACCGCAAAGTGTCATAAAGTCCCATTCACCTCATAAGACCGTTAAACATCATAAATTCCCATACCCTCATAATACCGCTAAACGTCATAAACTCCCATTCCCTCATAAACCGCTAAACGTCATAAATCCCATACCTCATAAGACGCTAAACGTCATAAGCTCCCATAACCTCATAAGACCGTTAAGCATCATAAACTCCCATACACCTCATAATACCGTTAAACGTCATAAACTCCCATACACCTCATAATACCGTTAAACGTCATAAACTCCCATACACCTCATAATACCGTTAAACGTCATAAACTCCCATACACCTCATAATACCGCTAAACGTCATAAGCTCCCATACACCTCATAGACCGCTAAACGTCATAAACTTCCATAAACCTCATACGACCGTTAAATGTCATAAACTCCCATACACCTCATAAGACCGCTAAACGTCATAAACTTCCATAAACCTCATACGACCGTTAAATGTCATAAACTCCCATAAACCTCATAAGACCGCTAAACGTCATATACAATTCTGCTATGCACCTCTAAAAGACGGCTACACGTTTATGGTGTTTAACTGTGCTACACATGTCATGTTAAACACATGTTGACCATAGGAAATGAACAGTTTATGTCAATATTGTACAAGTTTATGCTATGGTCAATTATAGTGTAATATGGTATTATTTACATAATTCTATAGAGTAGCTCAATCACTGAAAACATTTTTGACCTCGATTTGTTTGATTGGGAAAGTTACACATAGTTGCTGGGCAAACTATGCCCATAGACAATATTGGATCAACTTAAAAAAACACTACATATTGAGCAATCAAAATTTCAAAATTTATTATCTAAATTCAAGTGCGTGTATGATTTGTATAATATATCACCCGTCCATATTTGAAATAAACTTTCCGTTTTGAAAGTGACATATTAGGCCTATAATAGATGCCTCGTCTAGAACAAAATCATTTGGTTTAAACATATTTATTCGTTCATTATGTACAGTACATATCTATTGTATAGCTATAACAAAATCATTTGCGTCATACAACATTATTAACTCTTTCAGCGCCAAAATTCAAAGCATGTGCGGTAACGCCGCGTCTGATCAGGATCTATGTTGTTTGCTATTCGGACAGGTGCTTCAGCTCCACTCTCTGAAGAGCAATCAGCATATAGCCTGATCAGACGGCATGTTCTGTTCTGTCCGATCGGGTTCTCTACTTTTTTACAAAGTCGCTTTTATGCGACATTGGCGGTGAAAGAGTTAAAGGTGTTGCATTGTGGTATTATGTAACCTGCCTACACACCACACGTTATTAGTTGTAGGATCGTATGTAATATAGCCTAATTACCCTCAATTAATGAAGTCACGATAACGTCAAGAATGACATCATGACGTCATATGACGTTTTGTCTTTGCGTAGTTTTAGTATTTTACCTAGTACGTGAATATATCGGGTTCATGGACGCACATCACTCCTGCGTTCGTATCGTGTATGTTTCTCTTACTTCATATATGTTTGTATGCATTTCAACCAGACAACGTTTCCAGCGTCCATACTTATACCAGTCCTGATCATTCTAACTTGTTTAAGCATGCCAACTAAATGTTCACCTAACTATCTAACGTCGGGGACCTTTGTTGGCTGCTTCTTGGAGTTTAAAGTTGCAACACTAGCTTAGGCCATAGAGTGGTTGTCCAGCTATTATTAATTGCGCAACACCCGCATGCCACTCCCAGCAATATTTCAGACACGGACGGGCACCATGGTATAACCACTGACCTCCCACAAGCAAGCTGGATACCTTACTCACATGAAATAATTCGCTATCACCCCAGTTGGATTCGAGTATACAGGGATGAGGGCGAGCTGAATCAAGTAGCTCAGTGTCCTTGTTTTCGGTAGATGGTTGTTGCCGACGTGTACCAAGTTATTTATAATTGTGTATAGGAATATGACTGTTGTGCGCCACTATTCTAGATTGGATGTTATCATTATGTTGGTTTAAACATATTTATTCCACTATATACATTCACAAAAACATAAATGTACACACAATCAAAGAAGTAAGTATATAGGAAAGGATTAAAATGGAAGCAGAGCTTATATAGTTTCTTTCCTTATCATTCTGTTGCACAGCTTCTATAGTTATATAGTTATCGTAGATATATCGTACGACTCATCATTGCATTGTTGTTGCACTGTGTGCGAGAAACGTTACACAGCTTCTATAGTTATATAGTTATCGTAGATATATCGTACGACTCATTATTGTATTGTTGTTACACAGCTTCTATAGTTATATAGTTATCGTAGATATATTGTACGACTCATCATTGCATTGTTGTTGCACAGCTTCTATAGTTATATAGTTATCGTAGATATATCGTACGACTCATCATTGCATTGTTGTTGCACAGCTTCTATAGTTATATAGTTATCGTAGATATATCGTACGACTCATCATTGCATTGTTGTTGCACAGTTTCTATAGTTATATAGTTATCGTAGATATATCGTACGACTCATCACTGCATTGTTGTTGCACTGTGTGCGAGAAACGTTGCACAGCTTCTATAGTTATATAGTTATCGTAGATATATCGTACGACTCATCATTGTACTGTTGTTGCACAGCTTCTATAGTTATATAGTTATCGTAGATATATCGTACGAATCATCATTGTATTGTTGTTGCACAGCTTCTATAGTTATATAGTTATCGTAGATATATCGTACGACTCATCATTGTATTGTTGTTACACAGCTTCTATAGTTATATAGTTATCGTAGATATATCGTACGACTCATCATTGTACTGTTGTTGCACAGCTTCTATAGTTATATAGTTATCGTAGATATATCGTACGACTCATCATTGTACTGTTGTTGCACAGCTTCTATAGTTATATAGTTATCGTAGATATATCGTACGACTCATCATGCATTGTTGTTGCACTGTTGTTGCACAGCTTCTATAGTTATATAGTTATCGTAGATATATCGTACGACTCATCATTGTACTGTTGTTGCACAGCTTCTATAGTTATATAGTTATCGTAGATATATCGTACGACTCATCATTGTATTGTTGTTACACAGCTTCTATAGTTATCGTAGATATATCGTACGACTCATCATTGTACTGTTGTTGCACAGCTTCTATAGTTATATAGTTATCGTAGATATATCGTACGACTCATCATTGTACTGTTGTTACACAGCTTCTATAGTTATCGTAGATATATCGTACGACTCATCATTGTACTGTTGTTACACAGCTTCTATAGTTATATAGTTATCGTAGATATATCGTACGACTCATCATTGTACTGTTGTTGCACAGCTTCTATAGTTATATAGTTATCGTAGATATATCGTACGACTCATCATTGCATTGTTGTTGCACTGTGTGCGAGAAACGTTGCACAGCTTCTATAGTTATATAGTTATCGTAGATATATCGTACGACTCATCATTGCATTGTTGTTGCACAGCTTCTATAGTTATATAGTTATCGTAGATATATCGTACGACTCATCATTGCATTGTTGTTGCACAGCTTCTATAGTTATATAGTTATCGTAGATATATCGTACGACTCATCATTGCATTGTTGTTGCACAGCTTCTATAGTTATATAGTTATCGTAGATATATCGTACGACTCATCATTGTATTGTTGTTACACAGCTTCTATAGTTATATAGTTATCGTAGATATATCGTACGACTCATCATTGTACTGTTGTTGCACAGCTTCTATAGTTATATAGTTATCGTAGATATATCGTACGACTCATCATTGTACTGTTGTTGCACAGCTTCTATAGTTATATAGTTATCGTAGATATATCGTACGTCTCATCACTGCATTGTTGTTGCACTGTGTGCGAGAAACGTTGCACAGCTTCTATAGTTATCGTAGATATATCGTACGACTCATCATTGCATTGTTGTTGCACAGCTTCTATAGTTATATAGTTATCGTAGATATATCGTACGACTCATCATTGCATTGTTGTTGCACAGCTTCTATAGTTATATAGTTATCGTAGATATATCGTACGACTCATCATTGCATTGTTGTTGCACAGCTTCTATAGTTATATAGTTATCGTAGATATATCGTACGACTCATCATTGCATTGTTGTTGCACAGCTTCTATAGTTATATAGTTATCGTAGATATATCGTACGACTCATCATTGCATTGTTGTTGCACAGCTTCTATAGTTATATAGTTATCGTAGATATATCGTACGACTCATCATTGTATTGTTGTTACACAGCTTCTATAGTTATATAGTTATCGTAGATATATCGTACGACTCATTATTGTATTGTTGTTACACAGCTTCTATAGTTATATAGTTATCGTAGATATATCGTACGACTCATCATTGCATTGTTGTTGCACAGCTTCTATAGTTATATAGTTATCGTAGATATATCGTACGACTCATCATTGCATTGTTGTTGCACAGCTTCTATAGTTATATAGTTATCGTAGATATATCGTACGACTCATCATTGCATTGTTGTTGCACAGTTTCTATAGTTATATAGTTATCGTAGATATATCGTACGACTCATCACTGCATTGTTGTTGCACTGTGTGCGAGAAACGTTGCACAGCTTCTATAGTTATATAGTTATCGTAGATAGATCGTACGACTCATCATTGTACTGTTGTTGCACAGCTTCTATAGTTATATAGTTATCGTAGATATATCGTACGAATCATCATTGTATTGTTGTTGCACAGCTACTATAGTTATATAGTTATCGTAGATATATCGTACGACTCATCATTGTATTGTTGTTACACAGCTTCTATAGTTATATAGTTATCGTAGATATATCGTACGACTCATCATTGTACTGTTGTTACACAGCTTCTATAGTTATCGTAGATATATCGTACGACTCATCATTGTACTGTTGTTGCACAGCTTCTATAGTTATATAGTTATCGTAGATATATCATACGACTCATCATTGTACTGTTGTTGCACAGCTTCTATAGTTATATAGTTATCGTAGATATATCGTACGACTCATCATTGTACTGTTGTTACACAGCTTCTATAGTTATCGTAGATATATCGTACGACTCATCATTGTACTGTTGTTACACAGCTTCTATAGTTATATAGTTATCGTAGATATATCATACGACTCATCATTGTACTGTTGTTGCACAGCTTCTATAGTTATATAGTTATCGTAGATATATCGTACGACTCATCATTGTACTGTTGTTACACAGCTTCTATAGTTATCGTAGATATATCGTACGACTCATCATTGTACTGTTGTTACACAGCTTCTATAGTTATATAGTTATCGTAGATATATCGTACGACTCATCATTGTACTGTTGTTGCACAGCTTCTATAGTTATATAGTTATCGTAGATATATCGTACGACTCATCACTGCATTGTTGTTGCACTGTGTGCGAGAAACGTTGCACAGCTTCTATAGTTATATAGTTATCGTAGATATATCGTACGACTCATCATTGCATTGTTGTTGCACAGCTTCTATAGTTATATAGTTATCGTAGATATATCGTACGACTCATCATTGCATTGTTGTTGCACAGCTTCTATAGTTATATAGTTATCGTAGATATATCGTACGACTCATCATTGCATTGTTGTTGCACAGCTTCTATAGTTATATAGTTATCGTAGATATATCGTACGACTCATCATTGTATTGTTGTTACACAGCTTCTATAGTTATATAGTTATCGTAGATATATCGTACGACTCATCATTGTATTGTTGTTGCACAGCTTCTATAGTTATATAGTTATCGTAGATATATCGTACGACTCATCATTGTATTGTTGTTGCACAGCTTCTATAGTTATATAGTTATCGTAGATATATCGTACGACTCATCACTGCATTGTTGTTGCACTGTGTGCGAGAAGTTGCACAGCTTCTATAGTTATATAGTTATCGTAGATATATCGTACGACTCATCATTGTATTGTTGTTGCACAGCTTCTATAGTTATATAGTTATCGTAGATATATCGTACGACTCATCATTGTATTGTTGTTGCACAGCTTCTATAGTTATATAGTTATCGTAGATATATCGTACGACTCATCATTGTATTGTTGTTGCACAGCTTCTATAGTTATATAGTTATCGTAGATATATCGTACGACTCATCATTGCATTGTTGTTGCACAGCTTCTATAGTTATATAGTTATCGTAGATATATCGTACGACTCATCATTGCATTGTTGTTGCACAGCTTCTATAGTTATATAGTTATCGTAGATATATCGTACGACTCATCATTGTATTGTTGTTACACAGCTTCTATAGTTATATAGTTATCGTAGATATATCGTACGACTCATCATTGTACTGTTGTTGCACAGCTTCTATAGTTATATAGTTATCGTAGATATATCGTACGACTCATCATTGTATTGTTGTTGCACAGCTTCTATAGTTATATAGTTATCGTAGATATATCGTACGACTCATCACTGCATTGTTGTTGCACTGTGTGCGAGAAACGTTGCACAGCTTCTATAGTTATATAGTTATCGTAGATATATCGTACGACTCATCATTGTACTGTTGTTGCACAGCTTCTATAGTTATATAGTTATCGTAGATATATCGTACGAATCATCATTGTATTGTTGTTGCACAGCTTCTATAGTTATATAGTTATCGTAGATATATCGTACGACTCATCATTGTATTGTTGTTGCACAGCTTCTATAGTTATATAGTTATCGTAGATATATCGTACGACTCATCATTGTACTGTTGTTGCACAGCTTCTATAGTTATCGTAGATATATCGTACGACTCATCATTGTACTGTTGTTGCACAGCTTCTATAGTTATATAGTTATCGTAGATATATCGTACGACTCATCATTGTACTGTTGTTGCACAGCTTCTATAGTTATATAGTTATCGTAGATATATCGTACGACTCATCACTGCATTGTTGTTGCACTGTGTGCGAGAAACGTTGCACAGCTTCTATAGTTATATAGTTATCGTAGATATATCGTACGACTCATCATTGTATTGTTGTTGCACGTGAGTTGCACAGCTTCTATAGTTATATAGTTATCGTAGATATATCGTACGACTCATCATTGTATTGTTGTTGCACAGCTTCTATAGTTATATAGTTATCGTAGATATATCGTACGAATCATCATTGCATTGTTGTTGCACAGCTTCTATAGTTATATAGTTATCGTAGATATATCGTACGACTCATCATTGTACTGTTGTTGCACAGCTTCTATAGTTATATAGTTATCGTAGATATATCGTACGACTCATCATTGTATTGTTGTTGCACAGCTTCTATAGTTATATAGTTATCGTAGATATATCGTACGACTCATCATTGTATTGTTGTTGCACAGCTTCTATAGTTATATAGTTATCGTAGATATATCGTACGACTCATCATTGCATTGTTGTTGCACTGTGTGCGAAGTTGCACAGCTTCTATAGTTATATAGTTATCGTAGATATATCGTACGACTCATCATTGTACTGTTGTTGCACAGCTCTATAGTTATATAGTTATCGTAGATATATCGTACGACTCATCATTTGTTGTTCACGCTTCTATAGTTATATAGTTATCGTAGATATATCGTACGACTCATCATGATTGTTGTTGCACTTGCACAGCTTCTATAGTTATATAGTTATCGTAGATATATCGTACGACTCATCATTGTATTGTTGTTGCACAGACACATCTTCTATAGTTATATAGTTATCGTAGATATATCGTACGACTCATCATTGTACTGTTGTTGCACAGCTTCTATAGTTATATAGTTATCGTAGATATATCGTACGACTCATCATTGTACTGTTGTTGCACAGCTTCTATAGTTATATAGTTATCGTAGATATATCGTACGACTCATCATTGTATTGTTGTTACACAGCTTCTATAGTTATATAGTTATCGTAGATATATCGTACGACTCATCATGATTGTTGTTGACTGTTGTTGCACAGCTTCTATAGTTATATAGTTATCGTAGATATATCGTACGACTCATCATTGTATTGTTGTTGCACAGCTTCTATAGTTATATAGTTATCGTAGATATATCGTACGAATCATCATTGTATTGTTGTTGCACAGCTTCTATAGTTATATAGTTATCGTAGATATATCGTACGACTCATCATTGTACTGTTACACAGCTTCTATAGTTATATAGTTATTGTAGATATATCGTACGACTCATCATTGTACTGTTGTTGCACACCTTCTATAGTTATATAGTTATCGTAGATATATCGTACGACTCATCATTGTACTGTTGTTGCACAGCTTCTATAGTTATATAGTTATCGTAGATATATCGTACGACTCATCATTGTATTGTTGTTGCACAGCTTCTATAGTTATATAGTTATCGTAGATATAGCGTACGAATCATCATTGTATTGTTGTTGCACAGCTACTATAGTTATATAGTTATCGTAGATATATCGTACGACTCATCATTGTATTGTTGTTGCACAGCTTCTGGGCGCTGGGCGATGGTCTGTGGCACTGTGCCGGTCCTTCTTATGCGGCGATTCAATTCATCCCATAGAGTTTCTATAATGTTTAAGACTTTGGTGGTATGTCCATCACATTGATGTGGTTAGCATTCATGATGCGCAATCCTGCAGCAACCGCAATCCTCTATTGTTCCTAAACATGGGTACTACCTCAGTTTGAAGCACGTCATGTTGGTACCGGGCGGCGTTCAGATATGGCGTCCATGCGTCCCGCGCGTTTCTCAGGCGTCTTGACAGCTGTACGTGTTCTCTGCTGACGATGTACATGTACGATGTGATTATCTTGTGCAGCTGTTGTACAACGCCCACGTGGTCTGCGAGGGAGGTTACCAACGTTGCCAGTCGCTCTGTACTTAAGCATCAGCTTTCTGATGGTATTGCGGTGTACACCCATGCGTCGTGCAACCTGCAAGTGATACGGATAACATGAAATTAGTAATTAAAATATATAATTTATTTTTTATGGATATTTTCGATAAAAAACTGAATGTTAGTGACTTTCAATTTTTATAAGAAACTTAATTAATTAGTGACATTGAATTAACTTTGAGACGTACCTCTGTTTGGTGTATACCGGCGTTGATGAAGCCGACGGCTATTCCTCGTTCAGCTATAGTCATCCTGCCCATGTCATGTTTTTCTGATGTGTGGATCGTAATCAAGTCCACAACGACAAAATGCAGTTTTATTTTGTGCCAGCGCACCATTTCCTCGTGCATTGTGTTGATTTTGACGTTGCGTGGTTTAACGCGCCGTATCGATTAAACTGAACACATGGAGCACGGGATAATACTCGAAATGTAGTCAATAGCCAGTACTCAAAATTTCGTGCAAAAATATTAATAAATAGATGCACACTTATAAAAGTTGTTAAGTGTATATCGTAGGACTCATCATTGCATTGTTGTTGCACTGTGTGCGAAACACGTTTGTAATGTGAGTCATATTGTGTAGCAATACTCGAGTTGAGGTTGAACATAACAAAAGTTTAAACTTTATTTATTTTACAACGATTGCGAAGCAAGTTCTAACAACTTATATTAATCACTCTCGTTGGCTCGGATGAAATCGTATATGTGGTCATCCGTGTGGGAGGAAACCGGAGTACCCGGAGAACACCCACCTGTCCGATCTGGCGACCACCGTACCATCTCACAAACTACCCGGTCCGAGGATCGAACCCGGGTTGCATTGGTGAGAAGCGATCTCGCTAACCACTTCGCTAATCGGACAGCCAGCATGATAGGTGTTATGCATGTTCTGTTACCGTCTTTTTACTTGTCTTCGCGTTCCTTTTATTGAGTTAGTAGCTTTCAATGAGTTGGTATTTATATTGGGAGACCAGTTTAAATTTTAATAAGTGTAACACCTAGATAATTAGCGGATATCTGATGTCTTTAGTACCATGTTCAACATTCTTAATTTCTCTGAACAGTTTGCTTATTTAATGTCTGATACAGATATTGATAAATTATGCCAAAACCAGCAATAGCATTTTAATGGAATAATGTTTGTGTTTTTAAGTTTATTTATCGTCGCTACCGGTTGCCCATATGAGCGACGCCTCCTGAAGAGATTAGTCATTTTAGATGTTGGAGGATAGTGCATGATACAGACAGAGACCCATTCCAGAGTGTCCTCTGGTTCTTTTACGTGCACGGTGTAAAGCACCGACACGAGACCTCGGTATGACGTTCCATCTGAAAGACTGTTAATTTTATTATGGTCAGACGGGTGATCGAACCTGCGATAGCTGGATTACCAGTCCAGCGTGTTACTACTGGACTACAGATCCGTCTGTAAAATGGAATAATGAAATACATAATATTGTATATAAGACCTGAATCATGTATATAGAAATCAAACAGCTTTATAATACTATTACGATTTCACTTTTGTATACATATATGTAAATGCAACATTTTATATAGTTTTACTGTTTTATAAATCTGTATTTTAAATTGAATTTAAAGTAAGTTTTAAGATGCTGTTATATTATATCTTAGTTTGTCTCTTATAACTCAAACATGAGTGGTTGTGTACATTGGTTGAATATTATTGTTTCAATATGTTGTGTATGCGTGTACAAAAATGAGAAGTTAATAAACATGTATATATATATATATATATATATATGTTATGGAATATGTGGTGTGAGTGCTTTTCTTCTGTGAGTTATTCTCATCACCTCACATGTTCAGGATTCTAGTCCCGTACCCACTGTTCGAGATAATACGCTTTGTAGGAGTTATGCATCAGAAAAGGATCTTACTGTGAGATACAATACGGTGTCATCTGCACAAAAGTCTATGTTTTCTTTTGGTGAAGCCCTTGAGGTCGTTGATGAAGACAGTGAAGAAGTGAGGCCCTGAAACAGAGCATGCTATGCTCAAAATACTATAACATTATTTCTAATATCTTCGTAATAAAATAACTGCTTAAAGAAATAAAGCTGTTTGACAAATTCTATATTTATATACTAAATACAAGGCTAGTTCAAATTATTGACCAGAAATCAAAATGATTTGCTATGCTGAGACATATTATTACAAGCATGATTCTATCTTAAAATGTCTATGTACACGTATTTTAAATAACTATAAAACAATGTTAGGAAGGTTTGAATCAGTCGCCGCATTTTCATATACTTTTGTGTTCAGAAAACCACAATGCATTCACGCTACGTGTAGTTATTAACACCGCAAAATAGTACATGTACACATAGTGTTTATAGATTAGAATATCAGCCAATGATCTTCCTGGATTAAGTACATCATACTTCCTTCAATGGTGTGTGAAATGTTCGCTAAAGTTTCAATTTTCATATGATTGTTATGACATACAGACTGTGCATACGAGTGCATGACTTGCACGTCAATACAATAGCTTCCTCACATATCCCTTACATCCTCATCACATCTCCCTTACATCCTCATCACATCTTCCTCACATCTCCCTTACATCATCATCACATCTCCTTACATCCTCATCACATCTTCCTCATATATCCCTTACATCCTCATCACATCTCCCTTACATTCTCATCTCATGTTCCCCACATCTCCCTTACATCCTCATCACATCTCCCTTACATCCTCATCTCATCTTCCTCACATATCCCTTACATCCTCATCACATCTCCCTTACATCCTCATCACATCTCCCTTACATCCTCATATCATCTTCCTCACATATCCCTTACATCCTCATCACATCTCCCTTACATCCTCATCTCATCTTCCTCACATATCCCTTACATCCTCATCACATCTCCCTTACATCCTCATCTCATCTGCCTCACATCTCCCTTACATCCGTATCACATCTTCCTCACATATCCCTTACATCCTCATCACATCTCCCTTACATCCTCATCACATATCCCTTACATCCTCATCACATATCCCTTACATCCTCATCACATCTTCCTTACATCCTCATCTAATCCTCATTACATCTCCCTTACATCCTCATCTCATCTTCCTCACATCTCCCTTACATCCTCATCTCATCTTCCTCACATATCCCGTACATCCTCATCACATCTCCCTTACATCCTCATCACATCTCCCTTACATCCTCATCTCATCTTCCTCACATATCCCTTACAGCCTCATCACATCTCCCTTACATCCTCATCACATCTCCCTTACATCCTCATATCATCTTCCTCACATCTCCCTTACATCCGTATCACATCTTCCTCACATATCCCTTACATCCTCATCTCATCTCCCTTATATCCTCATCACATATCCCTTACATCCTCATCACATCTCCCTTACATCCTCATCACATATCCCTTACATCCTCATCACATCTCCCTTACATCCTCATCTCATCCTCATCACATCTCCCTTACATCCTCATCACATCTTCCTCACATATCCCTTACATCCTCATCACATCTCCCTTACATCCTCATCTCATCCTCATCACATCTCCCTTACATCCTCATCTCATCTTCCTCACACATCCCTTACATCCTCATCACATCTCCCTTACATCCTCATCTCATCTGCCTCACATCTCCCTTACATCCGTATCACATCTTCCTCACATCTCCCTTACATCCTCATCTCATCCTCATTACATCTCCCTTACATCCTCATCTCATCTTCCTCACATCTCCCTTACATCTTCAATCACATCTTCCTCACATATCCCTTACATCCTCATCACATCTCCCTTGCATCCTAATCACATATCCCTTACATCCTCATCACATCTCCCTTGCATCATCATCACATCTCCCTTACATCCTCATCACATCTCCCTTGCATCATCATCACATCTCCCTTGCATCATTATCACATCTCCCTTACATCCTCATCTCATCTTCCTCAAATCTCCTTACATCCTCAGCACATCTTCCTCACATCTCCCTTAATCCTCATCACATATCCCTTACATCCTCATCACATCTTCCTCACATATCCCTTAATCCTCATCAAATCTCCCTTACATCCTCATCTCATCCTCATTACATCTCCCTTACATCCTCATCTCATCTTCCTCACATCTCCCTTACATCCTCAATCACATCTTCCTCACATATCACTTACATACTCATCACATCTCCCTTACATCCTAATCACATATCCCTTACATCATCATCACATCTCCCTTACATCCTCATCTCATCTTCCTCAAATCTCCTTACATCCTCAGCACATCTTCCTCACATCTCCCTTAATCCTCATCACATATCCCTTACATCCTCATCACATCTTCCTCACATATCCCTTAATCCTCACCACATCTTCCTCACATATCCCTTACATCCTCATCACATCTCCCTTACATCATCATCACATCTCCCTTACGTCCTCATCACATATTCCTCACATATCCCTTACATCCTCATCACATATCCCTTACATCATCATCACAACTCCCTTACATCCTCATCACATCTCCCTTACATCATCATCACATCTCCCTTACATCCTCATCTCATCATCCTCATATCTCCTTACATCCTCAGCACATCTTCCTCACATCTCCCTTACATCCTCATCACATCTTCCTCACATATCCCATACATATCTCTTACATCCTCATCACATATCCCTTACATCATCATCACATATCCCTTACATCATCATCACGTCTCCCTTACATCCTCATCACATATCCCTTACATCATCCTCACATCTCCTACTCCTCATCACATCTTCCTCACATATCCCTTACATCCTCATCACATCTTCCTCACATCTCCCTTACATCCTCATCACATCTTCCTCACATATCCCTTACATATCTCTTACATCCTCATCACATATCCCTTACATCATCATCACATCTCCCTTACATCCTCATCACATATCCCTTACATCCTCATCACATATCCCTTACATCCTCATCACATATCCCTTACATCCTCATCACATATCCCTTACATCCTCATCACATATCCCTTACATCCTCATCACATATCCCTTACATCCTCATCACATATCCCTTACATCTCATCACATCTCCCTTACATCCTCATCACATATCCCTTACATCCTCATCACATATCCCTTACATCCTCATCACATATCCCTTACATCATCCTCACATCTCCTTACATCCTCATCACATCTTCCTCACATATCCCTTACATCCTCATCACATCTTCCTCACATCTCCCTTACATCCTCATCACATCTTCCTCACATATCCCTTACATATCTCTTACATCCTCATCACATATCCCTTACATCATCATCACATCTCCCTTACATCCTCATCACATATCCCTTACATCCTCATCACATATCCCTTACATCCTCATCCCATATCCCTTACATCCTCATCACATATCCCTTACATCCTCATCACATATCCCTTACATCCTCATCACATATCCCTTACATCCTCATCACATATCCCTTACATCATCACCACATCTCCATTACATCCTCATCACATATCCCTTACATCCTCATCACATATCCCTTACATCCTCATCACATATCCCTTACATCCTCATCACATATCCCTTACATCCTCATCACATATCCCTTACATCCTCATCACATATCCCTTACATCATCATCACATCTCCCTTACATCCTCATGACATATCCCTTACATCCTCATCACATATCCCTTACATCCTCATCACATATCCCTTACATCCTCATCACATATCCCTTACATCCTCATCACATATCCCTTACATCATCATCACATCTTCCTCACATCCTCATCACATATCCCTTACATCCTCATCACATCTCCATTACATCCTCATCTCATCCTCATTACATCTCCCTTACATCCTCATCTCATCTTCCTCACATCTCCCTTACATCATCAATCACATCTTACTCACATATCCCTTACATCCTCATCACATCTCCCTTACATCCTAATCACATACCCCTTACATCCTCAACACATCTCCCTTACATCATCATCACATCTCCCTTACATCCTCATCTCATCTTCCTCAAATCTCCTTACATCCTCAGCACATCTTCCTCACATCTCCCTTACATCCTCATCACATATCCATTACATATCCCTTACATCCTCATCATATATCCCTTACATCATCATCACATCTCCCTTACATCCTCATCACATCTCCCTTACATCATCATCACATCTCCCTTACATCCTCATCTCATCTTCCTCAAATCTCCTTACATCCTCAGCACATCTTCCTCACATCTCCCTTACATCCTCATCACATCTTCCTCACATCTCCCTTACATCCTCATCACATCTCCCTTACATATCCCTTACATCATCATCACATATCCCTTACATCCTCAGCACATCTTCCTCACATCTTCCTCACATCATCATCACGAATCCATTACATCCTCCTCACATCTCCCTTACATCCTCATCACATCTCCCTTACATCATCATCACATCTCCCTTACATCCTCATCTCATCTTCCTCACATCTCTCTTACATCCTCATCACATCTCCCTTACATCATCATCACGTCTCACTTACATACTCATCACATCTTCCTCACATCATCATCACATATCCATTACATCCTCCTCACATCTCCCTTACATCCTCATCATATCTCCCTTACATCCTCATCACATCTCCCTTACATCCTCATCACATCTTCCTCACATATCCCTTAATCCTCATCACATCTTCCTCACATCTCCCTTACATCCTCATCACATCTTCCTCACATATCCCTTAATCCTCATCACATCTTCCTCACATCTCCCTTACATCCTCATCACATCTTCCTCACATCTCCCTTACATCCTCATCACATCTTCCTCACATATCCCTTACTCCTCATCACATCTTCCTCACATCTCCCTTACATCCTCATCACATATCCCTTACATCCTCATCACATATCCCTTACATCCTCATCACATCTTCCTCACATCTCCCTTACATCCTCATCACATATCCCTTACATCCTCATCACATATCCCTTACATCCTCATCACATCTTCCTCACATCTCCCTTACATCCTCATCACATATCCCTTACATCCTCATCACATATCCCTTACATCCTCATCACATCTTCCTCACATCTCCGTTACATCATCACCACATATCCCTTACATTCTCATCACAACTCCCTTACATCCTCATCACATCTTCCTGACATCTCCCTTACATCCTCATCACATATCCCTTACATCCTCATCACATATCCCTTACATCCTCATCACATCTTCCTCACATCTCCCTTACATCCTCATCACATATCCCTTACATCCTCATCACATATCCCTTGCATCCTCATCACATATCCCTTGCATCCTCATCACATATCCCTTACATCCTCATCACATCTTCCTCACATATCCCTTACATCCTCATCACATATCCCTTACATCCTCATCACATATCCCTTACATCCTCATCACATATCCCTTACATCCTCATCACATATCCCTTACATCCTCATCACATCTTCCTCACATCTCCCTTACATCCTCATCACATATCCCTTACATCCTCATCACATATCCCTTACATCCTCATCACATATCCCTTAATCCTCATCAGATCTTCCTCACATCTACATTACATCCTCATCACATCTTCCTAACATATCCCTTACATCCTCATCACATATCCCTTACATCCTCATCACATATCCCTTAATCCTCATCACATCTTCCTCACATCTCCCTTACATCCTCATCACATCTTCCTCACATATCCCTTAATCTTCATCACATCTTCCTCACATCTCCCTTACATCCTCACCACATCTTCCTCACATATCCCTTACATCCTCATCACATCTTCCTCACATATCCCTTAATCCTCATCACATCTCCCTTACATCCTCATCACATCTCCCTTACATCCTCATCACATCTTCCTCACATCTCCCTTACATACTCATCACATCTTCCTCACATATCCCTTACATCCTCATCACATCTTCTTCACATATCCCTTACATCCTCATCACATCTCCCTTACATCCGCATCACATCTTCCTCACATATCCCTTAATCCTCACCACATCTTCCTCACATATCCCTTACATCCTCATCACATCTCCCTTACATCCTCATCACATATCCCTTACATCCTCATCACATATCCCTTACATCCTCACCACATCCTCATCACATATCCCTTACATCCTCACCAAATCCTCATCACATATCCCTTACATCCTCATCACATCTTCCTCACATATCCCTTACATCCTCATCACATCTTCCTCACATATCCCTTACATCCTCACCACATCTTCCTCACATATCCCTTACATCCTCACCACATCCTCATCTCATATCCCTTACATCCTCATCACATCTTCATCACATCTCCCTTACATCATCATCACATATCCCTTACATCCTCATCACATATCCCTTACATCATCATCACATATCCCTTACATCCTCATCACATATCCCTTGCATCCTCCTCATATATCCCTTACATCCTCCTCACATATCCCTTACATCCTCCTCACATATCCCTTACATCCTCATCACATATCCCTTACATCCTCCTCACATATCCCTTACATCCTCATCACATATCCCTTACATCCTCATCACATCCTCATCACATATCACTTACATCCTAATCACATATCCCTTACATCCTCCTAACATATCCCTTACATCCTCATCACATATCCTTTACATCATCATCACATATCTCTTACATCCTCATCACATCTACCTTACATCATCATCACATCTCCCTTACATCCTCATCTCATCTTCCTCAAATCTCCTTACATCCTCAGCACATCTTCCTCACATCTCCCTTACATCTTCATCACATCTTCCTCACATCTCCCTTACATCCTCATCACATCTTCCTCACATATCCCTTAATCCTCATCACATCTTCCTCACATCTCCCTTACATCCTCATCACATCTTCCTCACATATCCCTTAATCCTCATCACATCTTCCTCACATCCTCATCACATATCCATTACATCCTCCTCACATCTCCCTTACATCCTCCTCACATCTCCCTTACATCCTCATCTTCCTCAAATCTCCTTACATCTTCAGCACATCTTCCTCACATCTCCCTTATATCCTCAGCACATCTTCCTCACATCTTCCTCACATCTCCCTTAATCCTCATCACATCATCCTCACATATCCCTTACATCCTCATCACATATCCCTTACATCCTCATCACATATCCCTTACATCCTCATCACATATTCCTTACATCCTCATCACATATCCCTTACATCTCCTTACATCCTCATCACATATCCCTTACATCATCATCACATCCTCATCACATATCCCTTGCATCCTCATCACATCTTCCTCACATATCCCTTACATCCTCATCACATATCCCTTACATCTCCCTTACATCCTCATCACATATCCCTTACATCATCATCACATCTTCCTCACATCTCCCTTACATCCTCATCACATCTTCCTCACATCTCCCTTACATACTCATCACATCTTCCTCACATATCCCTTACATCCTCATCACATCTTCTTCACATATCCCTTACATCCTCATCACATAGCCTTACATCCTCATCACATATCCCTTACATCCGCATCACATCTTCCTCACATATCCCTTAATCCTCACCACATCTTCCTCACATATCCCTTACATCCTCATCACATCTTCCTCACATATCCCTTACATCCTCATCACATCTTCCTCACATATCCCTTACATCCTCATCACATATCCCTTACATCCTCACCACATCCTCATCACATATCCCTTACATCCTCACCACATCCTCATCACATATCCCTTACATCCTCATCACATCTTCCTCACATATCCCTTACATCCTCATCACATCTTCCTCACATATCCCTTACATCCTCACCACATCTTCCTCACATATCCCTTACATCCTCACCACATCCTCATCTCATATCCCTTACATCCTCATCACATCTTCATCACATCTCCCTTACATCATCATCACATATCCCTTACATCCTCATCACATATCCCTTACATCATCATCACATATCCCTTACATCCTCATCACATATCCCTTGCATCCTCCTCATATATCCCTTACATCCTCCTCACATATCCCTTACATCCTCCTCACATATCCCTTACATCCTCATCACATATCCCTTACATCCTCCTCACATATCCCTTACATCCTCATCACATATCCCTTACATCCTCATCACATCCTCATCACATATCACTTACATCCTCATCACATATCCCTTACATCCTCCTAACATATCCCTTACATCCTCATCACATATCCCTTACATCATCATCACATATCTCTTACATCCTCATCACATCTACCTTACATCATCATCACATCTCCCTTACATCCTCATCTCATCTTCCTCAAATCTCCTTACATCCTCAGCACATCTTCCTCACATCTCCCTTACATCTTCATCACATCTTCCTCACATCTCCCTTACATCCTCATCACATCTTCCTCACATATCCCTTAATCCTCATCACATCTTCCTCACATCTCCCTTACATCCTCATCACATCTTCCTCACATATCCCTTAATCCTCATCACATCTTCCTCACATCCTCATCACATATCCATTACATCCTCCTCACATCTCCCTTACATCCTCCTCACATCTCCCTTACACCATCATCACATCTCCCTTACATCCTCATCTTCCTCAAATCTCCTTACATCTTCAGCACATCTTCCTCACATCTCCCTTATATCCTCAGCACATCTTCCTCACATCTTCCTCACATCTCCCTTAATCCTCATCACATCATCCTCACATATCCCTTACATCCTCATCACATATCCCTTACATCCTCATCACATATCCCTTACATCCTCATCACATATTCCTTACATCCTCATCACATATCCCTTACATCCTCATCACATATCCCTTACATCTCCCTTACATCCTCATCACATATCCCTTACATCATCATCACATCTTCCTCACATCACCCTTACATCCTCATCACATATCCCTTACATCTCCCTTACATCCTCATCACATATCCCTTACATCATCATCACATCCTCATCACATATCCCTTGCATCCTCATCACATCTTCCTCACATATCCCTTACATCCTCATCACATATCCCTTACATCTCCCTTACATCCTCATCACATATCCCTTACATCATCATCACATCTTCCTCACATCTCCCTTACATCCTCATCACATATCCCTTACATCATCATCACATCCTCATCACATATCCCATACATCCTCATCACATATCCCTTACATCCTCATCACATATCCCTTACATCATCATCACATCCTCATCACATATCCCTTACATCCTCATCACATATCCCTTACATCCTCATCACATCTTCCTCACATATCCCTTACATCCTCATCACATATCCCTTGCATCCTCATCACATATCCCTTACATCCTCATCACATATCACTTACATCCTCATCACATATCCCTTACATCCTCATCACATCGTCCTCACATATCCCTTACATCCTCATCACATATCCCTTACATCCTCATCACATCTCCCTTACATCCTCAACACATATCCCGTACATCCTCATCACATATCCCTTACATCCTCATCACATATCCCTTACATCCTCATCACATATCCCTTACATCCTCATCACATCATCCTCACATATCCCTTACATCCTCAACACATATCCCTTACATCCTCATCACATATCCCTTACATCCTCATCACATATCCCTTTCATCCTCATCACATATCCCTTACATCCTCATCACATCTTCCTCACATATCCCTTAATCCTCATCACATATCCCTTACATCCTCATCACATATCCCTTACATCCTCATCACATATCCCTTACATCCTCATCACATCTTCATCACATCCTCATCACATCTCCCTTACCTCCTCATCACATCTCCCTTAATCCTCATCACATCTTCCTCACATATCCCTTACATCCTCATCACATATCCCTTACATCCTCATCACATATCCCTTACATCCTCATCACATATCCCTTACATCCTCATCACATATCCATTACATCCTCATCACATATCCCTTACATCCTCATCACATATCCCTTACATCCTCATCACATATCCATTACATCCTCATCACATATCCCTTACATCCTCATCACATATCCCTTACATCCTCATCACAATCCTTACATCCTCATCACATATCCCTTACATCCTCATCACATATCCCTTACATCCTCATCACATTCCCTTACATCCTCATCACATATCCCTTACATCCTCATCACATCTCTACATATCCCTTACATCTTCATCACATATCCCTTACATCCTCATCACATCTTCCTCACATATCCCTTACATCCTCATCACATATCCCTTACATCCTCATCACATCCTCATCACATATCCCTTACATCCTCACAATCCTCTCACATATCCCTTACATCCTCATCACATCTTCCTCACATCCTCATCACATCTTCCTCACATATCCCTTACATCTTCCTCACATCTCCCTTACATCCTCATCACATATTCCTCACATATCCCTTACATCCTCATCACATATCCCTTACATCCTCATCACACCTCACTTACATCCTCATCACATATCCCTTACATCCTCATCACATATCCCTACATCCTCATCACATCCTCATCACATATCCTTACATCTTCCTCACATATCCCTTACATCCTCATCACATATCCCTTACATCCTCATCACATATCCCTTACATCCTCATCACATCCTCATCACATATCCCTTACATCTTCCTCACATATCCCTTACATCTTCCTCACATATCCCTTACATCCTCATCACATATCCCTTACATCCTCATCACATATCCCTTACATCTTCCTCACATATCCCTTACATCCTCATCACATATCCTTACTATCACATCCTCATCACATATCCCTTACATCCTCATCACATATCCCTTACATCTTCCTCACATATCCCTTACATCCTCATCACATATCCCTTACATCCTCATCACATATCCCTTACATCCTCATCACATCTCCCTTACATCCTCATCACATATCCCTTACATCTTCCTCACATATCCCTTACATCCTCATCACATATCCCTTACATCCTCATCACATATCCCTTACATCTTCCTCACATATCCCTTACATCCTCATCACATATCCCTTACATCCTCATCACACCTCACTTACATCCTCATCACATATCCCTTACATCCTCATCACATCTCACTTACATCCTCATCACATATCCCTTACATCCTCATCACATATCCCTTACATCCTCATCACATATCCCTTACATCCTCATCACATCTTCCTCACATATCCCTTAATCCTCATCACATATCCCTTACATCATCATCACATATCCCTTACATCCTCATCACATCTTCCTCACATATCCCTTACATCCTCATCACATATCCCTTACATCCTCATCACACCTCATTTACATCCTCATCACATATCCCTTACATCCTCATCACACCTCACTTACATCCTCATCACATATCCCTTACATCCTCATCACATCTCCCTTACTTCCTCATCACATATCCCTTACATCCTCATCACATATCCCTTACATCTTCCTCACATATCCCTTACATCCTCATCACATATCCCTTACATCCTCATCACATCTCCCTTACATCCTCATCACATATCCCTTACATCCTCATCACATATCCCTTACATCATCATCACATCTCCCTTACATCCTCATCACATATCCCTTACATCCTCATCACATATCCCTTACATCATCATCACATCTCCCTTGCATCATCATCATATATCCCTTACATCATCATCACATATCCCTTACATCCTCATCACATATCCTTTGCATCCTCATCTCATCTTCCTCAAATCTCCTTACATCCTCAGCACATCTTCCTCACATCTCCATTACATCCTCATCACATCTTCATCACATCTTCCTCACATCTCCCTTAATCCTCATCACATCTTCATCACATCTCCCTTACATCCTCATCACATCTTCATCACATCTTCCTCACATCTCCCTTACATCCTCATCACATATGCCTTACATTCTCATCACAAATCGCTTACATCATCATCACATATCCCTTACATCTTCCTCACATATCCCTTACATCTTCCTCACATATCCCTTACATCATCATCACATATCCCTTATATCCTCATCACATATCCCGTACATCCTCATCACATATCCCTTACATCCTCATCACATATCCCTTACATCATCATCACATGTCCCTTACATCCTCATCACATATCCCTTACATCTTCCTCACATATCCCTTACATCCTCATCACATATCCCTTACATCCTCATCACATATCCCTTACATCCTCATCACACCTCACTTACATCCTCATCACATATCCCTTACATCCTCATCACACCTCACTTACATCCTCTTCACATATCCCTTATATCCTCATCACACCTCACTTACATCCTCATCACATATCATTTACATCCTCATCACACCTCACTTACATCTTCATCACATCTTCCTCACATCTCCCTTAATCCTCATCACATCTTCATCACATCTCCCTTACATCCTCATCACATCTTCATCACATCTTCCTCACATATCCCTTACATCATCATCATCACATATCCCTTATATCCTCATCACATATCCCGTACATCCTCATCACATATCCCTTACATCCTCCTCACATATCCCTTACATCCTCATCACATATCCCTTACATCTTCCTCACATATCCCTTACATCATCATCACATATCCCTTACATCCTCATCACATATCCCTTACATCCTCATCACACCTCACTTACATCCTCATCACATATCCCTTACATCCTCATCACACCTCACTTACATCCTCTTCACATATCCCTTACATCCTCATCACACCTCACTTACATCCTCATCACATATCCCTTACATCCTCATCACACCTCACTTACATCCGTATCACATCTTTCTTACATATCCCTTACATCCTCATCACATCTCCCTTACATCCTCATCACATCTCCCTTACATCCTCATCACATATCCCTTACATCCTCATCACATATCCCTTACATCATCATCACATATCCATTACATCCTCATCACATATCCCTTACATCCTCATCACATATCCCTTACATCCTCATCACATTTCCCTTACATCCTCATCACATATCACTTACATCCTCATCACATATCCCTTACATCCTCATCACATATCCCTTACATCCTCATCACATATCCCTTACATCCTCATCACATATCCCTTACATCCTCATCACACCTCACTTACATCCGTATCACATCTTCCTTACATATCCATTACATCCTTATCACATCTCCCTTACATCCTCATCACATCTCCCTTACATCCTCATCACATATCCCTTACATCCTCATCACATATCCCTTACATCCTCATCACACCTCACTTACATCATCATCAAATATCCCTTACATCCTCATCACATCTCCCTTACATCCTCATCACATCTCCCTTTCATCCTCATCACATATCCCTTACATCCTCATCACATATCCCTTACATCCTCATCACACCTCACTTACATCCTCATCACATATCCCTTGCATCCTCATCACACCTCACTTACATCCTCATCACATCTCCCTTACATCCTCATCACACCTCACTTACATCCTCATCACATATCCCTTACATCTTCCTCACATATCCCTTACATCCTCATCACATATCCCTTACATCCTCATCACATCTCCCTTACATCCACATCACATATCCCTTACATCCTCATCACATATCCCTTACATCATCATCACATCTCCCTTACATCCTCATCACATATCCCTTACATCCTCATCACATCTCCCTTACATCATCATCCTATATCCCTTACATCATCATCACATATCCCTTACATCCTCATCACATATCCCTTACATCCTCCTCACATATCCCTTGCATCCTCATCTCATCTTCCTCAAATCTCCTTACATCCTCAGCACATCTTCCTCACATCTCCATTACATCCTCATCACATCTTCATCACATCTTCCTCACATCTCCCTTAATCCTCATCACATCTTCATCACATCTCCCTTACATCCTCATCACATCTTCATCACATCTTCCTCACATCTCCCTTACATCCTCATCACATATCCCTTATATCCTCATCACATCTCCCTTACATCCACATCACATATCCCTTACATCCTCATCACATATCCCTTACATCATCATCACATCTCCCTTACATCCTCATCACATATCCCTTACATCCTCATCACATCTCCCTTACATCATCATCATATATCCCTTTACATCATCATCACATATCCCTTACATCCTCATCACATATCCCTTACATCCTCCTCACATATCCCTTGCATCCTCATCTCATCTTCCTCAAATCTCCTTACATCCTCAGCACATCTTCCTCACATCTCCATTACATCCTCATCACATCTTCATCACATCTTCCTCACATCTCCCTTAATCCTCATCACATCTTCATCACATCTCCCTTACATCCTCATCACATCTTCATCACATCTTCCTCACATCTCCCTTACATCCTCATCACATCTCCCTTACATCCTCATCTCATATTCATCACATCTTCCTCACATCTCCCTTGCATCCTCATCACATCTCCCTTACATCCTCATCTCATCTTCCTCACAATTTGCTTTACATCCTCATCACATCTTCCTCACATCTCCCTTACATCCTCATCACATCTTCCTCACATCTGCTTTACATCCTCATCACATCTTCTCACATCTTCCTTACATCCTCATCACATCTCCCTTACATCCTCATCTCATCTTCCTCACATCTGCTTTACATCCTCATCACATCTTCCTCACATCTCCCTTACATCCTCATCTCATCTTCCTCACATCTGCTTTACATCCTCATCACATCTTCCTCACATCTCCCTTACATCCTCATCACATCTTCAATATAATATCAATATCATACAGGTACTATTAGTCTCAGTTCTAGTTTGTCGATTTGTCGCTTTTTTATTTCTGGAAAAACGCGAATTTGAGTTATTCTATTATCAGAAACTCACTACGGCTCAATTAATGGTTGGGTGTTCAATAAATAAATGTATATGGCGGACAAGGCAACACATATATGAACGCCTGTACCCAGGCTAAGTTACGATGTACATGTGCATCAACTAAACTGGATATAATTGGGCTAAGAAAGAGTGGTCCAGTTGTTAAGATATTGGACTGCGAATCTAGGCATACCACGTCTGACGATACTACAACTAGTATTTCAGATGGGTCTACAAACCGAACGAGGTATCGTGTATCGGTGTTAAGCACCGGGCATGTAAGAGAACCAGACATGCTTCTGGAATTGGAGCGTTTTCTGAATCTTAATATATCCTCAAGAAGATGACACGTAAAGTGTGCGTCGCCACAATTAGCAAGGACCGATGAATAAACCTATCCAAACAAGGAATGTCACAAATAGAAATCATTTGGATATCAGTATGATAAACTAATCATTTGGATATCAGTATACTAAATTAATCATTTGGATATCAATATACTAAATTAATCATTTGGATATCAGTATACTAAACGAATCAGTTGGATATCAGTATACTAAATTAATTAGTTGGATATCAGTATACTAATTTAAGCATTTGGATATCAGTATACTAAATTAATCATTTGGATATCAGTATACTAAATTAATCATTTGGATATCAGTATACTAATTAATCATTTGGATATCAGTATGCTAATTAATCATTTGGATATCAGTATGCTAATTAATCATTTGGATATCAGTATACTAAATTAATCATTTGGATATCAGTATACTAAATTAATCATTTGGATATCAGTATACTAAATTAATCATTTGGATATCAGTGTACTAATTAATCATTTGGGTATCAGTATACTAAATTAATCATTTGGATATCAGTATACTAAATTAATCATTTGGATATCAGTATACTAAATTAATCATTTGGATATCAGTATACTAAATTAATCATTTGGATATCAGTATACTAAATTAATCATTTGGATATCAGTATACTAAATTAATCATTTGGATATCAGTGTACTAATTAATCATTTGGATATCAGCATTATACAATAATGAAGAGTATGCATGAATTAAATCACAATGAGTAAATAAATACGAGACGCAAACATTTAGATAGTATGCGATACTTGTACAGAAGTTCTGAAGATGGCCTTTTAGTAGATTGACACTCAATCAGCTGAATTATTCCTTCAAATAAATTAGATGACCTTTCCGGAAATAGTTATTTTTCAAAATCGGTCTTATCATAGATAATTCACACATGGACAAGTCAAATAAGTGTGGAAGTCGTGATAGCGCAGTCGTAGCGCGTTCCCTTCAGGTGCGAATGGTCTGGAGTTCGAGCCCCGCTGGAGCCGTTACGATTGTGCCCTAATGCAAGGCTTTTAAATTCCACGTTGTCTCTTCTCTCTCCCTCGTTGCGATGGATTCCATCAGGAATGAGATCTCGAGAGTGATTAATTTAAGCAATTGAGCTAAATAAATATAAAGTTGTATTAACTATCACTAATGGTATAAAGCAATGGATTAACACCTTGCACTAAAAGAAATGAAACGGATACCAAGTTTGCATCATGATACGTGAATATCTTCATGAGCTCAAGTAATTTGCCGTAAACAATTATGAAAGCACTCTTAATTTCTAATTATAGTCAGCTCTTCTCAGCATATGAGTATGAACAATGTTGTCACGTGATTAAACGATTAGTGTTTTCTCATTTCTACAGACGGATCTGTTGTCCAGTGGTTAACACGTTGGACTGGTAATCCAGAGATCGCAGGTTCGTTCCCCCGTCTAACCCTAATAAAATTAACAACTGCGCTATCACGACTTCCACAAATGATTGCCAATTGCATGATTTGTTAAGGGCATTGATTGCAAACCGCGATTGGTGCCAAACAGCAGAACTAGTGCTAACACGTACTACTTATACTATTTACTATTCGTGATATAAGAGAACACAATAAAAACGTATAGTATTAACAGTGTCTTTCACATGGGACTTTAAACCGAGGCCTCGTGTCAGTGCTTTACACTGTGCACGTACAAGAACAAGAGGAGACTCTGGAATGGGTCTCTGTCTGTATCATTGCACTATCCTCCAAATATCTAAAATGACTAATCTCTTCAGGAGGTGTTGCTCATATGGGCAACCGGTAGCGACGATAAATAAACGTACAAACATAATTCTCATTACTGCAACATTTTATATTGTATATTGGGTGTCAGGATTGATGTACGTGTTTCCCACCTGTGTCTATTTGTGCGACATACTCGTATGTTTCACTTTTTCATTCATATAATATTATATGTAATGCATATCCCTGCAGCATACCACTACACCCGAATAACATATTATCGTCTTTGCCTTTAACTATGGACTTCTTGTAATATTGGAACATCTTTGCAATAGATTAAAAAGTGAAATCAGGATGCAAACTTGTTTGGTAATATGGAGAAAAGTACCGTACAAAATTCGAGATAGGAAAACAGCCCACCTTATTATTAAGATTTAGTTTGTTCCCCAACATTATGATTGGACTCCCTAAATTTAGTATTGTGTATATGAGAATCGAACATACGATACCGTGATTACAAATACAGCGTGTTACCACATGATCACCGATCCGTATCGAGGAGTACTGAAGTTAGCAAGTTAGCAAGATTAATTGAATTACAAGCCCACGCCATCAGAGCGACGCCAATCTGTCTAAAATCTGCATATAATAATATCAGAGAAGTTTCAATAGAGGCTATCAAATGAAGTGAATTGGTCAATCAGCTTGGTATAACAATATGGGTATTACCCATATATTTTAGGACTTCACTTTTATGGTAAAGCTAAGCAAACAAATAAGGGCCGGTGTATTTGCAGATTGGTCGTGTTTTCAATAAAAAAATCACTTTCAGTCATAATGCAGAAAACTTGAAATAAGACTAGTTTCTTGACATTGTATGGAAATGTAAATATAAAGATGAAAAGGACTGTTTGGTTTTCGGACAAAAAGGCGTGAAAGTTATACGAGGACCATGCCTTGTTTCAGCTGATATTGTTACAGTTTAACGCTAAGTCAATGAGAAATAGGTTCAATATTTTTCTTAGTCATTGAATAAATGAAATTTGTGTTTAGAATTTGCTGCAAGCTTTTAGCAACATTTGCATTTCAAATTGATAACGTAACTAAAAGTTATTAAGTTTGATTTAGTCACGTTCGTGTTGGTATTTCCCACAGTAATCGGGCGTCGATACTCCTCAATCTGCCTGGACCAGACAATGGCACGGATTTAGACAATGCCACTGACTTTCATTGTATGTCAATATATAAAGACAATTAGATAAATGATAATTGACTTGATTATGACGTATGTCGCACCTTGCTTCCCCACAAGATAATAACGGTTACGTTTATTTACCCTCGTCCCCGGCGAACCATGTGGGCGAGTATTCCCAGAATCATACGCTGCTACTGCGAGATGTGCCCCCAACGCGACGTGCACGCCGCCGGGGCTTCACAACGCATAATAATCATATAACCAATTGAAAGTTATTTTACTACATATGGATACGGTGTTATACTTTTCATTGCGGGGGCTACTCGTTTCTTGTCACTTGATGTCAACTATGAATTTAAAAACTATCTACCAGAATATGTTCTGGTTGGAATAAAAAATAGAAATGCAAATATCCACTATACAGCATACAGGTAACGGAGTGTTTGACTAAATTTAATACATGTGTAACTAGGCATTGTTTTGTGAGAAGTTTTAAGTTTTTCTGGTAGTTAATCTTTTTGATAGATTACGCTGATTGTACTTGGACTAGTGGTGAGTATCTGTCCCTTTCTAGTTAGGCAAACATCGCAAATTGTTGACTAAATTACACATTCGCTTAATGAGAACGCTCGACAAGAATTGGGATTCAATCTACATGTAGCTTTGATAGATCATATCATGTACAATCTTGAACTCACAAGTACTAGGTTATTAAACATATTTGACGGATGTATATTAACCATTTACTTCATAGAATCACCTCTTGATACCATTACCAATACGACATACATTGACAATATAGTAGCCAAACCAATGTTCATAAAGACTTTCCCTCATAGAAGCACCTCTTGACGCCATTACCAATACGACATACATTGACAATATAGTAGCAAAACCAATGTTCATAAAGCCTTTCCTTCATAGAAGCACCTCTTGACGACATTACCAATACGACATACATTGACAATATAGTAGCAAAACCAATGTTCATAAAGCCTTTCCTTCATAGAAGCACCTCTTGACGACATTACCAATACGACATACATTGACAATATAGTAGCCAAACCAATGTTCATAAAGACTTTCCCTCATAGAAGCACCTCTTGACGCCATTACCAATACGACATACATTGACAATATAGTAGCCAAACCAATGTTCATAAAGCCTTTCCCTCATAGAAGCACCTCTTGACGCCATTACCAATACGACATACATTGACAATATAGTAGCCAAACCAATGTTCATAAAGCTTTTCATAGAAGCACCTCTTGACGCCATTACCAATACGACATACATTGACAATATAGTAGCCAAACCAATGTTCATAAAGCCTTTACTTCATAGAAGCACCTCTTGACGCCATTACCAATACGACATACATTGACAATATAGTAGCCAAACCAATGTTCATAAAGACTTTCCCTCATAGAAGCACCTCTTGACGCCATTACCAATACGACATACATTGACAATATAGTAGCCAAACCAATGTTCATAAAGCCTTTCCCTCATAGAAGCACCTCTTGACGCCATTACCAATACGACATACATTGACAATATAGTAGCCAAACCAATGTTCATAAAGCCTTTACTTCATAGAAGCACCTCTTGACGCCATTACCAATACAACATACATTGACAATATAGTAGCCAAACCAATGTTCATAAAGCATTTACTTCATAGAAGCACCTCTTGACGCCATTACCAATACGACATACATTGACAATATAGTAGCCAAACCAATGTTCATAAATCCTTTACTTCATAGAAGCACCTCTTGACGCCATTACCAATACGACATACATTGACAATATAGTAGCCAAACCAATGTTCATAAAGCTTTTTGTTTGTTTGTTTGTTGTGTGTTTCTTTACTTCATAGAAGCACCTTTTGACGCCATTACCAATACGACATACATTGACAATATAGTAGCCAAACCAATGTTCATAAAGACTTTACTTCATAGAAGCACCTCTTGACGCCATTACCAATACGACATACATTTACAATGTAGTAGCCAAACCAATGTTCATAATAAAGACCAGAATCACATGTAGTCGCAGTAATATCTATGGAGGTGGGATAGATATGGCGACTACTTATCCATTGCATGATAGCTAAATGACTGTCGTTTATATGGAGATATAATAGTATATTAACCTAAATCTATATGAAGGAAAGGGTTAATATGTCAGCATCGAAACACGTAAATGTACAAGTATTCTTGTTGCTATAACACAGCAATGTGCTAATATCATGGTTTTAACACGGTATAGTTGAGGCGTTGTGACATGTGAGAATATGCAATTGTTCAGTGATGTAGGAGAAAGACATGGATCCTTACGGTATGCTCACGTGTGCCTTGTTCTACCCCCCAATTGCTCCTCCCCCCTACCACCCCCTTCATTCTCATTATCTTCAAGTAACACAGAATCGTCCAAGACGATAAATAAACTTATATAAACACCACTAAATAGATGGATCTGGTAATCCAGTGATCGCAGGTTCGATCCCCCTGACCCTAATAAAATTAACAGTCTTTCAGTAGGGACTTTAAGCTGAGGTCTCGTGTCAGTGCTGTACGCCGTGCACGTAAACGAACCAGACGAGATTCTAAAATGGGTTTCTGACTGTATCATTGCACTATCCTCCAAAAATCGAAAATGACTAATCTCTTCAGGAGGCGTCGCTCATATGGGCAACCGGTAGCGACGATAAATAAACGTAAAACACACACATGGCGGAGGACCAGGAATTGCTCACCCGAGCAATATTTCATGCACAGGTGGGCACCCGGGTAGAACCAGCGACTGTCCATTAAGCCTGTAGCGGAGATAAATAAACGTAAAACAACCATTAAATAATATGGATTGGATATGTTACACGATAAACAACATAAGTATACCCTTTCATCCATCAACGATAGGTCTACCCCAGTGGTCGAATGGTTAAAGTGGCTGAATTGTATACCACTAACATATCATCACTGATGGTCACGGGTTGGAGCCCGGCTCATGACGTGTATATTTATGTACAAATGTTGGCAATTTCGTGTGGTGTTGGAGAACTTCGTACTGGTTAACCACGGGAGCCTGCAAAGGAAATGTGTTGCAATATAAACTGCCAGTCAGCGATATAGTCCAGTATTATGCTAATGAAGGCGTAGCCTGGGTTCCAATCTGTCGATTGTACACGTTTTAACTTCTGGCAAAATGATATCATCAGAAACTCAATACGGCCCAATAAATAGTATCGGTGATAAAATATATTTATTTGACTGACCTGGCAAACTATATCGACGTCTGTTCAAAGGCTAATGAAGGCCTACAAACAAACAAACAAACACACAAACAAACACACAAACAAACAAACACACAAACATACACACACACAAACACACAAACACACAAACAAACACACAAACAAACACACACACAAACACACAAACAAACACACAAACATACAAACAAACAAAGAAACAAAGAAACGAAGAAACAAAGAAACAAAGAATCAAAGAAACAAAGAAACAAAGAATCAAAGAAACAAAGAAACAAAGAACAAAGAAACAAAGAAACAAAGAAACAAGGACACACAAACAAAGAAACAAAGAAACAAAGAATCAAAGAAACAAAGAAACAAAGAAACAAAGAAACAAAGAAACAAAGAAACAAAGAAACAAAGAAACAAAGAAACAAGGACACACAAACAAAGAAACAAAGAAACAAAGAAACAAAGAAACAAAGAAACAAAGTAACAAAGAATCAAAGAAACAAAGAAACAAAGAAACAAAGAACAAAGAAACAAAGAAACAAGGACACACACACAAACAAACAAACACACACACACAAACAAATAAACACAAACAAACAAACAACGAAAGTGATTAACATATGGTGTTGAAAGAGTTCGTTCGCAATCGTTGTATGATCCATACATTTTGAACTGTGTACAGTGAAGAATATCATAGCTGTACTCTGCATGGGGCAATTATATCCAAATATAGTTCAAAATATAATTCAACATATAGTTCATACGCATGTACTGCCACTTCTGTACTCGTAATTAAAATAGATTGATTACTCAATAGCATGGTGACACTACTAAAGGGAAATATAATGCAAAGTGCATCTTACAATATATACTTATTTCAATTGTAAAACAGCTAAGTGGTACAGGACACGTTATTACACATGACAGAGCAGTACTTCACTTGAATTTCATTCATTTGAAGAGATGGAAATTAATTGAGCGACCTTGAAAAACAATATGTGAGATGGTACGGTGGTCGCCTGGGTTCGGTCCTCGGATCGGGACGAATGTGAGATGGTACGGTGGTCGCCAGATCGGACATATGGGTTTTCTCCGGGTACTCCGGTTTCCTCACACACGAATGACCACATTTATGCTTTCATCCGGGCCAACAAAAGTGGTTAATATAAGTTGTTAAAACTTGCTTCGCAATCGTATCCATTGTATGTATGTATGTATTGTATATGTATGTATGTATTGTATATGTATGTATGTATTGTATATGTATGTATGTATTGTATATGTATGTATGTATGTATGTATTGTATATGTATGTATGTATGTATTGTATATGTATGCATGTATTGTATATGTATGTATGTATGTATTGTATATGTATGTATGTATTGTATATGTATGTATGTATTGTATATGTATGTATGTATTGTATATGTATGTATGTATTGCATATGTATGTATGTATTATATATGTATGTATGTATTGTATATGTATGTATGTATGTATTGTATATATATGTATGTATTGTATATGTATGTATGTATTGTATGTATTGTATATGTATGTATGTATGTATGTATTGTATATGTATGTATGTATTGTATAGGTATGTATGTATTGTATATGTATGTATGTATTGTATATATATGTATGTATTGTATATGTATGTATGTATGTATTGTATATGTATGTATGTATTGTATATGAATGTATGTATTGTATATGTATGTATGTATTGTATATGTATGTATGTATGTATGTATGTATGTATGTATGTATGTATTGTATATGTATGTATGTATGTATATGTATGTATGTATTGTATATGTATGTATGTATGTATTGTATATGTATGTATGTATTGTATATGTATGTATGTATGTATTGTATATGTAGCATGTATTGTATATGTATGTATGTATGTATATGTATGTATGTATTGTATATGTATGTATGTATGTTGTATGTATGCATGTATTGTATATGTATGTATGTATTGTATATGTATGTATGTATGTATGTATGTATTGTATATGTATGTATGTATTGTATATGTATGTATGTATTGTATATGTATGTATGTATTGTATATGTATGTATGTATTGTATATGTATGTATGAATTGTACATGAATGTATGTATTGTATATGTATATATGTTTGTATTGTATATGTATGTATGTATTGTATATGTATGCATGTATTGTATATGTATGTATGTATTGTATATGTATGTATGTATTGTATATGTATGTATGTATTGTATATGTATGCATGTATTGTATATGTATGTATGTATGTATTGTATATGTATGTATGTATTGTATATGTATGTATGTATTGTATATGTTTGTATGTATTGTATATGTATGTATGTATTGTATATGTATGCATGTATTGTATATGTATGCATGTATTGTATATGTATGTATTGTATATGTATGTATGTATTGTATATGTTTGTATGTATTGTATATGTATGTATGTATTGTATATGTATGTATGTATTGTATATGTATGCATGTATTGTATATGTATGTATG
>CM026393.1:13320364-13334802 GCA_014843695.1 Archivesica marissinica
GTTGCACAGCTTCTATAGTTATATAGTTATCGTAGATATATCGTACGACTCATCATTGTACTGTTGTTGCACAGCTTCTATAGTTATATAGTTATCGTAGATATATCGTATGAATCATCATTGCATTGTTGTTGCACAGCTTCTATAGTTATATAGTTATCGTAGATATATCGTACGAATCATCATTGTATTGTTGTTACACAGCTTCTATAGTTATATAGTTATCGTAGATATATCGTACGACTCATCATTGTACTGTTGTTGCACACCTTCTATAGTTATATAGTTATCGTAGATATATCGTACGACTCATCATTGTATTGTTGTTGCACAGCTTCTATAGTTATATAGTTATCGTAGATATATCGTACGACTCATCATTGTATTGTTGTTGCACACCTTCTATAGTTATATAGTTATCGTAGATATATCGTACGAATCATCATTGTATTGTTGTTGCACAGCTACTATAGTTATATAGTTATCGTAGATATATCGTACGACTCATCATTGTATTGTTGTTACACATCTTCTATAGTTATCGTAGATATATCGTACGACTCATCATTGTACTGTTGTTACACAGCTTCTATAGTTATATAGTTATCGTAGATATATCGTACGACTCATCATTGTACTGTTACACAGCTTCTATAGTTATATAGTTATCGTAGATATATCGTACGACTCATCATTGTACTGTTGTTGCACACCTTCTATAGTTATATAGTTATCGTAGATATATCGTACGACTCATCATTGTACTGTTGTTGCACAGCTTCTATAGTTATATAGTTATCGTAGATATATCGTACGACTCATCATTGTATTGTTGTTGCACAGCTTCTATAGTTATATAGTTATCGTAGATATAGCGTACGAATCATCATTGTATTGTTGTTGCACAGCTACTATAGTTATATAGTTATCGTAGATATATCGTACGACTCATCATTGTACTGTTACACAGCTTCTATAGTTATATAGTTATTGTAGATATATCGTACGACTCATCATTGTACTGTTGTTGCACACCTTCTATAGTTATATAGTTATCGTAGATATATCGTACGACTCATCATTGTACTGTTGTTGCACAGCTTCTATAGTTATATAGTTATCGTAGATATATCGTACGACTCATCATTGTATTGTTGTTGCACAGCTTCTATAGTTATATAGTTATCGTAGATATAGCGTACGAATCATCATTGTATTGTTGTTGCACAGCTACTATAGTTATATAGTTATCGTAGATATATCGTACGACTCATCATTGTATTGTTGTTGCACAGCTTCTGGGCGCTGGGCGATGGTCTGTGGCACTGTGCCGGTCCTTCTTATGCGGCGATTCAATTCATCCCATAGAGTTTCTATAATGTTTAAGACTTTGGTGGTATGTCCATCACATTGATGTGGTTAGCATTCATGATGCGCAATCCTGCAGCAACCGCAATCCTCTATTGTTCCTAAACATGGGTACTACCTCAGTTTGAAGCACGTCATGTTGGTACCGGGCGGCGTTCAGATATGGCGTCCATGCGTCCCGCGCGTTTCTCAGGCGTCTTGACAGCTGTACGTGTTCTCTGCTGACGATGTACATGTACGATGTGATTATCTTGTGCAGCTGTTGTACAACGCCCACGTGGTCTGCGAGGGAGGTTACCAACGTTGCCAGTCGCTCTGTACTTAAGCATCAGCTTTCTGATGGTATTGCGGTGTACACCCATGCGTCGTGCAACCTGCAAGTGATACGGATAACATGAAATTAGTAATTAAAATATATAATTTATTTTTTATGGATATTTTCGATAAAAAACTGAATGTTAGTGACTTTCAATTTTTATAAGAAACTTAATTAATTAGTGACATTGAATTAACTTTGAGACGTACCTCTGTTTGGTGTATACCGGCGTTGATGAAGCCGACGGCTATTCCTCGTTCAGCTATAGTCATCCTGCCCATGTCATGTTTTTCTGATGTGTGGATCGTAATCAAGTCCACAACGACAAAATGCAGTTTTATTTTGTGCCAGCGCACCATTTCCTCGTGCATTGTGTTGATTTTGACGTTGCGTGGTTTAACGCGCCGTATCGATTAAACTGAACACATGGAGCACGGGATAATACTCGAAATGTAGTCAATAGCCAGTACTCAAAATTTCGTGCAAAAATATTAATAAATAGATGCACACTTATAAAAGTTGTTAAGTGTATATCGTAGGACTCATCATTGCATTGTTGTTGCACTGTGTGCGAAACACGTTTGTAATGTGAGTCATATTGTGTAGCAATACTCGAGTTGAGGTTGAACATAACAAAAGTTTAAACTTTATTTATTTTACAACGATTGCGAAGCAAGTTCTAACAACTTATATTAATCACTCTCGTTGGCTCGGATGAAATCGTATATGTGGTCATCCGTGTGGGAGGAAACCGGAGTACCCGGAGAACACCCACCTGTCCGATCTGGCGACCACCGTACCATCTCACAAACTACCCGGTCCGAGGATCGAACCCGGGTTGCATTGGTGAGAAGCGATCTCGCTAACCACTTCGCTAATCGGACAGCCAGCATGATAGGTGTTATGCATGTTCTGTTACCGTCTTTTTACTTGTCTTCGCGTTCCTTTTATTGAGTTAGTAGCTTTCAATGAGTTGGTATTTATATTGGGAGACCAGTTTAAATTTTAATAAGTGTAACACCTAGATAATTAGCGGATATCTGATGTCTTTAGTACCATGTTCAACATTCTTAATTTCTCTGAACAGTTTGCTTATTTAATGTCTGATACAGATATTGATAAATTATGCCAAAACCAGCAATAGCATTTTAATGGAATAATGTTTGTGTTTTTAAGTTTATTTATCGTCGCTACCGGTTGCCCATATGAGCGACGCCTCCTGAAGAGATTAGTCATTTTAGATGTTGGAGGATAGTGCATGATACAGACAGAGACCCATTCCAGAGTGTCCTCTGGTTCTTTTACGTGCACGGTGTAAAGCACCGACACGAGACCTCGGTATGACGTTCCATCTGAAAGACTGTTAATTTTATTATGGTCAGACGGGTGATCGAACCTGCGATAGCTGGATTACCAGTCCAGCGTGTTACTACTGGACTACAGATCCGTCTGTAAAATGGAATAATGAAATACATAATATTGTATATAAGACCTGAATCATGTATATAGAAATCAAACAGCTTTATAATACTATTACGATTTCACTTTTGTATACATATATGTAAATGCAACATTTTATATAGTTTTACTGTTTTATAAATCAGTATTATTTAAATTGAATTTAAAGTAAGTTTTAAGATGCTGTTATATTATATCTTAGTTTGTCTCTTATAACTCAAACATGAGTGGTTGTGTACATTGGTTGAATATTATTGTTTCAATATGTTGTGTATGCGTGTACAAAAATGAGAAGTTAATAAACATGTATATCTGTTATGCAATATGTGGTGTGAGTGCTTTTCTTCTGTGAGTTATTCTCATCACCTCACATGTTCAGGATTCTAGTCCCGTACCCACTGTTCGAGATAATACATGGCGCCAGTGAAGAAGTGAGGCCCTGAAACAGAGCATGCTATGCTATGCTCAAAATACTATAACATTATTTCTAATATCTTCGTAATGAAAATAACTGCTTAAAGAAATAAAGCTGTTTGACAAATTCTATATTTATATACTAAATACAAGGCTAGGTCAAATTATTGACCAGAAATCAAAATGATTTGCTATGCTGAGACATATTATTACAAGCATGATTCTATCTTAAAATGTCTATGTACACGTATTTTAAATAACTATAAAACAATGTTAGGAAGGTTTGAATCAGTCGCCGCATTTTCATATACTTTTGTGTTCAGAAAACCACAATGCATTCACGCTACGTGTAGTTATTAACACCGCAAAATAGTACATGTACACATAGTGTTTATAGATTAGAATATCAGCCAATGATCTTCCTGGATTAAGTACTTCCTTCAATGGTGTGTGAAATGTTCGCTAAAGTTTCAATTTTCATATGATTGTTATGACATACAGACCTTGCATACGAGTGCATGACTTGCACGTCAATACAATAGCTTCCTCACATATCCCTTACATCCTCATCACATCTCCCTTACATCCTCATCACATCTTCCTCACATCTCCCTTACATCATCATCACATCTCCTTACATCCTCATCACATCTTCCTCATATATCCCTTACATCCTCATCACATCTCCCTTACATTCTCATCTCATGTTCCCCACATCTCCCTTACATCCTCATCACATCTCCCTTACATCCTCATCTCATCTTCCTCACATATCCCTTACATCCTCATCACATCTCCCTTACATCCTCATCACATCTCCCTTACATCCTCATATCATCTTCCTCACATATCCCTTACATCCTCATCACATCTCCCTTACATCCTCATCTCATCTTCCTCACATATCCCTTACATCCTCATCACATCTCCCTTACATCCTCATCTCATCTGCCTCACATCTCCCTTACATCCGTATCACATCTTCCTCACATATCCCTTACATCCTCATCACATCTCCCTTACATCCTCATCACATATCCCTTACATCCTCATCACATATCCCTTACATCCTCATCACATCTTCCTTACATCCTCATCTAATCCTCATTACATCTCCCTTACATCCTCATCTCATCTTCCTCACATCTCCCTTACATCCTCATCTCATCTTCCTCACATATCCCGTACATCCTCATCACATCTCCCTTACATCCTCATCACATCTCCCTTACATCCTCATCTCATCTTCCTCACATATCCCTTACAGCCTCATCACATCTCCCTTACATCCTCATCACATCTCCCTTACATCCTCATATCATCTTCCTCACATCTCCCTTACATCCGTATCACATCTTCCTCACATATCCCTTACATCCTCATCTCATCTCCCTTATATCCTCATCACATATCCCTTACATCCTCATCACATCTCCCTTACATCCTCATCACATATCCCTTACATCCTCATCACATCTCCCTTACATCCTCATCTCATCCTCATCACATCTCCCTTACATCCTCATCACATCTTCCTCACATATCCCTTACATCCTCATCACATCTCCCTTACATCCTCATCTCATCCTCATCACATCTCCCTTACATCCTCATCTCATCTTCCTCACACATCCCTTACATCCTCATCACATCTCCCTTACATCCTCATCTCATCTGCCTCACATCTCCCTTACATCCGTATCACATCTTCCTCACATCTCCCTTACATCCTCATCTCATCCTCATTACATCTCCCTTACATCCTCATCTCATCTTCCTCACATCTCCCTTACATCTTCAATCACATCTTCCTCACATATCCCTTACATCCTCATCACATCTCCCTTGCATCCTAATCACATATCCCTTACATCCTCATCACATCTCCCTTGCATCATCATCACATCTCCCTTACATCCTCATCACATCTCCCTTGCATCATCATCACATCTCCCTTGCATCATTATCACATCTCCCTTACATCCTCATCTCATCTTCCTCAAATCTCCTTACATCCTCAGCACATCTTCCTCACATCTCCCTTAATCCTCATCACATATCCCTTACATCCTCATCACATCTTCCTCACATATCCCTTAATCCTCATCAAATCTCCCTTACATCCTCATCTCATCCTCATTACATCTCCCTTACATCCTCATCTCATCTTCCTCACATCTCCCTTACATCCTCAATCACATCTTCCTCACATATCACTTACATACTCATCACATCTCCCTTACATCCTAATCACATATCCCTTACATCATCATCACATCTCCCTTACATCCTCATCTCATCTTCCTCAAATCTCCTTACATCCTCAGCACATCTTCCTCACATCTCCCTTAATCCTCATCACATATCCCTTACATCCTCATCACATCTTCCTCACATATCCCTTAATCCTCACCACATCTTCCTCACATATCCCTTACATCCTCATCACATCTCCCTTACATCATCATCACATCTCCCTTACGTCCTCATCACATATTCCTCACATATCCCTTACATCCTCATCACATATCCCTTACATCATCATCACAACTCCCTTACATCCTCATCACATCTCCCTTACATCATCATCACATCTCCCTTACATCCTCATCTCATCATCCTCATATCTCCTTACATCCTCAGCATATCTTCCTCACATCTCCCTTACATCCTCATCACATCTTCCTCACATATCCCATACATATCTCGTACATCCTCATCACATATCCCTTACATCATCATCACATATCCCTTACATCATCATCACGTCTCCCTTACATCCTCATCACATCTCCCTTACATCCTCATCTCATCTTCCTCACATCTCTCTTACATCCTCATCACATCTCCCTTACATCATCATCACGTCTCACTTACATACTCATCACATCTTCCTCACATCATCATCACATATCCATTACATCCTCCTCACATCTCCCTTACATCCTCATCATATCTCCCTTACATCCTCATCACATCTCCCTTACATCCTCATCACATCTTCCTCACATATCCCTTAATCCTCATCACATCTTCCTCACATCTCCCTTACATCCTCATCACATCTTCCTCACATATCCCTTAATCCTCATCACATCTTCCTCACATCTCCTTACATCTCATCACATCTTCCTCACATCTCCCTTACATCATCACATCTTCCTCACATATCCCTTACTCCTCATCACATCTTCCTCACATCTCCCTTACATCCTCATCACATATCCCTTACATCCTCATCACATATCCCTTACATCCTTTCATCACATCTTCCTCACATCTCCCTTACATCCTCATCACATATCCCTTACATCCTCATCACATATCCCTTACATCCTCATCACATATCCCTTACATCATCCTCACATCTCCTATACATCCTCATCACATCTTCCTCACATATCCCTTACATCCTCATCACATCTTCCTCACATCTCCCTTACATCCTCATCACATCTTCCTCACATATCCCTTACATATCTCTTACATCCTCATCACATATCCCTTACATCATCATCACATCTCCCTTACATCCTCATCACATATCCCTTACATCCTCATCACATATCCCTTACATCCTCATCCCATATCCCTTACATCCTCATCACATATCCCTTACATCCTCATCACATATCCCTTACATCCTCATCACATATCCCTTACATCCTCATCACATATCCCTTACATCATCACCACATCTCCATTACATCCTCATCACATATCCCTTACATCCTCATCACATATCCCTTACATCCTCATCACATATCCCTTACATCCTCATCACATATCCCTTACATCCTCATCACATATCCCTTACATCCTCATCACATATCCCTTACATCATCATCACATCTCCCTTACATCCTCATGACATATCCCTTACATCCTCATCACATATCCCTTACATCCTCATCACATATCCCTTACATCCTCATCACATATCCCTTACATCCTCATCACATATCCCTTACATCATCATCACATCTTCCTCACATCCTCATCACATATCCCTTACATCCTCATCACATCTCCATTACATCCTCATCTCATCCTCATTACATCTCCCTTACATCCTCATCTCATCTTCCTCACATCTCCCTTACATCATCAATCACATCTTACTCACATATCCCTTACATCCTCATCACATCTCCCTTACATCCTAATCACATACCCCTTACATCCTCAACACATCTCCCTTACATCATCATCACATCTCCCTTACATCCTCATCTCATCTTCCTCAAATCTCCTTACATCCTCAGCACATCTTCCTCACATCTCCCTTACATCCTCATCACATATCCATTACATATCCCTTACATCCTCATCATATATCCCTTACATCATCATCACATCTCCCTTACATCCTCATCACATCTCCCTTACATCATCATCACATCTCCCTTACATCCTCATCTCATCTTCCTCAAATCTCCTTACATCCTCAGCACATCTTCCTCACATCTCCCTTACATCCTCATCACATCTTCCTCACATCTCCCTTACATCCTCATCACATCTCCCTTACATATCCCTTACATCATCATCACATATCCCTTACATCCTCAGCACATCTTCCTCACATCTTCCTCACATCATCATCACGAATCCATTACATCCTCCTCACATCTCCCTTACATCCTCATCACATCTCCCTTACATCATCATCACATCTCCCTTACATCCTCATCTCATCTTCCTCACATCTCTCTTACATCCTCATCACATCTCCCTTACATCATCATCACGTCTCACTTACATACTCATCACATCTTCCTCACATCATCATCACATATCCATTACATCCTCCTCACATCTCCCTTACATCCTCATCATATCTCCCTTACATCCTCATCACATCTCCCTTACATCCTCATCACATCTTCCTCACATATCCCTTAATCCTCATCACATCTTCCTCACATCTCCCTTACATCCTCATCACATCTTCCTCACATATCCCTTAATCCTCATCACATCTTCCTCACATCTCCCTTACATCCTCATCACATCTTCCTCACATCTCCCTTACATCCTCATCACATCTTCCTCACATATCCCTTACTCCTCATCACATCTTCCTCACATCTCCCTTACATCCTCATCACATATCCCTTACATCCTCATCACATATCCCTTACATCCTCATCACATCTTCCTCACATCTCCCTTACATCCTCATCACATATCCCTTACATCCTCATCACATATCCCTTACATCCTCATCACATCTTCCTCACATCTCCCTTACATCCTCATCACATATCCCTTACATCCTCATCACATATCCCTTACATCCTCATCACATCTTCCTCACATCTCCGTTACATCATCACCACATATCCCTTACATTCTCATCACAACTCCCTTACATCCTCATCACATCTTCCTGACATCTCCCTTACATCCTCATCACATATCCCTTACATCCTCATCACATATCCCTTACATCCTCATCACATCTTCCTCACATCTCCCTTACATCCTCATCACATATCCCTGACATCCTCATCACATATCCCTTGCATCCTCATCACATATCCCTTGCATCCTCATCACATATCCCTTACATCCTCATCACATCTTCCTCACATATCCCTTACATCCTCATCACATATCCCTTACATCCTCATCACATATCCCTTACATCCTCATCACATATCCCTTACATCCTCATCACATATCCCTTACATCCTCATCACATCTTCCTCACATCTCCCTTACATCCTCATCACATATCCCTTACATCCTCATCACATATCCCTTACATCCTCATCACATATCCCTTAATCCTCATCAGATCTTCCTCACATCTACCTTACATCCTCATCACATCTTCCTAACATATCCCTTACATCCTCATCACATATCCCTTACATCCTCATCACATATCCCTTAATCCTCATCACATCTTCCTCACATCTCCCTTACATCCTCATCACATCTTCCTCACATATCCCTTAATCTTCATCACATCTTCCTCACATCTCCCTTACATCCTCACCACATCTTCCTCACATATCCCTTACATCCTCATCACATCTTCCTCACATATCCCTTACATCCTCATCACATCTCCCTTACATCCTCATCACATATCCCTTAATCCTCATCACATATCCCTTACATCCTCATCACATCTCCCTTACATCCTCATCTCATCTTCCTCACATATCCCTTACATCCTCATCACATCTCCCTTACATCCTCATCTCATCTGCTACATCTCCTTACATCCGTATCACATCTTCCTCACATATCCCTTACATCCTCATCACATCTCCCTTACATCCTCATCACATATCCCTTACATCCTCATCACATATCCCTTACATCCTCATCACATCTTCCTTACATCCTCATCTAATCCTCATTACATCTCCCTTACATCCTCATCTCATCTTCCTCACATCTCCCTTACATCCTCATCTCATCTTCCTCACATATCCCGTACATCCTCATCACATCTCCCTTACATCCTCATCACATCTCCCTTACATCCTCATCTCATCTTCCTCACATATCCCTTACAGCCTCATCACATCTCCCTTACATCCTCATCACATCTCCCTTACATCCTCATATCATCTTCCTCACATCTCCCTTACATCCGTATCACATCTTCCTCACATATCCCTTACATCCTCATCTCATCTCCTATATCCCTTAATCCTACACATCTTCATCACATCTCCCTTACATCCTCATCACATATCCCTTACATCCTCATCACATCTCCCTTACATCCTCATCACATATCCCTTACATCCTCATCACATATCCCTTGCATCCTCATCATATATCCCTTACATCCTCCTCACATTCCCTTCATCCTCCTCACATATCCCTTACATCCTCATCACATATCCCTTACATCCTCCTCACATATCCCTTACATCCTCATCACATCTCCCTTACATCCTCATCTCATCCTCATCACATCTCCCTTACATCCTCATCACATATCCCTTACATCCTCCTAACATATCCCTTACATCCTCATCACATATCCCTTACATCATCATCACATATCTCTTACATCCTCATCACATCTACCTTACATCATCATCACATCTCCCTTACATCCTCATCTCATCTTCCTCAAATCTCCTTACATCCTCAGCACATCTTCCTCACATCTCCCTTACATCTTCATCACATCTTCCTCACATCTCCCTTACATCCTCATCACATCTTCCTCACATATCCCTTAATCCTCATCACATCTTCCTCACATCTCCCTTACATCCTCATCACATCTTCCTCACATATCCCTTAATCCTCATCACATCTTCCTCACATCCTCATCACATATCCATTACATCCTCCTCACATCTCCCTTACATCCTCCTCACATCTCCCTTACATCCTCATCTTCCTCAAATCTCCTTACATCTTCAGCACATCTTCCTCACATCTCCCTTATATCCTCAGCACATCTTCCTCACATCTTCCTCACATCTCCCTTAATCCTCATCACATCATCCTCACATATCCCTTACATCCTCATCACATATCCCTTACATCCTCATCACATATCCCTTACATCCTCATCACATATTCCTTACATCCTCATCACATATCCCTTACATCTCCTTACATCCTCATCACATATCACTTACATCATCATCACATCCTCATCACATATCCCTTGCATCCTCATCACATCTTCCTCACATATCTCTTACATCCTCATCACATATCCCTTACATCTCCCTTACATCCTCATCACATATCCCTTACATCATCATCACATCTTCCTCACATCTCCCTTACATCCTCATCACATCTTCCTCACATCTCCCTTACATACTCATCACATCTTCCTCACATATCCCTTACATCCTCATCACATCTTCTTCACATATCCCTTACATCCTCATCACATAGCCTTACATCCTCATCACATATCCCTTACATCCGCATCACATCTTCTTCACATATCCCTTAATCCTCACCACATCTTCCTCACATATCCCTTACATCCTCATCACATTTTCCTCACATATCCCTTACATCCTCATCACATCTTCCTCACATATCCCTTACATCCTCATCACATATCCCTTACATCCTCACCACATCCTCATCACATATCCCTTACATCCTCACCACATCCTCATCACATATCCCTTACATCCTCATCACATCTTCCTCACATATCCCTTACATCCTCATCACATCTTCCTCACATATCCCTTACATCCTCACCACATCTTCCTCACATATCCCTTACATCCTCACCACATCCTCATCTCATATCCCTTACATCCTCATCACATCTTCATCACATCTCCCTTACATCATCATCACATATCCCTTACATCCTCATCACATATCCCTTACATCATCATCACATATCCCTTACATCCTCATCACATATCCCTTGCATCCTCCTCATATATCCCTTACATCCTCCTCACATATCCCTTACATCCTCCTCACATATCCCTTACATCCTCATCACATATCCCTTACATCCTACTCACATATCCCTTGCATCCTCATCACATATCCCTTACATCCTCATCACATCCTCATCACATATCACTTACATCCTCATCACATATCCCTTACATCCACCTAACATATTCCTTACATCCTCATCACATATCCCTTACATCATCATCACATATCGCTTACATCCTCATCACATCTACCTTACATCATCATCACATCTCCCTTACATCCTCATCTCATCTTCCTCAAATCTCCTTACATCCTCAGCACATCTTCCTCACATCTCCCTTACATCTTCATCACATCTTCCTCACATCTCCCTTACATCCTCATCACATCTTCCTCACATATCCCTTAATCCTCATCACATCTTCCTCACATCTCCCTTACATCCTCATCACATCTTCCTCACATATCCCTTAATCCTCATCACATCTTCCTCACATCCTCATCACATATCCATTACATCCTCCTCACATCTCCCTTACATCCTCCTCACATCTCCCTTACACCATCATCACATCTCCCTTACATCCTCATCTTCCTCAAATCTCCTTACATCTTCAGCACATCTTCCTCACATCTCCCTTATATCCTCAGCACATCTTCCTCACATCTTCCTCACATCTCCCTTAATCCTCATCACATCATCCTCACATATCCCTTACATCCTCATCACATATCCCTTACATCCTCATCACATATCCCTTACATCCTCATCACATATTCCTTACATCCTCATCACATATCCCTTACATCCTCATCACATATCCCTTACATCTCCCTTACATCCTCATCACATATCCCTTACATCATCATCACATCTTCCTCACATCACCCTTACATCATCATCACATATCCCTTACATCTCCCTTACATCCTCATCACATATCCCTTACATCATCATCACATCCTCATCACATATCCCTTGCATCCTCATCACATCTTCCTCACATATCCCTTACATCCTCATCACATATCCCTTACATCTCCCTTACATCCTCATCACATATCCCTTACATCATCATCACATCTTCCTCACATCTCCCTTACATCCTCATCACATATCCCTTACATCATCATCACATCCTCATCACATATCCCATACATCCTCATCACATATCCCTTACATCCTCATCACATATCCCTTACATCATCATCACATCCTCATCACATATCCCTTACATCCTCATCACATATCCCTTACATCCTCATCACATCTTCCTCACATATCCCTTACATCCTCATCACATATCCCTTGCATCCTCATCACATATCCCTTACATCCTCATCACATATCACTTACATCCTCATCACATATCCCTTACATCCTCATCACATCGTCCTCACATATCCCTTACATCCTCATCACATATCCCTTACATCCTCATCACATCTCCCTTACATCCTCAACACATATCCCGTACATCCTCATCACATATCCCTTACATCCTCATCACATATCCCTTACATCCTCATCACATATCCCTTACATCCTCATCACATCATCCTCACATATCCCTTACATCCTCAACACATATCCCTTACATCCTCATCACATATCCCTTACATCCTCATCACATATCCCTTTCATCCTCATCACATATCCCTTACATCCTCATCACATCTTCCTCACATATCCCTTAATCCTCATCACATATCCCTTACATCCTCATCACATATCCCTTACATCCTCATCACATATCCCTTACATCCTCATCACATCTTCATCACATCCTCATCACATCTCCCTTACCTCCTCATCACATCTCCCTTAATCCTCATCACATCTTCCTCACATATCCCTTACATCCTCATCACATATCCCTTACATCCTCATCACATATCCCTTACATCCTCATCACATATCCCTTACATCCTCATCACATATCCATTACATCCTCATCACATATCCCTTACATCCTCATCACATATCCCTTACATCCTCATCACATATCCATTACATCCTCATCACATATCCCTTACATCCTCATCACATATCCCTTACATCCTCATCACATATCCATTACATCCTCATCACATATCCCTTACATCCTCATCACATATCCCTTACATCCTCATCACATATCCATTACATCCTCATCACATATCCCTTACATCCTCATCACATATCCCTTACATCCTCATCACATATCCATTACATCCTCATCACATATCCCTTACATCCTCATCACATATCCCTTACATCCTCATCACATATCCATTACATCCTCATCACATATCCCTTACATCCTCATCACATATCCCTTACATCCTCATCACATATCCATTACATCCTCATCACATATCCCTTACATCCTCATCACATATCCCTTACATCCTCATCACATATCCATTACATCCTCATCACATATCCCTTACATCCTCATCACATATCCCTTACATCCTCATCACATAT
>CM026393.1:13335802-13375666 GCA_014843695.1 Archivesica marissinica
ATGTATGCATGCATGTATGTATGTATGTATGTATGTATGTATGTATGTATTGTATATGTATGTATGTATTGTATATGTATGCATGTATTGTATATGTATGCATGCATTGTATATGTATGTTTGCATTGTATATGTATGTATGTATTGTATATGTATGCATGTATTTTATATGTATGTATGTATTGTATATGTATGCATGTATTGTATATGTATGTATGTATTGTATATGTATGTGTGTATTGTATATGTATGCATGTATTGTACATGTATGCATGTATTGTATATGTAAGTATTGTATATGTATGTATGTATGTATGTATGTATGTATGTATGTATGTATTGCATATGTATGCATGTATTGTATATGTATGTATGTATGTATGTATTGTATATGTACGCATGTATTGTATATGTATGCATGTATTGTATATGAATGTATGTATTGTATATGTATGCATGTATTGTATATGTAAGCATGTATTGTATATATATGTATGTATTGTATATGTATGCATGTATTGTGTATGTATGTATGTATTGCATATGTATGTATGTATTGTATATGTATGCATGTATTGTATATGTATGCATGTATTGTATATGTATGCATGTATTGTATATGTATGCATGTATTGTATATGTATGTATGTATTGTATATGTATGCATGTATTGTATACGTATGCATGTATTGTATATGTATGCATGTATTGTATACGTATGCATGTATTGTATATGTACGCATGTATTGTATATGTATGTATGTTCTGTATATGTACGCATGTATTGTATATGTATGTATGTATTGTATATGTATGCATGTATTGTATATGTATGTATGTATGTATGTATGTATGTATGTATTGTATATGTATGCATGTATTGTATATGTATGTATGTATTGTATATGTATGTATGTATTGTATATGTATGTATGCATTGTATATGTATGTATGTATTGTATATGTATGCATGTATTTTATATGTATGTATGTATTGTATATGTATGCATGTATTGTATATGTATGTATGTATTGTATATGTATGTATGTATTGTATATGTATGCATGTATTGTATATGTATGCATGTATTGTATATGTATGTATTGTATATGTATGTATGTATTTATTGCATATGTATGCATGTATTGTATATGTATGTATGTATGTATGTATTGTATATGTATGCATGTATTGTATATGTATGCATGTATTATATATGTATGTATGTATTGTATATGTATGCATGTATTGTATATGTATGCATGTATTGTATATGTATGTATGTATTGTATATGTATGCATGTATTGTATATGTATGCATGTATTGTATATGTATGCATGTATTGTATATGTATGCATGTATTGTATATGTATGTATGTATTGTATATGTATGCATGTATTGTATATGTATGCATGTATTGTATATGCATGTATTGTATACGTATGCATGTATTGTATATGTATGCATGTATTTTATACGTATGCATGTATTGTATATGTACGCATGTATTGTATATGTATGTATGTACTGTATATGTACGCATGTATTGTATATGTATGTATGTACTGTATATGTACGCATGTATTGTATATGTATGTATGTACTGTATATGTACGCATGTATTGTTTATGTGTGCCTGTATTGTATATGTATGCATGTATTGTATATGTATGTATGTATTGTATATGTATGTATGTATGTATGTATTGTATATGTATGTATTGTATATGTATGTATGTATTGTATATGTATGTATTGTATATGCATGTATGTATTGTATATATATGCATGTATTGCCTATGTATACATGTATTGTATATGTATGTATGCATGTATTGTATATGTATGTATTGTATATGTATGTATGTATGTATGTATGTATGTATGTATTGTATATGTATGCATGTATTGTATATGTATGCATGTATTGTATATGCATGTATTGTATACGTATGCATGTATTGTATATGTATGCATGTATTGTATACGTATGCATGTATTGTATATGTACGCATGTATTGTATATGTACACATGTATTGTATATGTATGTATGTATTGAATATGCATGTATTGTATACGTATGCATGTATTGTATATGTATGCATGTATTGTATATGTATGTATGTATTGTATATGTATGCATGTATTGTATATGTATGTATGTATTGTATATGTATGTATGTATTGTATATGTATGCATGTATTGTATATGTATGCATGCATTGTATATGTATGTATTTATGTATGTATGTATGTATGTATGTATGTATGTATTGTATATGTATGCATGTATTGTATATGTATGTATGTATTGTATATGTATGCATGTATTGTATATGTATGTATGTATGTATGTATTGTGTATGTATGTATGTATTGTATATGTATTTATGCATGTCTTGTATATGTATGTATGTATTGTATATGTATGTATGCATGTATTGTATATGTATGCATGTATTGTATATGTATGTATGTATTGTATATGTATGTATGTATTGTATATGTATGTATGCATGTATTGTATATGTATGTATGTATTGTATATGTATGTATTGTATATGTATGTATTGTATATGTATGTATGTATTGTATATGTATGCATGTATTGTATATGTATGTATGTATTGTATATGTATGTATGTATTGTATATGTATGTATGTATGTATTGTATATGTATGTATGTATGTATTGTATATGTATGCATGCATTTTATATGTATGTATGTATTGTATATGTATGTATGTATGTATTGTATATGTATGTATGTATGTATTGTATATGTATGCATGTATTGTATATGTATGCATGTATTGTATATGTATGCATGTATTGTATATGTATGTATATATGTATGTATGTATGTATTGTATATGTGTGTATGTATTGTATATGTATGTATGTATTGTATATGTATGTATGTATTGTATATGTATGCATGTATTGTATATGTATGTATGTATTGTATATGTATGCATGCATTGTATATGTATGTATGTATTGTATATGTATGTATGTATGTATGTATGTATTGTATATGTATGCATGTATTGTATATGTATGTATGTATTGTATATGTATGTATGTATTGTATATGTATGTATGTATTGTATATGTATGTATGTATTGTTTATGTATTGCACTTGTCTTGCCATTTTCATGTTCTATGTAACCTCATGGGCAATATTGGCTTGATGGAATATTGAAAATAAACTTGTCAAACTTGTCATACAAATTATTGTCAACAAGCTTTCCGAAGTAGCGATGATTGATCGGGTGCTTACGCCTTTGAAACATTGTCGCCACATTCTATGTACATATTGATAGCCGGGGATCAATCGAAAACGGTTATAAATTTAATCCAAATTCAAATTCAATAAATTGAAAGTTTATTGACTTATTACTTTATAGATTTGACTATTAAATTGAATAGTGTTTCGTAGTATTTGGCTCTATCACGTAGTTAAAATACTAATTCCATCAGATGAATTTACACCTAAAAAATAGTCATAGTACAGTTAGCTGTCGGCGTGACAAACTACTCACAATTAAAGCACTGTCGTGACGTCCTACCTTTGTACTTTCAGTCCGTTAATATTAATATTTGACTGGTGTCAATAAGGTGCTAGTATAACACCAAATCATAGGCGTAAATATACGGACGGAAATAACAATTTTATTTAGTAAGATATTGTTATATAAGTGTGTTTTAAGTAAGATATAAGCTTCAATCCAATATGTAAAATAGTTGCACTGTCTTCGGGACTGCGTTCCTCACACTAGTTTACATATTGGTTCGTTTTGGGCTTATATGCTATACATACATGCATTACGAAATAACTAAACACAGCAATAGTGCTATTAAATATACATTATTTAATATGGATGACCAAAACTAGTACAACACATAACATGCTATTTATATTTTGCAATTGTACCAAGGTTGGTTTAAACAGTATTCACAGCAAAGCATAACTCACATATACTATACAACGACACACATAATGCAAAGGATCGTCAACGGCAAAGTGGAAGTCGTGATAGCGCAGTGGATGCGCGTTCTCTTCAGGTGCGAACGGTCCAGAGTTCGAGCCCCGCTGGAGCCGTTACGATTATGCCCTTAGGCAAGGCATTTAATTTCCACATTGCCTCTTCTCTCTCCCTCCTGGCGATGGATTCCATCAGGAATGAGGTCTCGAGAGGGATTAATATAAGTTATAAGAACTTGTTTCGCAATCGAGCTAAAATAAATGTGTGTAAAGTAAAACTATAAACTAATGCAAAGGATCAATTAGGAAGCTAATACTAGCTTTTATAAAAACGTTGTCCTTGTATTGTTTTTAAATGCAAGGTAAAACAACCGTAACAAGGTTAGACGTGGATGCTCCCGACTCTTGATATAAGAAGTTTAAATTTTATTTATTTGACAACGAGTGCGAAATCAGTTTCTAACAACTTATATTAATCACTCTCGTTGGCGGGAATGAAAGCATATATATGATCATTCATGTGGGAGGAAACCGGAGTACCCGGGGAAAACCCATCTGTCCCATCTCGCGACCACAGTAGCATCTGACATACTTCCCGGTCCGTGGCTGCTTGGCGTTTAATGAAGCTACATGTAGTTTGTGTCCATATCAAGTTGTCAACACATAGTAATGAGTTTTTTGGGCGTGTGTGTGTTTTACGTTTATTTATCGTCGCTACCGTTTGCCCATATGAGCGCCGCCTCCTGAAGATATTAGACATTTTAGATTTTGGAGGATAGTGCAATGATACACAGAGAGATACCCATTCCAGAGTATCCTCTGGTTCTTGTACGTGCACGGTGTAAAGCACTGACACGACCCCTCGGTTTAACGTCCCATCTGAAAGACTGTTAATTTTATTAGGGTCAGACGGGGTATCGAACCTGCGATCCCTGGATTACCAGTCCAGCGTGTTACCACTGGGCTACATATCCGTCTTTTGGGCGGTTTTACCATGGTGTATTAATTTTTCTGTGTCGTGATATGAAAGCCATGTTGGGACTTGTAGATGCGACAGGCCATCTAAGCACGTTCAATGACGTGCAATAACGTTAAATGTATGACACCTATACAAGTGTACTTGTAGCTCTTTTAAAATCATACTTAAATTAATAAAGACCATCATATCAAGTGTATTCCAAGCATCAACGAAGATTTATTGTAACTATTTATTTATGATAGTTTAGTTTTGTAAACAAAAGAGTCTATCACCTTATGCATTAGCGGGTATTTTATTTATAAAATGACGATGTATGGCGCCACCAACACCTTCTCAAATTACCTTATTAATATTTTATACGCGCAATATAACAAAATGCGTGTACTTTGGGTTACTCTATATCTTTACGGGCACAACATAGGTGTCCTTTGGGTTCCTTTATATCCTTATGGGCAATTATCGGAGACAGTGGGGTTATCTTCCAGACTACTTCAAGTTTATAAGCTCACTTAAACGGCAAGAAATAGGATTTATAAAGGGATCAATGAAATTAATAAATATGGAAAACAACAAAAATATTATGTGCTCAATAACATAATTGATATACTTTGGTCATCATTGTATCATAACTCGCAATGCATACATATATATGCATAAGATATACGCCGAAAACGAATGTCCGATTAGCGCAGTAGTCAGCGCGCTCGCATCATATACATCATATATGGAAATGTGTAGATTATATATGGAAATGTGTAGATCATATATGGAAATGTGTACATCATATATGGAAATGTGTACATCATATATGGAACTAATTAAAATAACTAAATAACTAAAACACGCTTCTCACCAATGCAACCCGGGTTCGATCCTCGGACCAGGAAGTATGTGAGATGGTACGGTGGTCGCCAGATCGGACAGGTGGGTTTTCGCCGGGTACTCCGCCCCCCCCCCCCACACACACGAATGACCACATATACGCTTTCATCCGAGCCAGCGATAGTGATTAATATAAGTTGTTAGAACTTGCTTCGGAATCATTGTAAAATAAATAAAGTTTAAACGTTTAAGCCGAAAACGATCCAATGTGTAACATACTAATTTATGTTATGTATATTAAAATATATGTTTATTTATGTTACTTAATGAATATGTATATAATTGTAAAATATTTCGCAGATGTAAATGTTCTGATAAGTTATATGCAACATGTGTGTATGCTCTTCAAAATGTATAGGATATCAGCCGAAAACGATCCAATATGTAAAATATTGGACTGTATGAGGCGCTACAACATTCTCCATTGAATTAAATCAGTTATTAACATGTACTCTATAATATATATTAATATTTACTATATTTATTATTATATATTATATATACACGGAATATGGATTTTAAACAACATGCATACATAGTGTGTGATATATCATTATTTTCCAAGAATAAGATTAATTTGACCTGTTTCTGTGTACAATCAATTGCATGCAAATTCACAATGTTTTATGATATCGTTATATATATACATAATGTAAAATTATATATATAGGATATAAGCCTACAACGATCCAATATGTAAAATATTGGACTATGTGAGGCGCGTTGACCCGAAGACATTACCAATAGTTTACATGATATTGGATCCGTTTGAGGCTTATATCTTATTTAAAGCACACACTTATATAACAAGATCCTACTAATTAAAATTGTTAATTTCGTATATTTTACGCATAGGATTTAATATAATGTTTTCAAACACTTGTTTGTTTAACCCTTTCCCTCATAGAAGCACCTTTTGACCTGTTGACGCCATTACCAATACAACATACATTGCCAATGTAGTAGCCAAACCAATGTTCATAATAAAGGCCAGAATCTCATGTAGTCCCAGTAATAGCTATGGAGGTGGGATAGATATGGCGACTACTTATCCACTGCATGATAGCTAAATGGCTGTCGTTTGTATGGATATATAATGGTATGTTAACCTAAATCACTATGTAGTCCCAGTAATATATATGGAGGTGGGATAGATATGGCGACTACTTATCCACTGCATGATAGCTAAATGGCTGTCGTTTGTATGGATATATAATGGTATATTAACCTAAATCTCTATGTAGTCCCAGTAATATCTATGGAGTTGGGATAGATAAGGCGACTACTTATCCACTGCATGATAGCTAAATGGCTGTCGTTTGTATGGATATATAATGGTATATTAACCTAAATCTCTATGAAGGAAAGGGATAAGGCCCGTTATCGATTTAATGTTATCAGTGGTACTCATTAGACCCTCAATTGAATAGGTTCACGTAATAATTGCTCCATATATATGTATACAATACTCACAGGTAGTCGTTCAGTGGCACAGTGCTGCTGCATGACGTTATTGTATGTATGTATGTATGTTCCATTAATGTCAAACCCCTTGCGGGGACCTAAACATTATTACCCGCCACCGCCGAGCCATCGGGCGAGTGAGTCGTCTACGTAGATTATGTGGGATATAAGATAACCAGGTGACAACAGGAGGATGCATCTTCTTCCTTCGCAGGGTGACAAGGCATGCTGCTTCTTTAGAATGGGTCCTGCTTAGGGCCACACCCCTCTCTGTTGGTCAGTCCACAGCAGCACGTATCTAACAGTGAGATATCTGTTCGTCTCGGTCGCTCCAGGGGCCGATCAGACCTCCGCTACGATGCTGAAGCATGTATCCCTTCTTGCAAGGTTGACGATCAGAAGACCCAAGTATCCAACGCTGCTGCTGCGTGATGTGCCGGATCGCCACGTGCACGTCGTGAGGTCGACCGAGTAAAATGCAAACTGTGTGTGTGTTTTACGTTTATTTACCGTCGCTACCGGTTGCCCATATGAGCGACGCCTCCTGAAGATATTAGTCATTTTATATTTCGGAGGATAGTGCATTGATACAGACAGAGACCCATTCCAGAATCTCATCTGGTTCTTTTACGTGCACGGTGTAAAGCACCGACATGAGACCTCGGTTTAACGTCCCATCTGAAAGACTGTTAATTTTATTAGGGTCATATGGGGACCGAACCTGCGATCGTTGGATTACCAGTCCAGCGTGTTACCACTGGACTACAGATCCGCAAACTGTGAGGCAATTCAACATATTTAAATGGTGTAAATGGTCTTATACCTATACAGTATGTGCATAGTCCAAAGCGCAGCTTTTAAGAATCGTGAGGCACGTGAAAGTTCTGTATTTTAAGGGTTATATTTGTGGATGTCGTGATAACACAGTAGTGGATTGTTCGCTTCAGGTACGAAAGCCCCACTGGAGCCGTTACGAGTGTACCCTTATGCAAGGCATTTAAATTCCACATTTCCTCTTCTCTCTCCTTCGTGGCGAAGGATTCCATCAGGAATGAGGTCTCGAGAGTGATTAGTATAAGTTGTAAGAACTTGTTTCGCAATCGAGATAAAATAAATGTGTAGACACTAAGGGTTATATACTTGCATATAATATAACACTAAATATAGCTACTTCACCGCTACCTATTCAACATATTGAAAATATTATTGAAGCGTAATAAATAACCAAATAACCTACCATATAATTATAATCATATACCATAAACAGCCTATATTTAAATACAACAAATATATAGTCATATAATAGCATACCATATATAGTCATATACCATTTCCTATGCGGTTAGCATAATTATGTCGTGTGTGTTTGTGTTTTACGTTTATTTACCGTCACTACCGGTTGCCCATATGAGCGACGCCTCCAGAATAGATTAGTCATTTTAGATGTGTGGAGGATAGTGCAATGATACAGACAAAGACCCATTCCAGAGTCTCCTCTGGTTCTTTTACGTGCACGGTGTAAAGCACATACACGAGACCTCGGTTTAAAGTCCCATCTTAAAGACTGTTAATTTTATTTGGGTCACCGAACCAGCGATCCCTGGATTATCATAAGTCCAGCGTGTTAACAACTGGACTGCAGATCCGTCTGTGTAGTGTTCTCTTGTCCGGTTCAAGTATGGCACGATTTATTACAGCTACAGCAATAGGCTACCTATCAATGTAACATGTTTACTGCATTTGAATACAGTTGTACCGAATCAGGGGACATAACTATATGTCAACATAACATCTAACAGTGTACGAGTTGCTTTCCGTTACGTAAAGTAAGTCCAATAAATCCTGCTTATCCTATCATTTGTCTATACAGCAAGAGTTATGTCCCTTGTTTATGGTGATAGATAGTAGTATAATTATACAACATGTGATGGCGAATAACATGTCGTGCTGTCGTGTTAGCGATGTCCGCTAAATTGTGATTATTACATATAATTGTTTTCTATAAATATAATATTAAGGAATGAATTTTTTTTTTGTTAATTAAGTTTATTTAACGTCGCTACCGGTTGCCCGTTTGAGTATACCTAACACCTTTCCTGGACATGCTCCAGTACTTGGTGCACCAACCTCCGAAACTGCCAACTTTTTCAAATAAATAAGACACGGTCTGAGTGGGGCTCAAAACCGTGACCATCTGTGATGATAGGTTACAGTGGTATACAAGATAGCGGCCTTGACAACTCGACCACGGAGGCGGAATCAATCGCCGTTTAATAGTTTACATCGGGGTATGTACTACAGTGCGCCTGGTTAAGTTGTATGGAGGCGGAAGTCATACACGCTAACATTAAATACGCTCAATGTAATTCATACCCCAATGGAAACTATTAACCAGCGATTCATTACTTATATTTACACTAATTATTCTTTTCAATGACACAAAAAAAATATAGACCAGTTTGCATTTATATGTTTCTCGTCAATATTTGCAACTTACCGCGTGCCGGAACAGGTACATAGATCATCATTGGAACAGCGTAAACTGTAAGACTATTCGAGTGCGCATGTCAGCTGCATATCATTAGTCTATCATGAAATTGCACTGGTTGTTGCAGGGTTACATCCCGCTAATACAATAGAGGACAGTAGGAATGTGCCGTCCCTAGTGCTGTTGTGCTCTCGTATCAGCAGCATCCCAGGGATTCGTCGCGTTTGGGGGTACACGTATATAAATTTAAGTACGTAAACGCACCAGACGGATCTGTAGCCCAGTGGTAAAACGCTGGACTGGTAATCCAGGGATCGCAGGCTCGATCCCCCGTCTGACCGTAATAAAATTAACAGTCGTTCAGATGGGACTTCGCTACCGGTTGCCCATATGGGCGACGCCTCCTGAAGAGATTAGTAAATTTAGATTTTGGAGGATAGTGCAATGATACAGACAGAGACCCATTCCAGAGTCTCCTCTGGTTCTTTTACGTGCACGGTGTAAAGCGCCGACATGAGACCTCGGTTTAACGTCCCATCTGAAAGACTGTTAATTTATTAGGGTCAGACGGGGGATCGAACCCGCGATCCCTGGATTACCAGTCCAGCGTGTTACCACTGGACTACAGATCCGTCTGTATGTATCTTGAAATGCAATCATAGCATAGTTATGCTGTGTTGGTTTGCGGGTACCGCTTGATTTGTGATGACCCTTGCCGTGTTGTCACCAAACCAAAATAACAGTTGTCGGTGTATTTGTGTGGTTCCCACGGAACAATCTGACCCTGATGTACATGTATATCTGTCACGCTGATAATGTGAGTATACATAATAATGTGTGGTTCCCACGGAACAAACTGACCCTGATGTACATGTATATCTGTCACGCTGATAATGTGAGTATACATAATAATGTGTGGTTCCCACGGAACAAACTGACCCTGATGTACATGTATATCTGTCACGCTGATAATGTGAGTATACATAATAATGTGTGGTTCCCACGGAACAAACTGACCCTGATGTACATGTATATCTGTCACGCTGATAATGTGAGTATACATAATAATGTGTGGTTCCCACGGAACAAACTGACCCTGATGTACATGTATATCTGTCACGCTGATAATGTGAGTATACATAATAATGTGTGGTTCCCACGGAACAAACTGACCCTGATGTACATGTATATCTGTCACGCTGATAATGTGAGTATACATAATAATGTGTGGTCACGCCACAATCTGACCCTGATGTACATGTATATCAGTTACCGTTGATAATGTGAGTATACATAATAATGTGTGGTCACGCCACAATCTGACCCTGATGTACATGTATATCAGTTACGCTGATAATGTGAGTATACATAATAATGTGTGGTCACGCCACAATCTGACCCTGATGTACATGTATATCAGTTACCGTTGATAATGTGAGTATACATAATAATGTGTGGTCACGCCACAATCTGACCCTGATGTACATGTATATCAGTTACGCTGATAATGTGAGTATACATAATAATGTGTGGTCACGCCACAATCTGACCCTGATGTACATGTATATCAGTTACCGTTGATAATGTGAGTATACATAATAATGTGTGGTCACGCCACAATCTGACCCTGGTGAACATGTATATCAGTCACGCTGATAATGTGAGTATACATAATAATGTGTGGTCACGCCACAATATGGCCCTGATGTATATGTGGTCTCGCCACAATCTGACCCTGGTGTACATGTATATCTGTCACGCTGATAATGTGAGTATACATAATAATGTGTGGTCACGCCACAATCTGACCCTGATATACATGTGGTCACGCCACAATCTGACCCTGATATACATGCATATCTGTCACGCTGATAATGTGAGTATACATAATAATGTGTGGTAACGCCACAATCTGAACCTGATGTACATGTGGTCACGCCACAAACTGACCCTGATGTACATGCATATCAGTCACGCTGATAATGTGAGTATACATAGTAATATTCCATTCGCTGTATTATACAAATGTATTAGAAAATGCAGGCATGTTTTGTTCCAATAAAATTCTTCAATTTGTGTAAACAGGCTATATGTCAATTAAAAGGATTTTTAACAAGAAAAACTATTACATATTTATAAACTATTACATATAAATATGTAATAGAAAGGACGATTGAACATTTACTCTGCATAATACACACTCAGATAGTGTATTGAGTGACTGTATATAAATTATAAAGTGCATATTTTAGTAATTAAATGCAAACATGTTGATAATAACATGAAACCATGTCCAGCATAATAGTATATACCACATCCCTGCTGGAACATCCGCGAATCATATGGGAACCAATTATTGTTGCAGAATTTCACCTGCGTAAATAGGATGACCTGGCCAATTCACGCTCAAGCCTGTATTTCTATGCGCACACCAGTGAAAGCTTGGAACTAGTTCCCTGAAAATAATTGGACAATTTTAATACCTATAATACGAATACATAGCAGTAATTCTTATCATATAAATTCCTCATTCGTCCAGAAAAATGTAGATTGATATATTGCATAGCCCATGTATACAGTCGAACCTGTGTTAGTGGCCACCTCTATTATGCAGCCAACCTGTATTAAGCAGCCACTGTCCAGATACCCAATATGTTGTTTTATTATACATTTGACATATATTAAGCAGTCACCTGTGATAAGCAACAACTTTCTGTGATTTCTTTATCTGGCTGCTTAAGACATGTTTGACTGTAGTACAAGTACTTAAGTGTGTGTGTGTTTTACGTTTATTTATCGTCGCTACCGGTTGCCCATATGAGCGGCGCCTCCTGAAGAGATTAGTTATTTTAGATGTTTGGAGGAAGTACTTAAAGCGACATTACATCGCAAAAAGCTAACAAAATGCATTGTTCACGTATAAATGCATTGCTACTACAAATTCTTCCGAATACATTCGAACACAAAATATTGAATCAATAAACAGTGTGTTTATGGTCTACAAACTTTCAAAAGTGAATGTAGGATTTCATATACCGGTCATCCACGCTCCTGAATTGACATTTTGTTGTCATTGTAGTCAATACTAAGCGCTTGATACTGTCGCTTAGAGATAATAAATTTAACTAAGATTAGTCTACAAATAAATATACATAGACAAAGATGTGACAAACATCTCGTTTTTCGGGATGCACAGGTTGTATGTATTACGCATGTATTTCCCTGTTTACATTATTTTGTTATGTCAACAAACCGCGTATACGACGCTTGTTTATTTGTTGAAATACTCAATGTTTGAGGCAAATATTTAGAAACTAATTATACCATATAATAGGAAATTGCATTCTGTATAAATGTGCGTTTTCACTGATGTAGTGTCGCTTTAAGTCATCAAATGGCAGCCTTTTATTTCTAACAAATACCTGCGTTTATTTGGAACGCTCCCCTTCCTAGCTGTACAATAGGCAACATTCCAAATATTAGTTTCTTTCATGATAGTTTAATAAAAGCTTCACAATTATGCCGGTCATATTTGCAGCTGAGCTATCAGTGCATTTGTATAATAAATTACATATTAAAATATCACAACAAACTTATCCGCAAACGCTGAGAAAATATTCAAACTCCGTAATAGACTCGCCGTGATGCAACCACTCCCATATTTCTTGATTTCTATCGCTTGATAAATACTCTGATTTGAACTGATCCGGGATGTGTGGCCTGGGTGGTTTTGCATTTTTTAGCTGCTCGTATGTTTCAAATGTTTGTTCTTTATTTCCTTTAACGATCTGTGCAATATCCTCACGTTCACTAGCTCGTAATCCTGCGATGCTTTTACGTTCAATATGGTCTACTTTATCATGTTTCGATGCAGCTGTAGCTACTAATTCCTCCGTCTCGTCGTTTTCTTCTTGAACACTTTTGATGATATCTTCCACTTCTTTTCTCAGTTTTTGAGCTTCTGGGTGCGCTCTCGCCTTCATTGGTAACAATAAGTTCGACCTAGTCTGCAAATTACCATTGCTTTCTCCCATTCTCGAACGACCTCCAGCCGGAGCGGAATGGGCATATAGTTTCCTGATGTTTTCGGATTCTGAGTTTAAATTCACTGGGACATTGTCTATATGCTTCTGTGTCCATCGTGAATCGACGACATTTGTTCTAAAATGAATTTTTGCACTCTTGACAATTCTAGTTTCATCATAGTTTGTTCCCTCGGTTGCATATGGTTCTTGAAACATTGCTCGTAAGTCTGTTCTAAACTTGCTGTCAATCGAATTCTTCGCCTTATCAACCGGAAGCAAATAGTTTATTCCCTGACTTACACGCTTCCGGCAAACCGCATCCTTTAGATGAATAATGGGAGGTAAGTCTGGCCATTCGTATTCCAAGAGTTCAATTTGATACTCATTTGCTTGTGGTGTGGTTTGTTCACATTGTTGTCTTTTCCGTAGGATGGAAGCGGATGCAGTACGCACGCGCACCATCGGAACACCTCGGTTAGTCGAACTAAAGCCATGGTGGGTTCTTGGGCGAGCTAAGCGTAGCTCTGGTCCGATGTCATGTTGCATGTTCCGCATTCGCATGTTTATTGGAATATTGCACCTGTAAATAACACAACAAGGAATGTATAAGAGTAAGGTAGATAATAAATATACATTATATATTTAGTGGAAGTCGTGATAGCGCAGTGGATGCGCGTTCGTTTCAGGTACGAAAGGTCCGGAGTTCGAGCTCCACTGGAGCCGTTACGATTGTGCCCTTAGGCAAGGCATTTAGATTCCACGTTGCCTCTTCTCTCTCCCTCGTGGCGATGGATTCCATCAGGAATGAGGTCTCGAGAGTGATTTATATAAGTTGAAATAACTTGTTTCGCAATCGAGCTAAAATAAATTTGTATAAACTAATAAATATACATAACTATTTAGGTGTGATGACTGTAGTATATACAGTACAATAGCGCAACAACCCACCCACTCACTCATTCAATTGATATAAATAAGTTTTGTCTAATGTTGTTAAAACTTGTGGCCCAAAGTCCCAAACCATTTGGATGTTCATGCTATGTATGGACAGTATGGTATATGTATGTGTATGACATATTTACTATTGATTTGCAATAAAATATGATTAAACAAAAATAAATATATAAATAAGACTTATAATGTTAATATTCAGAGGAAATAATCCGACAAATAATCCGTTAGAACTGTGATTTGCCAAATTATAAATATCAATGATAAACACTCTGAATAGTTCGTGAGAAGTACATCGGACACTTTCGTCATGTGTGTTTTACGTTTATTTATTGTCGCTACCTGTTGCCCATATCAGCGACGCCTCCTGAAGAGATAAGTCATTTTAGATGTTGGAGGATAGTGCATGATAAAGACAGAGACACATTCCAGAGTCTCCTCTGGTTCTTTTACGTGCAAGGTGTAAAGCACCGACACAATTGACATCGATTTAACGTCCCATCTGTGAGACTGTTAATTTTATTAGGATCAGACGGGAGATCGAATACATTCGTCATAGCTCGATCATTAGACATATGCACACCAAGTTAACATTCACGCCCAATATTTGACATAGCAACATACATTTGTCGGGGTCACCTTCGAACTGGCTATTAGAGAAATGCTGATAATGTATTACCTAGCGAGACATATACAGTCTACATACGTTATGTCAAAATCGGTTATGTCGAATGCTCCGGTTATCTCGAAGTCGGATCAAAGTCCCGTTTCAGACACTATCGTGTTGCATGTAACTGGCTCAGTTTATATCGAATTTCGTTAAGTCAAATTGTATATGTATATTGAACATGTAATGTTTCTTTAATTAATATGCCGTTTTTGTCATTGTATATAAGTTGAGGGACTTATTTGTATTAATTATGTGTAAGCCATCTACTGTGCTTTCAAAGTAAAGTAATAACGGTTGTAAACAAACATTCGGTACACTATTGCATTATAGGTAAGTCAGGTATAACCTATTAAACAATAAATCAGAGTACCTGTAAGCTATCGTATTTTGCCTTACCTATACAGTAGTGTAATATTCCAACGGTATTATTACTTTACTTTGAAAGCACAGTACAAAAAAAAGTCAAACAACCAGGTCTGAACGATCAAAGATCAGACAGGTTCATTTCATACACAATAATAGGGTGGTTAATATTTTAGTGTATTGGAAAGTTGGTTTATATTATAAAAAATGACAACAGTCATGTATATACATCATACTTGGCTGTGACAGTTAGACCTTAGTTTAAGAACTAGTGGTATTATGGAGTGTGGGTTCGAGCCCTACTTTGGAAAAAACATGTTATTAAAATATTTATTTTATGCACGAAATAGTCGTGAAACATCTAAAATACACACGCTATGTGGCTATATAAGTGCATTTAATACCAGTCATATTCAGTACACAATGAGCAAGCAAACACGACATAGTTATAGCTGTGATGCTAGAGAAATTGTTAAAAATGTACATGCATTTTGTACGAAGGAGGAGTCTGGTTTGCAGGTGGCGCTAAATCAAACCAAGCCATAGATTCATTTACTATTGACCTCACTTCTGACAGTGATGGGGACAGCGGCTCGGATACAGAGACAGCCAGCGAAGGCGAAGATACTGATTGATACTGTGAAATGAACTATAACTGTAATTGCTTGAAATGAAATAAAGTTGAAAATTAAATTATGAGAAAAAAATCAAACAATGAGAGTAAAAATACATACAATTCACTTTATATAAAATATAAATTTGAAAAAAAAACTAGTAATAATACACCCAGTGAGATTTGAACTCGCAACTACAAAATATATCACAAGATATTGTATCTGTATTCCTCCGTCGTTACCGTTAGGCCACGTATCATGTTCATTGATTTTGCGATGTTTATATTTTATTATACTAATGTTATTATAATAATAAATGCCCCATGTTATACGAAAGCGTCCACCACTCTGACATGGATGTGGCCGATCTTTGATCGTTCAAAGTTAGAAGTTTATTTATAGTGTCGAATGATAAGTTGATATTAGTAAACATATGCGTTCGACCATATTATTTACCTGGATAGGTAAGTTTATACACTGCCTTTTTATGCTACATATACGATTAAAAGGTCTTGACTAGATAACTGGACATGATAAACGAGCCACTTAAATTATCTTAATATGCAGACTTGTCTAATATTTTCCCGCCATTTCCTTTATCTTTCCAGGACAATAGTAAAATAAGTGTTTTATCATATTTATTATTCCTCGTCTGACCCTAATAAAATTTACAGTCTTTAAGATGGGACTTTAAACCGAGGTCTCGTGTCGGTGCTGTACACCATGCACGTAAAAGAACCAGAGGAGACTCTGGAATGGGTCTATGTCCAGTGTATCATTGCACTATCCTCCAAACATCTAAAATGACTAATCTCAAGGAGGCGTCGCTCATATGGACAAGCGGTAGCGACGATAAATAAAAGTAAAGCACACACTCTTCCTATGCACTTGATAAATTTCATATCTGATGTCATTATTGATTATTAAATAATAATATAGACTGAAGTACTTTTGCTTTGTATAACAATGTAATCCATATCCTTTAATACCGCGTTTACTGTGTATCAACCTAAACAAATATAAATACTATAAACACGCTGGACTGGTAATCCGGGGATCGCAGGTTCGATCCCCTCGTCAGACCATAATAAAATTAACAGTCTTTCAGATGGGACTTTAAACCGAGGTCTCGTGTCGGTGTTGTACACCGTGCATGTAAAAGAACAAGAGGGGACTCCGGAATGGGTCGCTGTCTGTATCATTGCACTATCCTCCAAAAATCTAAAATGACTAATCTCTTCAGGAGGCGTCGCTCATATTGGCAACCGGTAGCGACGATACATAAACGTAAAACACACAAGCGCAACCACAACGGACGACAGTACATTTTTTGAAGATCGTCGTGTTTATAAATTATGCAAATAGTATAAAGATAGAGATAACTGTAAACCCTGACTTTGGAGTTATAGGCCTACACGCATGGTTAACGTAGTTGTTTACAGAACAGATTAAATATCACCGTATTCAATAAATCGACATGTGTTTGTATACCATATTATTAAGATGTGTGCAAGCATGCGATTTTAGGAGAATACACCAAGCTACTATACATGTAGCTGTACATGTATGTGTGTGTGTTTTACGTTTATTTATCGTCGCTACCGGTTTTCCATATGAGCGACGCTTCCTGAAGATATTAGTCATTTTAGATTTTTGGAGGATAGTGCAATGATACAGAGAGAGACCCATTCCAGAGTCTCCTCTGGTTATTTTACGTGCACGATGTAAAGCACCGACACGAGACCTCGGTTAACGTCCCATCTGAAAGACTGTTAATTTTATTAGAGTCATACGGGGGATCGAACCTGCGATCCCTGGATTACCAGTCCAGCGTCTTACCATTGGACGACAGATCCGTCGGTTGTACATGTATGCTGTTCAGAGCTGTATTTTATAATACGTTCATTGAATTAAATTATTCTGTGTTGGCTATGTACATGTTTATACAAATTTAGTTTAGCTCGATTGCGAAACAAGTTCTTATAACTTATATTAATCGCTCGAGAGAGCTCATTCCTGATGTAATCCATCGCCCTGAGGGAGAGAGAAGAAGCAATGTGGAATTTAAATACATTGCCTAAGTGCACAATCGTAACGGCTCCAGCGGAGGCTCGAACTCCGAGCCTTTCGCACCTGAAGCGAACGCGCTACCACGGCGCTATTACGACTTCCACTGTATGTGTGCTATGCATGCAAGAATGCAATACCCACGTGGATGACTCTGTACATCATGTTTCCAAATGTATATATATATATATATATATATATATATATATATATATGCACTATCCTCCAACATCTAAAATGACTAATCTTTCAGGAGGCGTCGCTCATATGGGCAACAAGTAGCGACAATAAATAAACGTAAAACACACATGACGAAAGTGTCCGATTTACATCTCACGAACTATTCAGAGTGTTTATCATTGATATTTATAATTTGGCAAATCACAGTTCTAACGGATTAGTTGTCGAATTGTTTCCTCTGAATATTAACATTATAAGTCTTATTTATATATTTATTTTTGTTTAATCATATTTTATTGCAAATCAATAGTAAATATGTCATACACATAAATATACCATACATAGCATGGAAATCCAAATGGTTTGGGGCTTTAGGCCACACGTTTTAACAGCATTAGACAGCAATTATTTATATCAATTGAATGCGTGAGGGGGTGGGGTGTTGCGCTATTGTACTGTATATACTACAGTCATCACACCTAAATATACTATAAGCAACGATAGTGTGCTTTATGTAATAAAATGTTGAATTGAATTGATATAGATTCAGCACTCATGGCAGTATGCTCTAACTAACGCACTAAAACTAATTTTAAAACACTCTCGTGACGTCATACCTTTGTACCTGCAGTCCATTAGTATTAATATTGGACTGCTGTCAAAAGACCAGAGTATTATATTAAATCCTGGGCGTACATGTACGAATTTAACAATTTTAATTAGTAGAATATTGTTATATAAGTGTGTTTTAAGTAAGATATAAGCCTCAAACAGATCCAATATGTACACTATTGTTACCGACGTGGATGTCGTGATAGCGCCGTGGTAGTGCGTTCGCTTCGCTGCTTCAGGTGCGAAAGACCCAGCGTTCGAGCCCCGCTGGAGCAGTTACGAGTCTGCCCTAAGGCAAAGCATTTAAATTCCACATTGCCTCTTCTCTCTCCTTCATGGCGATGGATTCCATCAGGAATGAGGTCTCGAGAGTGATTAATATAAGTTGTAAGAACGTGTTTCGCAATCGAGCTAAAATAAATGTGTATACAATACGTCGCCTCACGTAGTCCAATATTTTATTTTCGGCTTTTCGGCATCGGTTTTGATATCGTTAAAATAAGTATTGCTAGTATTCAACTATTTTTTTTAAAACAATGGTATTCAATTCAATATAGCAATACGCCAACAATGTGTAGCATAGCTATGTACAAACCTGTACTGAGTTACTCTAGTGTCCTATAAATATGCTGCACCTGTTTCATATCCATAGTACATATACACATACATCCTATTTCAAATTCAATATTCGCAGCCGAGTCTTTCAGTTATACATACATCACTCTATACTATACACCCCATAACACAAGGTCCAGCATAATGCTAATGAAAATTGTAAACGATTTCAATAATTGTTTCATACGCCTCTGACCACTTTAGCAAAGCCAATCGCTAAATCGCATTCCAATTTCCTAACGTCTTGCTTAATCAATACAAACGCACATACACTCAAATCCTAATACAACTCTCACTAGATAGTTTAAAAATGATAATCTAATCACGGTGAAGTATTAGTTTTACACTAAGTTCTCTATTGATAACAGAGCTATTACATTTAGCTAGCAATAAATCGACAGTATGATGCACAGCCGCTGGCAGCGAGGAACAAGACGGTTACGTTAAGCCATGTAATAGCGTGTTAGGCCTAAAAGAGCACAGTGTAGTTTAATCCGTAACATGTTTAAATACAAAACGTTAGCGTTATAAGTTTCGACACGTTCAGTCATTAAAACAAATAGATAAAATACCTAGTCAAAGGTTGTGATAATTTCAGTCAATCACGCACATATTGACATGGGAAATAAGATATTAAAGGCAAGATAGTGTGGCTATTTTAGACACAATACAACTAATTGTATTATGTCTGCTTGATATTGAATTACATCGACTATTCACGCTTTAACGGCTGATTACAGAATCAATTATAACTACAGGTGTCATGTACATCCTTCTTATAACTGCGAATTGCAATAGATGTGTGTGTGTGTGTGTGTTTTATGTTTATTTATCGTCGCTACCGGTTGCCCATATGAGCGACGCCTCCTGAAGAGAGTTAGTCATTTTAGATGTTGGCGAATAGTGCAATGATACATACATATACCCATTCCAGAATCTCCTCTGGTTCTTTAACGTGCACGGTGTAAAGCACTGACACGAGACCTCGGTTTAACGTTCCATCTGAAAGACTATTAATTTTAGTAGGGTCAGAACCTGCGATCCCTGATTACCAGTCCAGCGTATTACCACTGGACTACAGATCGTCTGTAGATTTTTTTTCAAGATTCAATATTTTATTAAGTAACATACACTGTTTCTAGTTACATGATCAAATATATTAAACTATAAGATATCAACATAACAACATTTGTTTTTTATGATATTAGAATTTATACAATATAACATGACATTGATTGTACATGTAAGTAATATGCTATATAGACAATATACAGCAGGAAACAACAAATACATAAAGTTGAACATTCATCAGCATGACTGGGTATTTACAATATTCATAAAGTAGACACCAGCCTGGGAACAGGGGTCGATATATTTTGCCTGGTGAGTCAAATAAATATATTTTAACACCGAGACGATTCATTGGGCCGTATTGAGTTTCTGATCATATCAACGCCTGCGGAAAAGTGGGGGATTGTACGTGTAATTATTGACTGGCATTACTACTATTAATATGCCTATTAGCACGTGACTTAATTAATGACGTACTTGAATCGAAAGCGAGGCACTGTAATGTTGATAACATTTAGTACAATAGATTACAATGTGCGTCTGATTTGACATTTGTACTCAATATTTAAAACGTCCTTAGTTCAAATACGCCGAATCGATCCATTAACATCTAAATGTAATATTTAAAATCTCCTATCTCGTCGATATAACACAGAAGCCGGACATTATATGTTTGCAATGTAAATGAGTCTACGGGAGCATTCGTGTATATTCGGAAATGATATAATTCCGTTTCTATATTTAGCTATATCATCTTGTAGAGAGGAGTTGTCGTTCTTCAAATCTACACCCTCATAATGTGGGTGTAAGTAGATGGCGCTACGATCGGAAATCCAGTTTCCCCTGGCTGTCATTTTGCCAGAAGTTAAAAATCGACAGACTGGAACCCAGGCTAAGTAGACACATGCTTTATTAATACTAATACATGCAAATTAATAGTATAGCACTAGATCGTTCCAACAAAAGAATAGTCAGTTATAAGTCGTAAATAATAGACGGATCTGTAGTCCAGTCACAGTGTCTAACACGCTGGACTTGTAATCCAGGGATCCCAGATTCGATCCCTCATCTGACCCTAATCAAATTAACAGTCTCTTAAATGGGACTTTAAACCGAGGTCTAGTGTAGATGCTTTACACCGTGCACGTAAAAGAACCAGAGGGTCTCTGTCTGTATCATTGAACTATCCTCCAAATATCTAAAAACTGACTACTCTCTTCATGAGGCGTCGCTCATATGGGCAACCGGTAGCGACGATAAATAAACGTAAAACATAGTTTTCATTCTACATAATATGTAGTATTACAATTTTGAACATAGAAACCGATGTAAACAAACCACAGACGCGTGGGGTCTGAACAAGTAGTTTCGAGTTCAAAACCAAATTATTTTGTTGATAAACAATAGGCTTGACACTATACATACAACAATGTAGGCCATATCTAAGCATATTTTAAAATGACATCTATCAGAGTAATTATGTTAATATAAAAAATAAATAATTGGTTTTGAACCCGAAACAATTTGTCCAGACTTCAAGCGTCTGTGGTGTGTTTACATTCTCGATATCTATGTTCAAAATTGTAATACTACATATTATGTTGACTAGTGTGGTAAGATTATTCAAATATATCTATGTATGTTTAATTGATTTGTGAAAGTGTTTGATTTCAAAGCACACAATTTAAAATGAGTTACCGTCAAATAAGTCACCAATTAAATTAGTTCAAGACAGAATAGAACAGAACAAGACATTTATTCAGACCTGCACATCGTCAAGTATACATGCATATATATATAGCATACACGACGCTATATAATATTATTCGAGGTATATTTGAATAAAATATAACTCACTAATTTTCGACTAAATGTAATTCCGAACATTAGTACTCTATACTGTAGATGTATAACACCGTGTACACATCTATCTACTGTAGATGTATGAACCCGTGTACACATCTCTCTACTGTAGATGTATGAACCGTGTACACATCTCTCTACTGTAGATGTATGCACCCGTGTACACATCTCTCTACTGTAGATGTATGAAGCCGTGTACACATCTCTCTACTGTAGATGTATGAACCCGTGTACGCATCTCTCTACTGTAGATGTATGAATCCGTGTACACATCTCTCTACTGTAGATGTATGAACCCGTGTACACATCTCTCTACTGTAGATGTATGAACCGTGTACACATCTCTCTACTGTAGATGTATGAACCCGTGTACACATCTCTCTACTGTAGATGTATGAAACCGTGTACACATCTCTCTACAGTAGATGTATGAACCCGTGTACGCATCTCTCTACTGTAGATGTATGACCCGTGTACACATCTCTCTACTGTAAATGTAGGAAACCGTGTACACATCTATCTACTGTAGATGTATGAACCCGTGTACACATCTCTCTACTGTAGATGTATGAACCCGTGTACACATCTCTCTACTGTAGATGTAGGAAACCGTGTACACATCTCTCTACAGTAGATGTATGACCCGTGTACACATCTCTCTACTGTAAATGTAGGAAACCGTGTACACATCTATCTACTGTAGATGTATGAACCCGTGTACACATCTCTCTACTGTAGATGTATGAACCCGTGTACACATCTCTCTACTGTAGATGTAGGAAACCGTGTACACATCTCTCTACTGTAGATGTATGAACCCGTGTACACATCTCTCTACTGTAGATGTATGAAACCGTGTACACATCTCTCTACTGTAGAGGTATGAAACCGTGTACACATCTCTCTACTGTAGATGTATGAAACCGTGTACATATCTCTCTAATGTAGATGTATGAACCCGTGTACATATCTCTCTACTGTAGATATATGAACCCGTGTACACATATCTCTACTGTAGATGTATGAAACCGTGTACACATCTCTACTGTAGATGTATGAACCCGTGTACACATCTCTCTACTGTAGATGTATGAACCCGTGTACACATCTCTCTACTATAGAGGTATGAATCCGTGTACACATCTCTCTACTATAGATGTATGAACCCGTGTACACATCTCTCTACTATAGAGGTACGAAACCGTGTACACATCTATCTACTGTAGATGTATGAACCCGTGTACCCATCTCTCTACTATAGATGTATGAACCCGTGTACACATCTCTCTGCTATATATGTATGAACCCGTGTACACATCTCTCTGCTATAGATGTATGAACCCGTGTACACATCTCTCTACTGTAGATGTATGACCCGTGTACACATCTCTATACTGTAGATGTATGAACCCGTGTACGCATCTCTCTACTGTAGATGTATGAACCCGTGTACACATCTCTTTACTGTAGATGTATGAACCCGTGTACACATCTCTCTACTGTAGATGTATGAACCCGTGTACACATCTCTTTACTGTAGATGTATGAACCCGTGTACCCATCTCTTTACAGTAGATGAATGAACCCATGTACACATCTCTCTACTGCAGATGTTTGAAACCGTGTACACATCTCTCTACTATAGAGGTATGAACCCGTGTACACATCTCTCTACTGTAGATGTATGAAACCGTGTACACATCTCTCTACTGTAGATGTATGAACCCATGTATACATCTCTCTACTGTAGATGTATGAAACCGTGTACACATCTCTCTACTGTAGATGTATGAACCCGTGTATACATCTCTCTACTGTAGATGTATGTAACCGTGTACACATCTCTCTACTGTAGATGTATGAAGCCGTGTACACATCTATCTACTGTAGATGTATGAAACCGTACACACATCTATCTACTGTAGATGTATGAACCCGTGTACACATCTCTCTACTGTAGATGTATGAACCCGTGTACACATCTCTCTACTGTAGATGTATGAACCCGTGTACACATCTCTCTACTGTAGATGTATGAACCCGTGTACACATCTCTCTACTGTAGATATATGAACCCATGTACACATCTCTCTACTGTAGATGTATGAACCCGTGTACACATCTCTCTACTGTAGATGTATGAACCCGTGTACACATCTCTCTACTGTAGATGTATGAAGCCGTGTACACATCTATCTACTGTAGATGTATGAAATCGTACACACATCTATCTACTGTAGATGTATGAAACCGTGTACAAATCTTTCTACTGTAGATGTATGAAGCCGTGTACACATCTATCTACTGTAGATGTATGAAACCGTACACACATCTCTCTACTGTAGATATATGAACCTGTGTACACATATATCTACTGTAGCTGTATGAACCCGTGTACACATCTCTCTACTGTAGATGTATGAAGCCGTGTACACATCTATCTACTGTAGATGTATGAAACCGTACACACATCTCTCTACTGTAGATGTATGAAACCGTGTACACATCTCTCTACTATAGAGGTACGAAACCGTGTACACATCTCTCTACTATAGATGTATGAACCCGTGTACACATCTCTCTGCTATATATGTATGAACCCGTGTACACATATCTCTGCTATAGATGTATGAACCCGTGTACACATCTCTCTACTGTAGATGTATGACCCGTGTACACATCTCTATACTGTAGATGTATGAACCCGTGTACGCATCTCTCTACTGTAGATGTATGAACCCGTGTACACATCTCTTTACTGTAGATGTATGAACCCGTGTACACATCTCTCTACTGTAGATGTATGAACCCGTGTACACATCTCTTTACTGTAGATGTATGAACCCGTGTACCCATCTCTTTACAGTAGATGAATGAACCCATGTACACATCTCTCTACTGTAGATGTTTGAAACCGTGTACACATCTCTCTACTATAGAGGTATGAACCCGTGTACACATCTCTCTACTGTAGATGTATGAAACCGTGTACACATCTCTCTACTGTAGATGTATGAACCCATGTATACATCTCTCTACTGTAGATGTATGAAACCGTGTACACATCTCTCTACTGTAGATGTATGAACCCGTGTATACATCTCTCTACTGTAGATGTATGTAACCGTGTACACATCTCTCTACTGTAGATATATGAAGCCGTGTACACATCTATCTACTGTAGATGTATGAAACCGTACACACATCTATCTACTGTAGATGTATGAACCCGTGTACACATCTCTCTACTGTAGATGTATGAACCCGTGTACACACCTCTCTACTGTAGATGTATGAACCCGTGTACACATCTCTCTACTGTAGATGTATGAACCCGTGTACACATCTCTCTACTGTAGATATATGAACCCATGTACACATCTCTCTACTGTAGATGTATGAACCCGTGTACACATCTCTCTACTGTAGATGTATGAACCCGTGTACACATCTCTCTACTGTAGATGTATGAAGCCGTGTACACATCTATCTACTGTAGATGTATGAAATCGTACACACATCTATCTACTGTAGATGTATGAAACCGTGTACAAATCTTTCTACTGTAGATGTATGAAGCCGTGTACACATCTATCTACTGTAGATGTATGAAACCGTACACACATCTCTCTACTGTAGATATATGAACCTGTGTACACATATATCTACTGTAGCTGTATGAACCCGTGTACACATCTCTCTACTGTAGATGTATGAAGCCGTGTACACATCTATCTACTGTAGATGTATGAAACCGTACACACATCTCTCTACTGTAGATGTATGAAACCGTGTACACATCTCTCTACTGTAGATGTATGAAACCGTACACACATCTATCTACTGTAGAGGTATGAAACCGTACATACATCTCTCTACTGTAGATGTATGAACCCGTGTACACATCTCTCTACTGTAGATGTATGAAACTGTGTACACATCTCTCTACTGTAGATGTATGAAACCGTACACACATCTCTCTACTGTAGATGTATGAAACCGTGTACACATCTCTCTACTGTAGATGTATGAACCCATGTACACATCTCTCTACTGTAGATGTATGAAACCGTGTACACATCTCTCTACTGTAGATGTATGAAACCGTACACACATCTCTCTACTGTAGATGTATGAACCCGTGTACACATCTCTCTACTGTAGATGTATGAAACCGCGTACACATCTCTCTACTGTAGATTTATGAAATCGTGTACACATCTCTCTACTGTAGATGTATGAAACCGTACACACATCTCTCTACTGTAGATGTATGAACCCGTGTACGCATCTCTCTACTGTAGATGTATGACCCGTGTACACATCTCTCTACTGTAAATGTAGGAAACCGTGTACACATCTATCTACTGTAGATGCATGAACCCGTGTACACATCTCTCTACTGTAGATGTATGAACCCGTGTACACATCTCTCTACTGTAGATGTAGGAAACCGTGTACACATCTCTCTACAGTAGATGTATGAACCCGTGTACGCATCTCTCTACTGTAGATGTATGACCCGTGTACACATCTCTCTACTGTAAATGTAGGAAACCGTGTACACATCTATCTACTGTAGATGTATGAACCCGTGTACACATCTCTCTACTGTAGATGTATGAACCCGTGTACACATCTCTCTACTGTAGATGTAGGAAACCGTGTACACATCTCTCTACTGTAGATGTATGAACCCGTGTACACATCTCTCTACTGTAGATGTATGAAACCGTGTACACATCTCTCTACTGTAGAGGTATGAAACCGTGTACACATCTCTCTACTGTAGATGTATGAAACCGTGTACATATCTCTCTAATGTAGATGTATGAACCCGTGTACATATCTCTCTACTGTAGATATATGAACCCGTGTACACATATCTCTACTGTAGATGTATGAAACCGTGTACACATCTCTACTGTAGATGTATGAACCCGTGTACACATCTCTCTACTGTAGATGTATGAACCCGTGTACACATCTCTCTACTATAGAGGTATGAATCCGTGTACACATCTCTCTACTATAGATGTATGAACCCGTGTACACATCTCTCTACTATAGAAGTACGAAACCGTGTACACATCTCTCTACTATAGATGTATGAACCCGTGTACACATCTCTCTGCTATATATGTATGAACCCGTGTACACATCTCTCTACTGTAGATGTATGAACCCGTGTACATATCTCTCTACTGTAGATGTATGAACCCGTGTACACATCTCTCTACTGTAAATGTATGAAACCGTGTACACATCTCTACTGTAGATGTATGAACCCGTGTAAACATCTCTATATTGTAGATTTATGAACCAGTGTACACATCACTCTACTGTAGATGTATGCACCCGTGTACACATCTCTCTACTGTAGATGTAGTAAACCGTGTACACATCTCTCTACAATAGAGGTATGAAACCCTGTACACATCTCTCTACTATAGATGTAGGAAACCATGTACACATCTCTCTGCTATAGATGTATGAACCCGTGTACACATCTCTCTGCTATATATGTATGAGCCCGTGTACACATCTCTCTGCTATAGATGTATGAACCCGTGTACACATCTCTCTACTGTAGATGTATGAACCCGTGTACACATCTCTCTACTGTAGATGTATGAACCCGTGTACACATCTCTCTACTGTATATGTAGGAAACCGTGTACACATCTCTCTGCTATAGATATATGAACCCGTGTACACATCTCTCTACTGTAGATGTATGAACCCGTGTTCACATCTCTCTACTGTAGATGTATGAAACCGTACAAACATCTCTCTACTGTAGATGTATGAAACCGTGTACACATCTCTCTACTGTAGATGTATGAAACCGTACACACATCTATCTACTGTAGAGGTATGAAACCGTACATACATCTCTCTACTGTAGATGTATGAACCCGTGTACATATCTCTCTACTGTAGATGTATGAAACCGTGTACACATCTCTCTACTGTAGATATATGAAACCGTACACACATCTCTCTACTGTAGATGTATGAAACCGTGTACACATCTCTCTACTGTAGATGTATGATCCCATGTACACATCTCTCTACTGTAGATGTATGAAACCGTGTACACATCTCTCTACTGTAGATGTATGAAACCGTACACACATCTCTCTACTGTAGATGTATGAACCCGTGTACACATCTCTCTACTGTAGATGTATGAAACCGCGTACACATCTCTCTACTGTAGATTTATGAAACCGTGTACACATCTCTCTACTGTAGATGTATGAAACCGTACACACATCTCTCTACTGTAGATGTATGAAACCGTGTACACATCTCTCTACTGTAGATGTATGAAGCCGTGTACACATCTCTCTACTGTAGATGTATGAAACCGTACACACATCTCTCTACTGTAGATGTATGAAACCGTGTACACATCTCTCTACTGTAGATGTATGAACCCGTGTACACATCTCTCTACTGTAGATGTATGAAACCGTACACACATCTATCTACTGTAGATGTATGAACCCGTGTACACAGCTCTCTACTGTAGATGTATGAAACCGTGTACACCTCTCTCTACTATAGATGTATGAACCCGTGTACACATCTCTCTACTGTAGATGTATGAACCCGAGTACACATCTCTCTACTGTTGATGTATGAAACCGTGTACACATCTCTCTACTGTAGATGTATGAACCCGTGTATACATCTCTCTACTGTAGATGTATGAATCCGTACACACATCTATCTACTATTGATGTATGAACCCATGTACACATCTCTATACTACAGATGTATGAAACCATGTACACATCTCTCTACTGTAGAAGTATGAAACCGTGTACACATCTCTATACTGTAGATTACGAAACCCTGTACACATCTCTATTCTGTAGATGTATGAACCCGTGTACACATCTCTATACTGTAGATGTATGAACCCGTGTACATATCTCTCTACTGTAGATGTATGAACCCGTGTACACATCTCTCTACTGTAAATGTATGAAACCGTGTACACATCTCTACTGTAGATGTATGAACCCGTGTACACATCTCTATACTGTAGATTTATGAACCAGTGTACACATCACTCTACTGTAGATGTATGCACCCGTGTACACATCTCTCTAATGTAGATGTATGAACCCGTGTACACATCTCTCTACTGTAGATGTATGAACCCGTGTACACATCTCTCTACTATAGAGGTATGAAACCCTGTACACATCTCTCTACTATAGATGTAGGAAACCGTGTACACATATCTCTGCTATAGATGTATGAACCCATGTACACATCTCTCTGCTATATATGTATGAGCCCGTGTACACATCTCTCTGCTATAGATGTATGAACCCGTGTACACATCTCTCTACTGTAGATGTATGAACCCGTGTACACATCTCTCTACTGTAGATGTATGAACCCGTGTACACATCTCTCTACTGTATATGTAGGAAACCGTGTACACATCTCTCTGCTATAGATATATGAACCAGTGTACACATCTCTCTACTGTAGATGTATGAACCCGTGTACCCATCTCTTTACTGTAGATGTATGAACCCGTGTACACATCTCTCTACTGTAGAGGCATGAAACCGTGTACACATCTCTCTACTGTAGATGTATGAAACCGTGTACATATCTCTCTACTGTAGATGTATGAACCCGTGTACACATCTCTCTACTGTAGATGTAGAAACCGTACACACATCTCTACTGTAGATGTATGAAACCGTGTACACATCTCTCTACTGTAGAGGCATGAAACCGTGTACACATCTCTCTACTGTAGATGTATGAAACCGTGTACATATCTCTCTAATGTAGATGTATGAACCCGTGTACACATCTCTCTACTGTAGATGTAGAAACCGTACACACATCTATCTACTGTAGATGTATGAAACCGTGTACACATCTCTCTACTGTAGAGGCATGAAACCGTGTACACATCTCTCTACTGTAGATGTATGAAACCGTGTACATATCTCTCTAATGTAGATGTATGAACCCGTGTACACATCTCTCTACTGTAGATGTAGGAAACCGTACACACATCTATCTACTGTAGATGTATGAAACCGTGTACACATCTCTCTACTGTAGAGGCATGAAACCGTGTACACATCTCTCTACTGTAGATGTATGAAACCGTGTACATATCTCTCTAATGTAGATGTATGAACCCGTGTACACATCTCTCTACTGTAGATGTAGGAAACCGTGTACACATCTCTCTACTGTAGATGTATGAATCCGTGTACACATCTCTCTACTATAGAGGTATGAAACCCTGTACACATCTCTCTACTATAGATGTAGGAAACCGTGTACACATCTCTCTACTGTATATGTAGGAAACCGTGTACACATCTCTCTGCTATAGATATATGAACCCGTGTACACATCTCTCTACTGTAGATGTATGAACCCGTGTACACATCTCTCTACTGTAGATGTATGAACCCGTGTACACATCTCTCTACTTTAGATGTAGGAAACCGTACACACATCTATCTACTGTAGATGTATGAAACCGTGTACACATCTCTCTACTGTAGATGTATGAAGCCGTGTACACATCTCTCTGCTATAGATGTATGAACCCGTGTACACATCTCTCTACTGTAGATGAATGAACCCGTGTACACATCTCTCTGCTATAGATGTATGAACCCGTGTACACATCTCTTTACTGTTGATGTATGAATCCGTGTACACATCTCTCTACTGTAGATGTATGAACCCGTGTACACATCTCTCTACTGTAGATGTATGAAACCGTGTACAAATCTCTCTACTGTAGATGTATGAACCCGTGTACACATCTCTCTACTGTAGATGTATGAACCCGTGTACACATCTCTCTACTGTAGATGTAGGAAACCGTACACACATCTATCTACTGTAGATGTATGAAACCGTGTACACATCTCTCTACTGTAGAGGCATGAAACCGTGTACACATCTCTCTACTGTAGATGTATGAAACCGTGTACACATCTCTCTACTGTAGATGTATGAACCCGTGTACATATCTCTCTACTGTAGATGTATGAACCCGTGTACACATCTCTCTACTGTAGATGTATGAACCCGTGTACACATCTCTCTACTGTAGATGTATGAAACCGTGTACACATCTCTCTACTGTAGATGTATGAACCCGTGTACACATCTCTCTACTGTAGATTTATGAACCCGTGTACACATCTCTATACTGTAGATGTATGAAACCGTACACACATCTATCTACTGTAGATGTATGAACCCGTGTACATCTCTATCTACTGTAGATGTATGAACCCGTGTACACATCTATCTACTGTAGATGTATGAACCCGTGTACACATCTATCTACTGTAGATGTATGAAGCCGTGTACACATCTATCTACAGTAGATGTATGAAACCGTACACACATCTATCTACTGTAGATGTATGAAGTGGTGTACACATGTATCTACTGTAGATGTATGAAGCCGTGTACACATATATCTACTGTAGATGTATGAAGCCGTGTACACATCTATCTACTGTAGATGTATGAAGCCGTGTACACATCTATCTACTGTAGATATATGAAACCGTACACACATCTATCTACTGTAGACGTATGAACCCGTGTACACATCTCTCTACTGTAGATGTATGAAACCGTGTACACATCTCTCTACTGGAGATGTATGAAACCGTGTACACACCTCTCTACTATAGAGGTATGGAACCCTGTACACATCTCTCTACTATAGATGTAGGAAACCGTGTACACATCTCTCTGCTATAGATATATGAACCCGTGTACACATCTCTGTGCTATATATGTATGAACCCGTGTACACATCTCTCTGCTATAGATGTATGAACCCGTGTACACATCTCTTTACTGTTGATGTATGAATCCGTGTACACATCTCTCTACTGTAGATGTTTGAAACCGTGTACAAATCTCTATACTGTAGATGTATGAATCCGTGTACACATCTCTCTACTGTAGAGGTATGAACCCGTGTATACATCTCTCTACTGTAGAGGCATGAAACCGTGTACACATCTCTCTACTGTAGAGGCATGAAACCGTGTACACATCTCTCTACTGTAGATGTAGGAAACCGTGTACATATCTCTCTAATATAGATGTATGAACCCGTGTACACATCTCTCTACTGTAGATTTATGAACCCGTGTACACATCTCTCTACTGTAGATGTATGAACCCGTGTACACATCTCTCTACTGTAGATGTAGGAAACCGTGTACACATCTCTCTACTGTAGATGTATGAAACCGTGTACATATCTCTCTACTGTAGATGTATGAACCCGTGTACACATCTCTCTACTGTAGATGTATGAACCCGTGTACACATCTCTCTACTATAGAGGTATGAAACCCTGTACACATCTCTCTACTATAGATGTTGGAAACCGTGTACACATCTCTCTGCTATATATGTATGAACCCGTGTACACATCTCTCTGCTATAGATGTATGAACCCGTGTACACATCTCTTTACTGTTGATGTATGAATCCGTGTACACATCTCTCTACTGTAGAGGTATGAAACCGTGTACACATCTCTCTACTGTAGAGGCATGAAACCGTGTACACATCTCTCTACTGTAGATGTATGAAACCGTGTACATATCTCTCTAATGTAGATGTATGAACCCGTGTACACATCTCTCTACTGTAGATGTAGGAAACCGTGTACACATCTCTCTGCTATAGATGTATGAACCCGTGTACACATCTCTCTACTATAGATGTATGAACCCGTGTACACATCTCTCTACTGTAGATGTATGAACCCGTGTACACATCTCTCTACTGTAGATGTATGAACACGTGTACACATCTCTCTACTGTAGATGTATGAAGCCGTGTACACATCTATCTACTGTAGATGTATGAAGCCGTGTACACATCTCTCTACTGTAGATGTATGAAGCCGTGTACACATCTATCTACTGTAGATGTATGAAACCGTACACACATCTATCTACTGTAGATGTATGAACCCGTGTACACATCTATCTACTGTAGATGTATGAAACCGTACACACATCTATCTACTGTAGATGTATGAAGTGGTGTACACATTTATCTACTGTAGATGTATGAAGCCGTGTACACATCTATCTACTGTAGATGTATGAAGCCGTGTACACATCTATCTACTGTAGATGTATGAAGCCGTGTACACATCTATCTACTGTAGATGTATGAAACCGTACACACATCTATCTACTGTAGATGTATGAACCCGTGTACACATCTCTCTACTGTAGATGTATGAAACCGTGTACACATCTCTCTACTATAGAGGTATGAAACCCTGTACATATCTCTCTACTATAGATGTAGGAAACCGTGTACACATCTCTCTGCTATAGATGTATGAACCCGTGTACACATCTCTGTGCTATATATGTATGAACCCGTGTACACATCTCTCTGCTATAGATGTATGAACCCGTGTACACATCTCTCTACTGTAGATGTATGAACCCGTGTACACATCTCTTTACTGTTGATGTATGAACCCGTGTACACATCTCTCTACTGTAGATGTATGAACCCGTGTACACATCTCTCTACTGTAGATGTATGAAACCGTGTACACATCTCTCTACTGTAGATGTATGAACCCGTGTACACATCTCTCTACTGTAGATGTATGAAACCGTGTACACATCTCTCTACTGTAGATGTATGAAACCGTGTACACATCTCTCTACTGTAGATGTATGAAACCGTGTACACATCTCTCTACTGTAGATGTATGAAACCGTGTACACATCTCTCTACTGTAGATGTATGAAACCGTGTACACATCTCTCTACTGTAGATGTATGAAACCGTGTACACATCTCTCTACTGTAGATGTATGAAACCGTGTACAATCTCTCTACTGTAGATGTATGAACCCGTGTACACATCTCTCTACTGTAGATGTATGAAACCGTGTACACATCTCTCTACTATAGATGTATGAACCCGTGTACACATCTCTCTACTGTAGATGTATGAAACCTGTACAACTCTCACTAGAGTATGAACCCGTGTACACATCTCTCTACTGTAGATGTATGAAACCGTGTACACATCTCTCTGCTATAGATGTATGAACCCGTGTACACATCTCTCTACTATAGATGTATGAACCCGTGTACACATCTCTCTACTGTAGATGTATGAACCCGTGTACACATCTCTCTACTGTAGATGTATGAACCGTGTACACATCTCTCTACTGTAGATGTATGAACCCGTGTACACATCTCTCTACTGTAGATGTATGAAACCGTGTACACATCTCTCTACTGTAGATGTATGAACCGTGTACACATCTCTCTACTGTAGATGTATGAACCGTGTACACATCTCTCTACTGTAGATGTATGAACCCATGTACACATCTCTCTACTGTAGATGTATGAAACCGTGTACACATCTCTCTACTGTAGATGTATGAAACCGTGTACACATCTCTCTACTGTAGATGTAGGAAACCGTGTACACATCTCTCTGCTATAGATGTATGAACCCGTGTACACATCTCTCTACTATAGATGTATGAACCCGTGTACACATCTCTCTACTGTAGATGTATGAACCCGTGTACACATCTCTCTACTGTAGATGTATGAACACGTGTACACATCTCTCTACTGTAGATGTATGAAGCCGTGTACACATCTATCTACTGTAGATGTATGAAACCGTACACACATCTATCTACTGTAGATGTATGAACCCGTGTACACATCTATCTACTGTAGATGTATGAAACCGTACACACATCTATCTACTGTAGATGTATGAAGCGGTGTACACATTTATCTACTGTAGATGTATGAAGCCGTGTACACATCTATCTACTGTAGATGTATGAAGCCGTGTACACATCTATCTACTGTAGATGTATGAAGCCGTGTACACATCTATCTACTGTAGATGTATGAAACCGTACACACATCTATCTACTGTAGATGTATGAACCCGTGTACACATCTCTCTACTGTAGATGTATGAAACCGTGTACACATCTCTCTACTGTAGATGTATGAAACCGTGTACACATCTCTCTACTATAGATGTATGAAACCGTGTACACATCTCTCTGCTATAGATGTATGAACCCGTGTACACATCTCTCTACTATAGATGTATGAACCCGTGTACACATCTCTCTACTATAGATGTATGAACCCGTGTACACATCTCTCTACTGTAGATGTATGAACCCGTGTACACATCTCTCTACTGTAGATGTATGAAACCGTGTACACATCTCTCTACTGTAGATGTATGAAACCGTGTACACATCTCTCTACTGTAGATGTATGAAACCGTGTACACATCTCTCTACTGTAGATGTATGAACCCGTGTACACATCTCTCTACTGTAGATGTATGAAACCGTGTACACATCTCTCTACTGTAGATGTATGAAACCGTGTACACATCTCTCTACTGTAGATGTATGAAACCGTGTACACATCTCTCTACTATAGAGTATGAAACCCTGTACACATCTCTCTACTATAGATGTAGGAAACCGTGTACACATCTCTCTGCTATAGATGTATGAACCCGTGTACACATCTCTCTGCTATATATGTATGAACCCGTGTACACATCTCTCTACTATAGATGTATGAACCCGTGTACACATCTCTCTACTGTAGATGTATGAAACCGTGTACACATCTCTCTACTGTAGATGTATGAACCGTGTACACATCTCTCTACTGTAGATGTATGAACCCGTGTACACATCTCTCTACTGTAGATGTATGAACCCGTGTACACATCTCTCTACTGTAGATGTATGAACCCGTGTACACATCTCTCTACTGTAGATGTATGAACCCGTGTACACATCTCTCTACTGTAGATGTATGAACCCGTGTACACATCTCTCTACTGTAGATGTATGAACCGTGTACACATCTATCTACTGTAGAGTATGAACCCGTGTACACATCTCTCTACTGTAGATGTATGAACCCGTGTACACATCTCTCTACTGTAGATGTATGAAACCGTGTACATATCTCTCTAATGTAGATGTATGAACCCGTGTACACATCTCTCTACTGTAGATGTAGGAAACCGTGTACACATCTCTCTGCTATAGATGTATGAACCTGTGTACACATCTCTCTACTATAGATGTATGAATCCGTGTACACATCTCTCTACTGTAGATGTATGAACCCGTGTACACATCTCTCTACTGTAGATGTATGAACCCGTGTACACATCTCTCTACCGTAGATGTATGAAGCCGTGTACACATCTATCTACTGTAGATGTATGAAGCAGTGTACACATCTCTCTACTGTAGATGTATGAAGCCGTGTACACATCTATCTACTGTAGATGTATGAAACCGTACACACATCTATCTACTGTAGATGTATGAACCCGTGTACACATCTATCTACTGTAGATGTATGAAACCGTACACACATCTATCTACTGTAGATGTATGAAGTGGTGTACACAATTATCTACTGTAGATGTATGAAGCCGTGTACACATCTATCTACTGTAGATGTATGAAGCCGTGTACACATCTATCTACTGTAGATGTATGAAGCCGTGTACATATCTATCTACTGTAGATGTATGAAACCGTACACACATCTATCTACTGTAGATGTATGAACCCGTGTACACATCTCTCTACTGTAGATGTATGAAACCGTGTACACATATTTCTACTATAGAGGTATGAAATCCTGTACACATCTCTCTACTATAGATGTAGGAAACCGTGTACACATCTCTCTGTTATAAATGTATGAACCCGTGTACACATCTCTGTGCTATATATGTATGAACCCGTGTACACATCTCTCTGCTATAGATGTATGAACCCGTGTACACATCTTTCTACTGTAGATGTATGAACCCGTGTACACATCTCTTTACTGTTGATGTATGAATCCGTGTACACATCTCTCTACTATAGATGTTTGAAACCGTGTACAAATCTCTATACTGTAGATGTATGAACCCGTGTACACATCTCTCTACTGTAGATGTATGAAGCCGTGTACACATCTATCTACTGTAGATGTATGAAGCCGTGTACACATCTCTCTACTGTAGATGTATGAAGCCGTGTACACATCTATCTACTGTAGATGTATGAAACCGTACACACATCTATCTACTGTAGATGTATGAACCCGTGTACACATCTATCTACTGTAGATGTATGAAACCGTACAAACATCTATCTACTGTAGATGTATGAAGTGGTGTACATATTTATCTACTGTAGAGGTATGAAACCGTGTACACATCTCTCTACTGTAGATGTATGAACCCGTGTACACATCTCTCTACTGTAGATGTATGAACCCGTGTACACATCTCTCTACTGTAGATGTAGGAAACCGTACACACATCTATCTACTGTAGATGTATGAAACCGTGTACACATCTCTCTACTGTAGATGTATGAAACCGTGTACACATCTCTCTACTGTAGATGTATGAAACCGTGTACACATCTCTCTACTGTAGATGTATGAACCCGTGTACACATCTCTCTACTGTAGATGTATGAACCCGTGTACACATCTCTCTACTGTAGATGTATGAAACCGTGTACACATCTCTCTACTGTAGATGTATGAAACCGTGTACACATCTCTCTACTGTAGATGTATGAACCCGTGTACACATCTCTCTACTGTAGATGTATGAAACCGTGTACACATCTCTCTACTGTAGATGTATGAACCGTACACACACAAAAACCGTACACATCTCTCTACTGTAGATGTATGAACCCGTGTACACATCTCTCTACTGTAGATGTATGAACCCGTGTACACATCTCTCTACTGTAGATGTATGAAACCGTGTACACATCTCTCTACTGTAGATGTATGAACCCGTACACATCTCTCTACTGTAGATGTATGAACCCGTGTACACATCTCTCTACTGTAGATGTATGAAACCCGTGTACACATCTCTCTACTGTAGAGGTATGAAACCGTGTACACATCTCTCTACTGTAGATGTATGAAACCGTGTACACATCTCTCTACTGTAGATGTATGAACCCGTGTACACATCTCTCTACTGTAGATGTATGAAACCGTGTACACATCTCTCTACTGTAGATGTATGAACCCGTGTACACATCTCTCTACTGTAGATGTATGAACCCGTGTACACATCTCTCTACTGTAGATGTATGAACCCGTGTACACATCTCTCTACTGTAGATGTATGAACCCGTGTACACATCTCTCTACTGTAGATGTATGAACCCGTGTACACATCTCTCTACTGTAGATGTATGAAACCGTGTACACATCTATCTACTGTAGATGTATGAACCCGTGTACACATCTCTCTACTGTAGATGTATGAAACCGTGTACACATCTCTCTACTGTAGATGTATGAACCCTGTACACATCTATCTACTGTAGATGTATGAACCCGTGTACACATCTCTCTACTGTAGATGTATGAAACCGTGTACACATCTCTCTACTGTAGATGTATGAAACCGTGTACACATCTCTCTACTGTAGATGTATGAACCCGTGTACACATCTCTCTACTGTAGATGTATGAAACCGTGTACACATCTCTCTACTGTAGATGTATGAAACCGTGTACACATCTCTCTACTGTAGATGTATGAACCCGTGTACACATCTCTCTACTGTAGATGTATGAAACCGTGTACACATCTCTCTGCTATAGATGTATGAACCCGTGTACACATCTCTCTACTGTAGATGTATGAACCCGTGTACACATCTCTCTACTGTAGATGTATGAAACCGTGTACACATCTCTCTACTGTAGATGTATGAAACCGTGTACACATCTCTCTACTGTAGATGTATGAAACCGTGTACACATCTCTCTACTGTAGATGTATGAACCCGTGTACACATCTCTCTACTGTAGATGTATGAAACCGTGTACACATCTCTCTACTGTAGATGTATGAACCCGTGTACACATCTCTCTACTGT
>CM026393.1:13376666-13395234 GCA_014843695.1 Archivesica marissinica
TATGTATGCGTGTAAATGTACATGGTGTATATGTATGCGTGTAAATGTGCATGGTGTATATGTATGCGTGTAAATGTACATGGTGTACATGTATGCGTGTAAATGTGCATGGTGTATATGTATGTGTGTAAATGTGCATGGTGTATATGTATGCGTGTAAATTTGCATGGTGTAACTGTATGCGTGTAAACGTGCATGGTGTATATGTATGCGTGTAAATGTGCATGGTGTATGTGTATGCTTGTAAATGTGCATGGTGTATATGTATGCGTGTAAATGTGCATGGTGTATATGTATGCGTGTAAATGTGCATGGTGTATATGTATGCGTGTAAATGTGCATGGTGTATATGTATGCGTGTAAATGTGCATGGTGTATATGTATGCGTGTAAATGTGCATGGTATATATGTATGCGTGTAAATGTGCATGGTGTATATGTATGCGTGTAAATGTGCATGGTGTATATGTATGCGTGTAAATGTGCATGGTGTATATGTATGCGTGTAAATGTGCATGGTGTATATGTATGCGTGTAAATGTGCATGGTGTATATGTATGCGTGTAAATGTGCATGGTGTATATGTATGCGTGTAAATGTGCATGGTGTATATGTATGCGTGTAAATGTGCATGGTGTATATGTATGCGTGTAAATGTGCATGGTGTATATGTATGCGTGTAAATGTGCATGGTGTATATGTATGCGTGTAAATGTGCATGGTGTATATGTATGCGTGTAAATGTGCATGGTGTATATGTATGCGTGTAAATGTGCATGGTGTATATGTATGCGTGTAAATGTGCATGGTGTATATGTATGCGTGTAAATGTGCATGGTGTATATGTATGTGTAAATGTGCATGGTGTATATGTATGCGTGTAAATGTGCATGGTGTATATGTATGCGTGTAAATGTGCATGGTGTATATGTATGCGTGTAAATGTGCATGGTGTATATGTATGCGTGTAAATGTGCATGGTGTATATGTATGCGTGTAAATGTGCATGGTGTATATGTATGCGTGTAAATGTGCATGGTGTATATGTATGCGTGTAAATGTGCATGGTGTAACTGTATGCGTGTAAATGTGCATGGTGTATATGTATGCGTGTAAATGTGCATGGTGTATATGTATGCATGTAAATGTGCATGGTGTATATGTATGCGTGTAAATGTGCACGGTGTAACTGTATGCGTGTAAATGTGCATGGTGTATATGTATGCGTGTAAATGTGCATGGTGTATATGTATGCGTGTAAATGTGCATGGTGTATATGTATGCGTGTAAATGTGCATGGTGTATATGTATGCGTTGCTTGCTTAGTAATGTACTTCTACGAAATAGTTGATTTGTTGGCAGATAGTACTATGCATTAATGTTCTTACAATACTTCTGTTGTGATGCTATAAATCGTAATTCATACACACAGACAACTACAGAGGCAGACAGACAAACAAAGAGACAAACAGACATATACACGACATACAGACAGTCCGAAGCGACATACACACATACACGACATACATACAGACATACACGACATACACGACATACATTCATACACGACATACACGACATACAGACAGATACGACATAAACGACATACAGACACGACATACAGATATACACTACATACACATAGACAAGAAATATACGACATACACGACATATACGACATACATACAGACACGACATACACGACAGTCAGACAGACAGGCAGAGACGACAAACACGACATAAAAATAGACAGACAGACACGACATACACGATTTACAGACAGACACATAGACATACACGACAGACACGACATACAGATATACACGACATACAGACAGACACGACATACACGACATACAGACAGATACGACATAAACGACATACAGACACGACATACAGATATACACTACATACACATAGACAAGAAATATACGACATACACGACATATACGACATACATACAGACACGACATACACGACAGTCAGACAGACAGGCAGAGACGACAAACACGACATAAAAATAGACAGACAGACACGACATACACGATTTACAGACAGACACATAGACATACACGACAGACACGACATACAGATATACACGACATACAGACAGACACGACATACACAACAGACACGACATACAGACATACACGATATACACGATATACACGACATACAGACAGATACGACATACACGACCTACACACAGACAGACACGACATACACACAGACATACACGACATACATACATACACGATACACAGGCAGACACGACATACAGAGAGACACGACATACAAATAGACACGACATACGGACATACACGACATACAGACAGAGAGGTACGACATACAGATAGACACTACATAGACATACACGAAATGCACGACATACATGACTCACAGACATACACGACAGACATGACATACAGACATACACGACATACATGACACACATACATACACGACATACACGACATACAGACATACATGACATACATGACATACATGACATACAGAAATATATGACACACAGACATACCCGATATACAGACATACACGACAGATATGACATACAGACATACATGACATACACGACATACATGACATACATGACATACATGTCATACAGACATACACGACATACAGACATACACGACATACACGACATACAGACATACATGACATACACGACATACATGACATACATGACATACATGACATACATACATACATACATACATGACATACATGGCACACAGACATACACGACATACACGACATACATACATACACGACATACACGACATACATGACATACAGACATACAAGACATACATGACATACATACATGACATACATGACATACATGACATACATGACATACATACATACATGACATACATGACATACATGACATACATGACATACATGACATACATGACATACACTACATACATACATGACATACATGACATACATGACATACATGACATACATGACATACATGACATACATGACATACATGACATACAGACATACACGACATACAGACATACACGACAGACACGACATATATGACAAACATGACATACACGACATACATGACATACATGACATACATACATACATACATACATACATACATACATGACATACATGAAACACTGACATACACGACATACACGACATACATACATACATACATACATAAACGACATACACGACATACATGACATACATACATACAAGACATACATGACATACATTACATACATGACATACATGACATACATGACATACATGACATACATGACATACATGACATACATGACATACATGACATACATACATACATACATACATACACGACATACATACATACATACATGACATACATACATACATACATGCATACATACATGACATACATGACATACATACATACATGACATACATGACATACATACATGACATACACGACATATATGACATACATACATACATGACATACATGACATACAGACATACAAGACATACATGACATACAGACATACATGACATACATGACATACATGACATACATGACATACATGACATACATGACATACAGACATACACGACATACATGACATACACGACATACATGACATACAGACATACAAGACATACATGACATACATGACATACATGACATACATGACATACATGACATACATGATATACATGACATACATGACATACATGACATACATGACATACACGACATACAGACATACATGACATACATACATACATGACATACATGACATACATACATACACGACATACATGACATACATAACATACACGACATACATGACATACATGACATACATGACATACATGACATATATACATACATGACATACACGACATACATGACATACATGACATAAAAGACATATATGACATACATGAAATACACGACATACATGACATACATGATATACATGACATAAATGACATACATGACATACACGACATACATGACATACACGACATACATACATACATGACATACATACATGACATACATGACATACATACATACATGACATACATGGCATACATACATACACGACATACATGACATACATACATACATGACATACATGACATACATACATACATACATGACATACATACATACATGACATGCATGACATACATGACATACATGACATACATGACATACATGACATACACGACATACATGACATACATGACATACACGACATACATGACATATATGACATACATACATACATGACATACATGACATACATGACATACATGACATACATGACATACATACATACATGACATACATGACATACAGACATACACGACATACAAAACATACATGACATACATGACATACACGACATACATGACATACATGACATACATGACATACATGACATACATGACATACATGACATACATGACATACATGACATACATACATACATGACATACACGACATACATGACATATATGACATACATGACATACACGACATACATGACATACACGACATACATACATGACATACATACATACATACATGACAAACATACATACATGACATACATGACATACATACATACATACATACACGATATACATGACATACATACATACATACATGACATACGCGACATACATGACATACACGACATACATGACATACACGGCATACATGACATACATGACATACATGACATACATACATACATGACATACATACATACATGACATACATACATACATACATGACATATACGACATACATGACATACATGATATACTCGACATACATGACATACATGACATACATACATAAATACATACATGACATACACGACATACATGACACACAGATAGACACGACATACATGACATACAAACAGACACGACATACACGACATACATACAAACAGACACGACATATATGACATACAAACAGACACGACATACGGACATACACGACATACATACAGAGAGGTATAACATACAGATAGACACTATATAGACATACACGAAATGCACGACATACATGACACACAGACATACACGACATACATGACACAGAGACATACACGACATACATGACATACAGACATACACGACATACACGAGATACCTAACGACATACACGACATATACGACATACACGACATACATAACGACATGCACGACATACATGACACACAGACATACACGACATACATGACATACAGACATACACGACATACATGATACACAGACAGACAGACACGACATACGGACATACACGACATACATACAGAGAGGTATAACATACAGATAGACACTACATAGATATACACGAAATGCACGACATACATGACACACAGACAGACACGACATACATACATACACGACATAAATGACATACAAAACATACACGACATACATGACACACAGATAGACACGACATACATGACATACAAACAGACACGACATACACGACATACATACAAACAGACACGACATATATGACATACAAACAGACACGACATACGGACATACACGACATACATACAGAGAGGTATAACATACAGATATACACTATATAGACATACACGAAATGCACGACATACATGACACACAGACATACACGACATACATGCCACAGAGACATACACGACATACATGACATACAGACATACACGACATACACGAGATACCTAACGACATACACGACATATACGACATACACGACATACATAACGACATACACGACATACATGACATACAGACATACACGACATACATGATACACAGACAGACAGACACGACATACGGACATACACGACATACATACAGAGAGGTATAACATACAGATAGACACTACATAGATATACACGAAATGCACGACATACATGACACACAGACAGACACGACATACATACATACACGACATAAATGACATACAAAACATACATGACATACATGACATACATGACATACACGACATACATGACATACAGACATACACGACATACAGACATACATGACATACATGACATACATGACATACAGACATACATGACATACATGACATACATGACATACATTACATACACGACATACATGACATACAGACATACATACATACATGACATACATGACATACACGACATACATGACATACACTACATACATGACATACAGACATACATGACATACATGACATACACGACATACATGACATACAGACATACATGACATACATGACATACACGACATACATGACATACACGACATACATGACATACAGACATACATGACATACATGACATACACGACATACATGACATACAGTCATACACGACATACATACAGACATACATGACATACACGACATATATGACATACATGACATACATGACATACATGACATACATGACATACACGACATACATGACATACATACATGACATACACGACATACATGACATACATGACATACACGACATACATACATACATACACGACCTACATGACATACATGACATACATGACATACATGACATACATACATACATGACATACATACATACATACATACATACACGACATACATGACATACATGACATACATGACATAAATACATACATACATACATACATACATGACATACATGACATACATGACATACATACATGACATACATGACATACATGATATACAGACATACATGACATACATACATACATACATGACATACATGACATACAGACATACACGACATACACGACATACAGACATACACGACATACAGACATACATGACATACATACATACATGACATACATACATACATACATACATGACATACATACATACATGACATACATACATACATACATGACATACACGACATACATGACATACATGATATACTCGACATACATGACATACATGACATACATACATAAATACATACATGACATACATGACATACATGACATACATTACATACATACATACATACATACATACATACAGACATACATAACATACAGACATACATGACATACATGACATACATGACATACATGACATACATACATACATGACATACACGACATACATGACATACACGACATACATGACATACATGACATACACGACATACATACATACACGACATACATGACATACATACATACATGACATACATGACATACATACATACATACATGACACATACATGACATACATGACATACATGACATACATACATACATGACATACACGACATACATGACATACATGACATACACGACATACATGACATATATGACATACATACATACATGACATACATGACATACATGACATACATGACATACAGACATACATACATACATGACATACATGACATACAGACATACACGACATACAAGCCATATATACATACACGACATACATGACATACATGACATACATGACATACATGACATACATACATACATGACATACACTACATACATGACATACATGACATACAAAACATACATGACATACATGACATACACACATACATACATACATACATACATACATACATGACATACATGACATACATGACATACATGACATACATGACATACATGACATACATGACATACATGACATACATGACATACATACATACATGACATACACGACATACATGACATATATGACATACATGACATACACGACATACATGACATACACGACATACATACATGACATACATACATACATACATGACAAACATACATACATGACATACATGACATACATACATACATACATACATACACAATACATGACATACATACATACATACATACATACCGACATACATGACATACACGACATACATGACATACAGGCATACATACATACATACATACATACATACATACATACATACATGACATACATACATACATGACATACATAAATACATACATGACATACACGACATACATGACATACATGATATACTCGACATACATGACATACATGACATACATACATAAATACATACATGACATACATGACATACATGACATACATACATACATACATACATACATACATACATACATACATACATACATACATACATACATACATACATACATACATACATACATACACGACATACATGACATACATGACATACATGACATACATGACATACATGACATACATGACATACATGACATACAAGACATACATGACATACATGCCATACATGACATACATGACATACATGACATACATGACATACATACATACATACATACATACATACATACATACATACATACATACATACATACATACATACATACATACATACATACATACATACATACATACATACATACATACATACATACATACATACATACACTACATACATACATACATACATACATACATACATGACATACATACATACATACATACATACATACATACATACATACATACAGACATACATACATACATACATACATGACATACACGACATACATGACATACACGACATACATGACATACAGACATACATGACATACATGACATACACGACATACATACATACAGACATACATACATACATACATACACGACATACATGACATACATACATACATACATACACGACATACATACATACATGACATACATGACATACATACATACATACATACATGACATACATGACATACATACATGACATACATGACATACATGATATACAGACATACATGACATACATACATACATGACATACATGACATACAGACATACACGACATACACGACATACACGACATACAGACATACACGACATACATGATATACATGACATACATGACATACATACATACATACATACATGACATACATGACATACATACATGACATACATGACATACATGATATACAGACATACATGACATACATACATACATGACATACATGACATACAGACATACACGACATACACGACATACACGACATACAGACATACACGACATACATGATATACATGACATACATGACATACATACATACATACATACATGACATACATGACATACATACATGACATACATGACATACATGATATACAGACATACATGACATACATACATACATGACATACATGACATACAGACATACACGACATACACGACATACATGACATACATGACATACAGACATACATGACATACATACATACATGACATACATGACATACATGACATACATGACATACAGACAGACACGACATACAAACAGACACGACATACGGACATACACGACATACATGATACACAGACAGACACGACATACGGACATACACGACATACATACAGACAGGTATAACATACAGATAGACACTACATAGATATACACGAAATGCACGACATACATGACACACAGACAGACACGACATAGATATACACGACATACACGACATACATGACACACAGATAGACACTACATAGATATACACGACATACACGACATACAACACACAAAACACACAACAACAACAAACAACACACAACACACAACAACAAACAACACACAAATGACATACAAACATACACGACATACGGACATACACGACATACATACAGACAGGTATAACACACAGATAGACACTATATAGACATACACGAAATACACGACATACATGACACACAGACATACACGACATACATACACAAGACATACACGACATACATGACATACAGACATACACGACATACAGACATACACGACATACACGACATACACGACATACACGACATACATGACATACAGACATACATGACATACATGACATACAGACATACACGACATACATGACATACACGACATACACGACATACATGACATACACGACATACATAATACACAGACAGACAGAAACGACATACCGACATACACGACATACATACAGAGAGGTATAACATACAGATAGACACTACATAGATATACACGAAATGCACGACATACATGACATACAGACATACACGACATACATGACACACAGACAGACACGACATACATACATACACGACATACATGACATACACGACATACATACATGACATACATGACATACATGACATACAAACATACATGACATACATACATACACGACATACATGACATACAAACATACAAAACATACACGACATACATGACATACAGACACACAGACATACAAGACATACATGACATACACGACATACAGACATACATACATACACGACATACAAGACATACATACACGACATACATGACATACACACATACAGACATACACGACATACAGACATACACGACATACACGAAATATAGACACACACGACATACATGACATACATGACATACAGACAGACACGACATACATGACAGACACGACATACACGACATACACCACATACAACATACGACATACAGACAGACATACACGACATACACGACATACACGACAAACAGACAGACACGACATACATACAAACACATACACATACAGACACGACATACAACACACGACAATACAGACAGACACACATACAGAAAGACATACACAGACAAACACGACATACACGACATACACGACATACAGACAAACACGACATACAGAAACACACATACACGACATACACGACACACAGACAGACAGACAAGACAAACACGACATACACGACATACACGACAGACAGACAGACACGACATACACGACATACATACATACACGACATACACGCACATACAAACATACACGACAACAGACAAACATACAAACACGACATACCGACATACACGACATACATACAGACAGTACAACATACAGATAGACACTATATAGACATACACGAAATACACGACATACACGACAGACAGACATACACGACATACAGACACAGAGACATACACGACATACAGACATACAGACATACACGACATACACGACATACCAACGACTACACACACACGATATACGACATACACGACATACATAACGACATACACGACATACATGACACACAGACATACACGACATACACGACATACAGACATACACGACATACACGACATACAGACATACACGACATACATCAGACACGACAGACATACACGACATACGGACATACACGACATACATACAGAGAGGTATAACATACAGATAGACACTACATAGATATACACGAAATGCACGACATACATGACATACAGACATACACGACATACATGACACACAGACAGACACGACATACATACATACACGACATACATGACATACAAAACAGACACGACATACATACATACACGACATACATGACATACAAAACAGACACGACATACATACATACACGACATACATGACATACAAAACAGACACGACATACATGACGTACAGACATACACGACATACATGACACACAGACAGACAAGACATACATACATACACGACATACAGACTGGAAGACACGACGTACACGACAACAAGACAGACATACAGACACGACATATATGACATACAAACAGACACGACATACATGACATACACGACATACATACAGAGAAGTATAACATACAGATAGACACTACATAGACATACACGAAATGCACGACATACATGACACACAGACATACACGACATACATGACACAGAGACATACACGACATACATGACATACAGACATACACGACATACACGAGATACCTAACGACATACACGACATATACGACATACACGACATACATAACGACATACACGACATACATGACACACAGACATACACGACATACATGACATACAGACATACACGACATACATTACATACAGACATACCCGACATACATGACACACAGACAGACAGACACGACATATGGACATACACGACATACATACAGAGAGGTATAACATACAGATAGACACTACATAGATATACACGAAATGCACGACATACATGACATACAGACATACACGACATACATGACACACAGACAGACACGACATACATACATACACGACATACATGACATACATACATACATACATGACATACATACATACATACATACATGACATACATGACATACAAGACATACACGACATACATACATACACGACATACATGACATACAAAACAGACACGACATACATGACGTACAGACATACACGACATACATGACACACAGACAGACAAGACATACATACATACACGACATACAGACTGGAAGACACGACGTACACGACAACAAGACAGACATACAGACAAACATGACATACACGACATACAGAAACATAGACACAACATGTAGAAATACACGACATACACGATATATAGACAGAAACCACATACATGACAGACATGCAGTCAGACAGACACGACAGCCACCACATAAAGTCAGACACGACATAAGACAGACATACACGACATACAGACACGACAGACACGACATACAGACAGACATGCAGTCAGACAGACACAACAGACTCCACATAAAGTCAGACACGACATAAGACAGACAGACACGACATACATACACGACAGACACGACATACAGACAGGTACGACATACACGCCAGATAGACAGACAGCCACGACATACACGACATGCATGACATACACGTCAGATAGTCAGATAGGCACGACAGACACGACATGCACGACATACACGTCAGATAGTCAGACAGACACGACAGACACGACATGCACGACATACACGTCAGATAGACAGGTAGACACGACAGACACGACATACATACATGCACGACATACACGTCATATAGACAAACAGACAGACAGACACAACATACAGACAGACATACATACACGACATACAACAGACAGACAGACACGACATATACGACACACACGAGATACACGACATACACGACAGACAGACAAACACGACATACAGACAGACAGACATACAGGATAGACAGACAGACAGACAGACATACACGACATACATGACATACACGTCATATAGACAGACATACAGACATACACGATAGACAGACATACAGACAGGACATACACGACATAGAGACATACATACATACACGATAGACAGACATACAGACATACACGATAGACAGACATACAGACAGGACATACACGACATACAGACATACACGATAGACAGAGAGGCAGAAACGGTATACACGAAACGCAGTCAGACACGACAGACATACACGACATACGGACATACACGACATACATACAGAGAGGTATAACATACAGATAGACACTACATAGATATACACGAAATGCACGACATACATGACATACAGACATACACGACATACATGAAACACAGACAGACACGACATACATACATACACGACATACATGACATACAAAACAGACACGACATACATACATACACGACATACATGACATACAAAACAGACACGACATACATACATACACGACATACATGACATACAAAACAGACACGACATACATGACGTACAGACATACACGACATACATGACACACAGACAGACAAGACATACATACATACACGACATACAGACTGGAAGACACGACGTACACGACAACAAGACAGACATACAGACACGACATATATGACATACAAACAGACACGACATACGGACATACACGACATACATACAGAGAGGTATAACATACAGATAGACACTACATAGACATACACGAAATGCACGACATACATGACACACAGACATACACGACATACATGACACAGAGACATACACGACATACATGACATACAGACATACACGACATACACGAGATACCTAACGACATACACGACATATACGACATACACGACATACATAACGACATACACGACATACATGACACACAGACATACACGACATACATGACATACAGACATACACGACATACATGACATACAGACATACCCGACATACATGACACACAGACAGACAGACACGACATATGGACATACACGACATACATACAGAGAGGTATAACATACAGATAGACACTACATAGATATACACGAAATGCACGACATACATGACATACAGACATACACGACATACATGACACACAGACAGACACGACATACATACATACACGACATACATGACATACAAAACAGACACGACATACATACATACACGACATACATGACATACAAAACAGACACGACATACATACATACACGACATACATGACATACAAAACATACACGACATACATGACATACAGACATACACGACATACATGACACACAGACAGACAAGACATACATACATACACGACATACAGACTGGAAGACACGACGTACACGACAACAAGACAGACATACAGACAAACATGACATACACGACATACAGAAACATAGACACAACATGTAGAAATACACGACATACACGACATACAGACAGAAACCACATACATGACAGACATGCAGTCAGACAGACACGACAGACACCACATAAAGTCAGACACGACATAAGACAGACATACACGACATACAGACACGACATACAGACAGACATGCAGTCAGACATACACAACAGACACCACATAAAGTCAGACACGACATAAGACAGACAGACACGACATACATACACGACATACACGACATACAGACAGGTACGACATACACGCCAGATAGACAGACAGCCACGACATACACGACATGCATGACATACACGTCAGATAGTCAGATAGGCACGACAGACACGACATGCACGACATACACGTCAGATAGTCAGACAGACACGACAGACACGACATGCACGACATACACGTCAGATAGACAGGTATACACGACAGAAACGACATACATACATACACGACATACACGTCATATAGACAAACATACAGACAGACACAACATACAGACATACATACATACACGACATACAGACAGACAGACACGACATATACGACAAACACGAGATACACGACATACACGACAGACAGACAAACACGACATAGAGACAGACAGACATACAGGATAGACAGACAGACAGACAGACATACACGACATACATGACATACACGTCATATAGACAGACATACAGACATACACGATAGACAGACATACAGACAGGACATACACGACATAGAGACATACATACATACACGATAGACAGACATACAGACATACACGATAGACAGACATACAGACAGGACATACACGACATACAGACATACACGATAGACAGAGAGGCAGACACGGTATACACGAAACGCAGTCAGACACGACAGACATACACGACATACACGACATACAAACAGACACGGCATACATGACATACACGACAGACAGACAAACACGACAGACAGACAGACAGATTGACACGACCGACACGACATAGAGACAGACAGACATACACGACATACATACATACAAACAGAAACGACATAGAGACAGACAGACAGACAGACAGACAGACAGACAGACAGACAGACAGACAGACAGACAGACAGACAGACAGACAGACACGACATACACGACATACAGACAGGCACGACATACACGACAGACAGACATGATACATATAAGACGCGACAAACGTGACCTGCATGACAGACAGACAGACAGACAGACAGACAGACAGACAGATAGACAGACAGCGGGGGTTCGGGGCGGGCGACGGGGCGATCGGAGGGCGGCGACGCGGACGACGCGAGCGCGACGGGCGCAGACAGCAAACAAGACAAACAAAGACCCCAACACGACAGAAACAGAAACAAAACACAGATAGATACAAAATCATACCAATGGTGAGAGGTTTGGAAATCACTAAGCTGGACATAACGTCATATGATCATAATAACATCAGACGTCTCTGTCCTATGTATATCTTGAAAGTAATCTGAAACAAATGAGTGCTATCATCATTATAACATCAGACCCAAGCACGGTGCGATACCATTATCAACATAGTGCAGTGGAAGCGCGTTCGCTTCATGTGCGAAAGGCCCGGAGTTCGAGCCCCGCTGGAGCCGTTACGATTGTGCCCTTAGGCAGGGCATTTAAATTCCACATTGCCTCTTCTCTCTACTTCATGACGATGGATTCCATCAGGAATGAGGTCTCTAGAGTGATTAATATAAGTTGAAAGAACTTCTTTCGCAATCGAGCTAAACTAAATGTGTATAAACTAAAATCCACACGATTATTCTGATATATGGAGAGTTCATGGCGGTCTGATGATGGTTTAACCATTTCTTTTGCTGCACATGCGCACTGCATTCATAATAGAATGACAGGCTTATTAAACGCAAACTTACAGACGGATCTGTAGTCAAGTGGTACCACGCTGGACTGGTAATCCAGAGATCCCAGGTTCGATCCCCCGTCTGACCCTAATCAAGTTAACAGTCTCTTAAATAGGACTTTAAACCGAGGTCCCGTGTAAGTGCTTTACACCGTGCACGTAAAAGAACCAGATGAGACTCTGGAATGGGTCTCTGTCTGTATCATTTCACTATCCTCCAAAAATCTAACATGACTAATATCTTCAGGATGCGTCGCTCATATGGGCAACCGGTAGCGACGATAAATAAACGTAAAATACACACACTCAAACTTAAAGACATTTTTATTGCACTTTGTAGAAACACTATAACATAGTTACTGAATGTCCAACGGTTATTAGTTCCAAGATGACTTTGTATTTTTCACTGTGGGTTGATGCAGAAAACCCCACTCTAGTGCAATAAACAATCACGTATCGAAAGAGAAAGTTAAGAATTATGTGGTATTATACAGTCATGTGATATATGCAATGGATGTCAATAAATTATATCTCTATAGCATCGAATAAAATATTAACACTTTAATATATTTTTATCTAGAATTATTGGTATATTATTACATATGTTATTGTATATGTTGACTAGCCAAATGCAATTGTATTTGCCGATTTGCCTAAAAAAACCTGGGGAAAACACCGAATTATTCATACCTTACAAATATTGCGACATCAGTTTTCGGTTGATGTGTATGTCTTAAAATATAGATGTGTACAGCTTAACAATTTACTTTTTCTCACTTTTGTTTACTCCACAATGTTTACACATATTAATCCATCTTGCGTATAACCGTGTTTAACCTGTCATACCTGTCATATTTGTTATTGGTGCTTTTATGTTACTATGTATAGGCAAACGTTACCATTGAATTGTATAGACTACACAATAGTCAATTTGTATATGAAGTAGTAACATAAAACACTTATACCAAGTCAATGGACTCTCCCGATAATGTTGTGATTATCGTGCGGTGTTTATACTTTGAACCTTTATAATGACATTATATGTATTCATCTGTTTGTTAGTTTAAACCAATCAGATAGCGTAGTATTTTAACATCCTCAATATAAATGAATTTATTATCGGTTTCTGGGAACCTTACGGTGAACAAACGGATTTGTGTAAAACAAGTTTATGCTTCCATATATGGAAGTCCTTTGTTTTACTGACTATGAATAGAAAACCGGTATACTGATAACGGTTTATCGAAGTTCGACAGCAGATAGAGCGCGACTAAGTTTTGTGTAGAATGGAAGACATATTCACAGGGCGGGTCAGGGAAAGTCCGAATTCGTTTTTACACGGCGTTTGTGGCAGTCAAGAGGACATTTCTGGTGGAGCTAGAGGGAAGCACGGAGAAGAAGAAACAACCAGAGATAAAGCCGGTAAGTCCCCGGGAGATTACGCAGCCATAGAGGCATTTGATTTATTTAGAAATTATCTAGGTTCACAACTGAAAGATTTTAAGAAGGACCTTTCAGTAGCCACGAAGAAGGATTCTGTAAAATTAAAGAAAGAATCCAATAAAGTTCAATACGAATTCAATTCAGATATTTTATATGACTTAGAAGTGGTCAAAGAACAAGTTAAAAATAAGGACATTTTGAAGATAATACAGGGATCTATAGACAAGCTAAAACACAGAAATAAATTGATTCATGTAGCAGACAGCTCTCCCGGGGGCTGGCTTACGGTGTCAGAGTATGAAAAGCCCATACTTGGCAGTGATAGCGATGATGAACGTCGGCTCAAACAAGCTGAATCTCGAGCGGTTAAGAAGCTCAAACCAGTTTCTACGGCCACTTCTAAGCACGCTAATTTGTACAATCCTTACCGTAGTTCTTTTTTACGAGGTAACGTGGAGACTCCAAGGACGACAGATACCGGGCGTGGTGGGTTCAACACGGGCAGCTACGGTCAGAAGTCTTTTCGTGGCCCAAGGAAAGCAACTCAAAACGACATATGTTTCCAGTGTGGCTTCAGAGGACACTTCCGGCGAGACAGTAGGTCGTCTGCGGGGTTCACAGGGGCCAAATCAGAAGCATACACAACTGATAGACCAGCCGGATCCGACAACGGAACAGAAAAGAATAAATGATAAGTATTCCTATATGTACTCTTCACAAGAGGATCAGTTCTTTGAAGATCTAGAAATTAATTTTGATCCTG
>CM026393.1:13396234-13484128 GCA_014843695.1 Archivesica marissinica
CGAAACCACTTGTCCAGACCCCTAGCGTCTGTGTGTATAGCGTCAAGCCTATGGTTTATCCCGAAACCACTTGTCCAGACCCCTAGCGTCTGTGTGTATACCGTCAAGCCTATGGTTTATCCCGAAACCACTTGTCCAGACCTCTAGCGTCTGTGTGTATACCGTCAAGCCTATGGTTTATCCCGAAACCACTTGTCCAGACCCCTAGCGTCTGTGTGTATACCGTCAAGCCTATGGTTTATCCCGAAACCACTTGTCCAGACCCCTAGCGTCTGTGTGTATACCGTCAAGCCTATGGTTTATCCCGAAACCACTTGTCCAGACTCCAAGCGTCAGTGCAACGAAGTGGGTTAACAATGCTTTAAAACTATCTAAAACTTAAATCAATTTCTTTACCATATGAATGGACGAGGAAGTGAAAAAGAAATTGCATAATTTATTTATTCAATATACCATTCCTTATTATGAATCATTGCACTCAATATATAGTAGCATATATATATATAGGTATATTGAATAGCATATTTATAAATATATTTTTTAAAAAATGGGGGGATACCCTACGGTGTAGATATCGACAAGAATAGAAATAATTTGAACAGAACGGAACATTCGCATTATTGAAATCAGGTTCATAAAACACTATAGTGGAGCTGACAGGTGCAACTAAACAGACAACATGTTCACTTTTGGAGGGAAGTCTGATTGTTTGCACAAAGCTAGCAAAAGTTATGTAGTTTATGAAAAGTCTGACAGTAGTAGTTTCTGACACTCGCCCATTGCTATTTCGGCGTGTCTATTGAGTGGTTTAACCTATGCTCGGCGTATTCCTATTTTTTCCATTTACATCCTTATTTAAATAATTTTAACCTAGTTCGCTGACAGATGAAACACGATTCAATAGCAATCCGTTGTGCGTATCGGTAGACTAATACAACTGTCACCTGACTGGTTCAGTAGCCGAATATAAACAGACAACTTGTTGGGAGAATATTTGTCACCGAAATGATGCGGTTTATGAGCATTTCAGGTAGCTATCCGAATTGTAAATAAATGTACAACTAACCAGAAAAAAAGTTTCTTATGAGTTGTAATATTGTTAGTTATTGATGTTACTAAGTCAAACTAATATAATTATTCAACATTTACCTGTGCATAAATATAAATATTCATGTACCCTAAGGTATCTAGTTCCCCATGGAAACAGGTGCCGTTGCGATAGCTGTATTGAGGCGCACGGTCACGTTATGAAGATAAAATTGTCAACAACAATTTATTGAAAGTTGTATTCACGACTTAAAAAATAATAATACACGGCAAGTGCATTTAACTTTTTTTTATAGGCCATAATATGTAGGATTTACGCCGAACTTTTTTTTTACGTTTATTTATCGTAGCTACCATATGAGCGACGCCTCCTGAAGAGATTAGTTAGAATATACGCCGAACATAGGTTCCACCACAATATATACTATGCTTATGAAACAAAATATCAATACATACAAATGTGGGTGTTTATATAACATGTGATCATATACATGCATATAGTAATTGTATATACGTACACGGGTGCAAATGGTTGCACACACACGTAGTTTGTTCATAACACGTGTATGTGAAACCAAGCGCAAGCTTGAATTCCTATGTCCTATATTAACACGAAGCAATGCTTGGAAATTGCGAAAAACATATCTAGAACGATTTAATTGGTAGAACCTGAGACGATGAGTGTGGTTCATTGGTAATGTGCAGGATCCGTAATCCAGCGACGCATATATTCGAGTTTATACACATTTATCTTAGCTCGATTGCGAAACAAGTTCTTACAGAACAGAACATAGTTTATTTAAATTTGAGCAATATGCTCCTCATCCATAAAACATACAGTTAAACCTGTCTTAAGCAGCCAGCCAAGGGAGTCACAGAAAATGGCTGCTTAGGACAGGTGGCTGCTTAATAGAGGTCAAATGTATAATAAAACAGCATATTGGGCATCTGGAAACTGGCTGCTTAATACAGGTTGGCTGCTTAATAGAGGTGACCACTAACACAGGTGTGACTGTATACACACGAATCAATGTTAGCATACATGTATAGCATAAAAGAAAATGCAATATCATATATAAAGCATCAATGCTAATTTCAGAAGGTATAGGTTATTATAAGCTTGAAACAAGTATGGTTAAACCTTGCATATTTACATAACTATCACAACTTTAATCTAACGAATTTCGTCTAATTTTCAATGCACAATTTATGAAACACACTATATCATTTAGGATCTTTTCATTATTAGAAGAAAGCAAATGCAACAATTTTAACATACATGTCTTTCATAATAATATTTATCAATATATTGCTTCCTCAAGGCTCTATATTTTGTACACACGCATATCACATGATGCTCGTCTTCTATGTCTCTTGTCTGGCAAACCTCACAAATCCTTTCACTTCTGTCTATTCTAGTTTGCCCATATCGACCTGTTTCTATTCTCAAGCAGTGTGCCGAAATTCTGAATTTAGTAATAAGTGTTCTATATTTCGATTTCTTATCACGTAGTTTCATATTCGAACACATCTTTAACGTCCTTGTATACAAACAGTACTTGGTTATCACGAACACACCTCTAACGTTCTTGTATACAAACAGTACTTGGTTATCACGAACACATCTTTAACGTTCTTGTATACAAACAGTACTTGGTTATCACGAACACATCTTTAACGTTCTTGTATACAAACAGTACTTGGTTATCACGAACACATCTTTAACGTTCTTGTATACAAACAGTACTTGGTTATCACGAATACTATTTCTTCAACCTTGTATGAAACTGTCAATAAGTCTTTGCTTAAACATTGGTATAAAGGAGTTCACTTGTACCATCGTAGGCGTTTCCCATACATACCCAAGCCCGTGTACCATCGTAGGCGTTTCCCATACATACCCAAGCCCGTGTACCATCGTAGACGTTTCCCATACATACCCAAGCCCGTGTACCATCGTAGGCATTTCCCATACATACCCAAGCCCGTGTACCATCGTAGGCATTTCCCATACATACCCAAGCCCGTGTACCATCGTAGGCATTTCCCATACATACCCAAGCCCGTGTACCATCGTAGGCATTTCCCATACATACCCAAGCCCGTGTACCATCGTAGGCGTTTCCCATACATACACAAGCCCGTGTACCATCGTAGGCGTTTCCCATACATACACAAGCCCGTGTACCATCGCAGGCATTTCCCATACATACCCAAACCCGTTGTCATACAACATAGTGTTTATATTAGTATACCAATTTATTTTATTGTTATGAAAATCATTCAGTAACAAATGATATACAGTTCTTGTCACTAATGTTTATTTTGTGTTCTTTTGTTTCAGGTATACTCCAAGTTTAGTCGAGTAATAAATGTATAAAACCTCTAAGACTAATCTCTAAACCTAACCTCGTTTACAACAGTTCTAATAATACAAGTGGCCGTCTTAATTATTTTTAACCAATATTCTACAATTTTAGCATATCTGTTAAGTAATGGTAGCGACCTAGCTCTTCATATATTGCTACCTTGCTAGTCGAAAGCTTGACGTTTAACAACTTTAATTGCATTCGTTCGATATCTATATTCTTTGTATAGCCCCACGCCTCGGCAGAGTAGCTTAATATTGAAGTAACAAATGAATCGAACAAACTACACACTGTTTTTTGGGTAAAATCAAATTCTTAAACAGTTCATCGCATTGAACGCGTTACCTACACGCATTTGTGCATTATGGCTATATTTCTTACAACTTATATGAATCACTATCGCGACCTCATTCCTGATGGAATCCATCGTCACGAGGGAACGAGAAGAGGCATTGTGGAATTTAAATGCTTTGCCTAAGAGCACACGCTTAACGGCTCCAGCGGGGCGCGAACCCCGGGCCTTTTGCATATGAAGCGAACGCGCTACCACAGCGCTATCACGACTTCGAGTTTTCTTTTACTGGTTAGACCTTTGACAGAGGTATTTCGACGCATTACAAGATGCACGTAAGCGAATCAGAGGCGACTCAGGATGGAGGTCGAGTATATTGCACAACATGCACAAGTAACTAATCAATACAGTCCAACAATGCGACCGCCGATGATATAAATATACTAGAGGACATAGAACACGCATACTTCGGATAAGTGTGTTTCATCAGGATCTGCACTTTTTGCCAGTAATATTACTATTATTAGACAAAATTACCCATTTTGATAAATGATCTCGTCCAAATGTAATGTTCTTATTAATTTATTGATTTAAGAATATCATGCACCTGTCCATGTCAGTTACTTGGTGTTGAATGGGTTAAGAGAGGTATTAGATACATTCAGAATTGCAATAAAAGAATTATGTTTAACTTATATTTATGTTATATTTCGGGTTTTACGCCCGCATCCGCACCATATCGGACTACATCGCCGGCGGGCAGTTTACCTAGCAACACCTGTCCTGGGCAGGCTCCAGCGGTTAACCAGTACTTGGGTGCACCAACCTCCGTAAGAAACTGCCAACTTTTTCATATAAATGAGACATGGCCTGAGCGTGGCTCGAACCCGTGACCATCAGTGATGATAGGTTACAGTGGTATACAAGTCAGCGACCTTAACCACTCCATCATGGATGAGGACCGATAAATATAAATAAAAGAAACAAATCCAATTCAGCCTGTTATAGTAAAACTAATAAATAGTAGTGGCAATAGATGTAGAACTATATATGTCTCAAGATTAGGGAGACCAACTATTCCTGGCCAGTACCATAGCCAGAGGCAACTTTTAACCGATGTAATGTAATGGGTGAAAATGCTACAAAACTTGACCAGTGCTGTATTATAGTTAACCAGTCTTTCAGATGGGACTTTAAACCGAGGTCTCGTGTCGGTGCGTTACGCCGTGCACGTAAAAGAACCAGAGGAGACTCTGGAATGGGTCTCTGTCTGTACCATTGCGCTATCCTCCAACATCTAAAATGACTAATCACTTCAGGAGGCGTCGCTCATATGGGTAACCGGTAGCGACGATAAATAAACGTAAAACACACATTATAGTTAACGCCTTGGTTCATAGCAATACACGTTGATCTCGATAACGTTATTATTAGTATGGTCCGACGTGATGTCGAACCTGCGACCCTTTGCTCCTCATGCATGGATTCCCATCCACAACGTCTAAGCCAAATTTAATCAAGTAACGTGTGTGTTTCACGTTTATTTATCGTCGCTACCGGTTTCCCATATGAGCGACGCCTCCTGAAGAGATTAGTCATTTTAGATTGTTGGAGGATAGTGCATGATACAGAGAGATAACCATTCCAGAGTCTTCTCTGGTTCTTTTACGTGCACGGTGTAAAGCACCGACACGAGACCTCGGTTTTACGTCCCATCTGAAAGACTGTTAATTTTATTAGGGTCAGACGGGGGATCGAACCTGCCATCCCTGGATTACCACGGATCCGTCTCTAATCTAGTAACACTATCGTAATCAAGTAACACTATCGTTTTAGGTTTATATTGAGGATGTTAAAATACTACGCTATCTGATTGGATAAGACTATTGGGTGTATGTATTTAAAGGCTAGGCTGGAACGCCACAGGTTAAACAAGGTGACATGTTAAACACGGTTGTACGCAAGATGGATTAATATATATATATGACAGGTTAAACACGGCTGTACGCAAGATGGATTAATATATATATATGACAGGTTAAACACGGCTGTACGCAAGATGGATTAATATGTGTAAACATTGTGGAGTAAACAAAAGTGAGAATCTGTAGGCCTACACATCTATATGTTAAGGTAAATAGACATACACCTCAACCGAAAACTGATGTCGCAATATTTGTAAGGTATGAATAATTCGGTGTTTTCCCCAGGTTTTTTTTAGGCAAATCGGCAAATACAATTGCATTTGGCTAGCAACATATACAATATCATATGTAAGAATATACCATTAATTTTAGATAAAAATATATTAAAGTGTTAATATTTTATTTGACACAATTCTTAACTTCCTCTTTCGATACATGATTGTGTATTGCACTAGAGCGGGGTTTTCTGCGTCAACCCACAGTGAAATACAAAGTCATCTTGGAACTAATAACCGTTGGACATTCAGTAACTATGTTATAGTGTTTCTACAAAGTGCAATAAAAATGTCTTTAAGTTTGAGTGTGTGTATTTTACGTTTATTTATCGTCGCTACCGGTTGCCCATATGAGCGACGCCTCCTGAAGATATTAGTCATGTTAGATTTTTGGAGGATAGTGAAATGATACAGACAGAGACCCATTCCAGAGTCTCATCTGGTTCTTTTACGTGCACGGTGTAAAGCACCTACACGAGATCTCGGTTTAAAGTCCCATTTAAGAGACTGTTAATTTGATTAGGGTCAGACGTGGGATCGAATCTGTGATCTCTGGATTACCAGTCCAGCGTGGTACCACTTGACTACAGATCATTCTGTAAGTTTGCGTTTAATAAGTCTGTCATTCTATTATGAATGCAGTGCGCATGTGCAGCAAAATAAATGGTTAAACCATTATCAGACCGCCATGAACTCTCCAGATATCAGAATAATCGTGTTGATTTTAGTTTATACACATTTAGTTTAGCTCGATTGCGAAAGAAGTTCTTTCAACTTATATTAATCACTCTAGAGACCTCATTCCTCATCGCCATGAAGTAGAGAGAAGAGACAATGTGAAATTTAAATGCCTTGCCTAAGGGCACAATCGTAACGGCTCCAGCGGGGCTCGAACTCCGGGCCTTTCGCACATGAAACGAACGCGCTCCCACTGCGCTATGTTGATAATGGTATCGCACCGTGCTTGGGTCTGATGTTATAATGATGATAGCACTCATTTGTTTCAGATTACTTTCAAGATATACATAGGACAGAGACGTTATGTCCAGCTTAGTGATTTCCAAACCTCTCACCATTGGTATGATTATATACGTATCTATCATTGTAGTATCTATGTCATAAAACTGTATTCTGATCCGAATGTATGGGAGGATCTATATGATTTGTCCTATGTATTGAACTGTCTGCCCCGCCAACACGCTCCGCCCGCACCACTCCGCATCACCTAGCACCGCTCCACCCCGCCCACACCACACCACTCCGATCGCACCGCCCCGCCCCGGGAACCCCCGCTGTCTGTCTGTCTGTCTGTCTGTCTGTCTGTCTGTCTGTCTGTCTGTCTGCCATGCAGGTCACGTTTGTCGCGTCTTATATATATCATGTCTGTCTGTCGCGTCTGTCATATATATCATGTCTGTCTGTCGTGTATGTCGTGTCTGTCTGTATGTCTGTCTGTCTGTCACGTATGTCGTGTCTGTCTGTCTGTATGTCGTGTATGTCGTGTCTGTCTGTATGTCTGTCTGTCTTTCTGTCTGTCTTTCTGTCTGTCTGTCGCGTATGTCGTGTATGTCGTGTATGTCGTGTCTGTCTGTCTCTATGTCGTGTCTGTCTGTCTTGTATGTCGTGTATGTTGTGTCTGTTTGTATGTATGTCTGTCTTGTATTTCGTGTCTGTCTGTATGTCGTGTATGTCGTGTCTGTCTGTCTGTCTCTATGTCGTGTCGGTCGTGTCAATCTGTCTGTCTGTCGTGCCTGTCTGTCTGTACGTCTTGTATGTCGTGTTTGTCTGTCTGTCGTGTATGTTATGTCTGTCTGTCTATCTGTATGCCGTGTCTGTTTGTATGTCGTGTATTTCGTGTATGTCGTGTATGTCGTGTATGTCTGTCGTGTCTGTCTGTTTCTGACTGTATTTCGTGTATACCGTGTCTGACTCTCTGTCTGTCTGTATGTCGTGTATGTCGTGTATGTCGTGTCTGTATGTATGTATGTATGTATGCCGTGTCTGTTTGTATATCGTGTATGTCGTGTATGTATGTCGTGTCTGACTGCGTTTCGTGTATACCGTGTCTGGCTCTCTGTCTGTATGTATGTCGTGTATGTCGTGTATGCCCTGTCTGTCTATCGTGTATGTCTGTATGTCGTGTATGTCCTGTCTGTATGTCTGTCTATCGTGTATGTCTGTCTATCTGACGTGTATGTCATGTATGTCGTGTTTGTCTGTCTGTCTATCTATCCTGTATGTCTGTCTGTATGTTGTTTCTGTATGTCGTGTTTGTCTGTCTGTCGTGTATGTCGTGTATCTCGTGTTTGTCGTATATGTCGTGTATGTCTGTCTGTCTATCGTGTATGTATGTCTGTATGTCGTGTATGTATGTCTGTCTATCTGACGTGTATGTCGTGCATGTCGTGCATGTCGTGTCTGTCCGTCTATCTGGCGTGTATGTCGTGTCTGTCGTGTCTGTATGTCGTGTCTGTCTGTCTGTCTTATGTGGTGTCTGACTTTATGTGGTGTCTGTCGTGTCTGTCTGACTGCATGTCTGTCATGTATATGGTTTCTGTCTGTATGTCGTGTATTTCTACATGTTGTGTCTATGTTTTTGTATGTCGTGTATGTCATGTTTGTCTGTATGTCTGTCTTGTTGTCGTGTATGTCGTGCCTTCCTGTTTGTATGTCGTGTCTGTTTTGTATGTCATGTATGTCGTGTATGTCTGTATGTCGTGTCTGTCTGTGTGTCGTGTATGTTGTGTCTGTTTATAGGTATGTAGTATATATCTGTATGTTATGCCTGTCTGTATGTATGTCGTGTATGTCCGTATGTCGTGTATGTCTGTATGTCGTGTATGTCTGTCTGTGTGTCATGTATGTCGTTTATATCCGTATGTCGTGTCTGTTTGTATGTCATATATGTCGTGTCTGTTTGTATGTATGTCGTGTATGTCGTGTCTGTTTGTATGTCATGCATGTCGTGTCTATCTGTGTGTCATGTATGTCGTGTATGTTTATATGTATGTCGTGCATGTCGTGTCTGTCTGTTTGTCGTGTCTGTCTGTCTGTCTGTGTATCATGTATGTCGTGTATGTCCGTATGTTATACCTGTCTGTATGTATGTCGTGTATGTCGTGTCTGTCTGTTTGTCGTGTCTGTCTGTCTGTCTGTGTATCATGTATGTCGTGTATGTCCGTATGTTATACCTGTCTGTATGTATGTCATGTATGTCGTGTATGTCTGTATGTCGTGTCTGTCGTGTATGTCTGTGAGTCATGTATGTCGTGTATGTCGTATGTCGTGTCTGCCTGTTTGTCGTGTATGTCTGTATGTCGTATCTGTCTGTATGTCGTGTATATCGTGTATGTCTGTATGTCGTGTCTGTCTGTGTGTCATGTATGTCGTGTATGTCGTATGTCGTGTCTGCCTGTGTGTCGTGTATGTCTGTATGTCGTGTCTGTCTGTGTGTATGTCGTGTCTGTATGTGTGTATATCGTGTCTGTCTGTGTGTATGTCGTGTATGTCGTATCTGTCTGTATGTCGTGTATATCGTGTATGTCTGTATGTCGTGTATATCGTATCTGTCTGTATGTCGTGTATGTCTGTATGTCGTGTATGTCTGTATGTCGTGTATGTTGTGTATGTCGTGTCTGTCTTTATGCCGTATCTGCCTTAATGTCGTGTATATCTGTATGTCGAGTATGTCGTGTATGTCTATGTGTCTGTCTGTCTATCTTTATGTCGTGTTTGTCGTCTCTGCCTGTCTGTCTGACTGTCGTGTATGTCATGTATGTCGTGTCTGTATGTATGTCGTATATGTCGTGTATGTCATGTATGTCGTATATGTCTTGTCTATCTGTATGTAGTGTATATCTGTATGTCGTGTTTGTATGTCGTGTTTGTCGTCTCTGCCTGTTTGTCTGACTGTCGTGTATGTCGTGTATGTCGTATATGTCGTATATGTCTTGTCTATCTGGATGTAGTGTATATCTGTATGTCGTGTTTGTATGTCGTGTATGTCGTATCTGTCTGTATGTCGTGTATGTCTGTATATCGTGTATGTCTGTCTGTATGTCGTGTATGTCTGTATGTCGTGTATGTCGTATCTGTCTGTATGTCGTGTATGTCTGTATGTGTGTCTGTATGTCGTGTATGTCTGTCTGTATGTCGTGTATGTGTGTATGTCGTATCTGTCTGTCTGTCTGTATGTCGTGTCTGTCTGTCTGTAAGTCGTGTATGTCTGTATGTCGTATCTGTCTGTATGGCTTGTCTGTCTTTATGTCGTGTCTGTCGTTTCGGACTGTCTGTATGTCGTGTATGTCGTGTATATGTCTGTTGGTCTCTTTGTTTGTCTGTCTGCCTCTGTAGTTGTCTGTGTGTATGAATTACGATTTATAGCATCACAACAGAAGTACTGTAAGAACATTAATGCATAGTACTATCTGCCAACAAATCAACTATTTCGTAGAAGTACATTACTAAGCAAGCAACGCATACATATACACCATGCACATTTACACGCATACATATACACCATGCACATTTACACGCATACATATACACCATGCACATTTACACGCATACATATACACCATGCACATTTACACGCATACATATACACCATGCACATTTACACGCATACATATACACCATGCACATTTACACGCATACATATACACCATGCACATTTACACGCATACATATACACCATGCACATTTACACGCATACATATACACCATGCACATTTACACGCATACATATACACCATGCACTTTACACTGACATTTAACGCATACATATACACCTGCACATTTACACGCATACATATACACCATGCACATTTACACGCATACATATACACCATGCACATTTACAGCATACACATACACCATGCACATTTACAGCATACATACACATGCACGTTAACGCATACTACACCAGCATTTACACGCTACATATACACCATGCACATTTAACCATACATATACACCTGCACATTACACCATACATTAACCATGTACATTTACACGCATATATACACCATGCACATGTACACGCATACATATACACCATGTACATTACACCATCACTGACAACATAATATACACATCACTTTACACGCTACATATACACATGCAATTTACACGCATACATATACACCATGTACATTTACACGCATACATATACACCATGCACATTTACACGCATACATATACACCATGTACATTTACACGCATACATATATACCATGCACATTTACACGCATACATATACACCATGCACATTTACACGCATACATATACACCATGCACATGTACACCATCATAACCTGCATTACACGCATACTATAACCATGCACATTTACACGCATACATATACACCATGCCATTTACACACATACTATACACCTGCACATTTACACGCATACATTACACCATGCACTTTTTTGTTTTTTGATTTACACGCATACATATACACCATGCACATTTACACACATACATATACACCATGCACATTTACAGCATACATATACACCATGCACATTTACACGCATACATATACACCATGCACTTTACACGATACATTACACCATGCAATTTACACGCATACATATACACCATGCACATTTACACACATACATATAACCATGCACATTTACACGCATACATTACACCATGACATTTACACCATAATATACCCATGCACTGTACACGCATACATATACACCATGCACATTTACACGCATACATATACACCATGCACATTTACATTTTTTTCGCATACATATACACCATGCACATTTTTTGCATTTACACCATGCACGTGTACACGCATACATATACACCATGCACGTGTACACGCATACATATACACCATGCACATTTACACCATACATATACACCATGCACGTGTACATGCATACATATACACCATGCACATTTACACGCATACATATACACCAGGCACATTTACACGCATACATATACACCATGCACATTTACACGCATACAGTTACATTTATATTACGAAATACAAAGTCATGTACGTGTCTATCATCTATCATTATTGTGTATCAAATTCATTGCAGATATATATTTTACAGGCGCGGCGGACCTCATGAGAGGAGTTCAATGTAACCATTCTGGTACATTACACATACCGGGCAAGACCTTTCTTGGTAGAAAGAAATGTAAGTTAATAAATGATCTTTTGCATTTACTGGAAGTCGAGCTAGTTCAGTGGTAGTGCGCTCGCTTAACGAATGACCGGGAGTTCAGGGCCCAGATGTAGTTGTTACGACTGTGCCCTTATGAAAGGCATTTAAATTCCACATTACATTTTCTCTCTCCCTCATGGCGGTGGATTCCATCATTGAGGTAGCTGGTAATCTAATGATGTAAACACTTGTTTCGCAATCTAGCTAAAACTATACTATTTAATTTACTAGTATTGTCATTAGAACCACTGTTTGTTGGTTAAACATATCTATTATAATTTACAAATATGTATGTACACAATAAATACAAGTGGATTGAAATGAAAGCAAAAGCACTTATTGGATTTCTCTCCACTGCATAGTTATTAAAGTTTAAACATTATTTATTTTACAACGATTGTGAAGCAAGTTTTAACAACTTATATTAATCACTCTCGTTGGCGCGGATGAAAGCGTATAATTATATGGCCATTCGCGTGGGAGGAAACCCGAGTACCCGGATAAAACCCACTTGTCTGATATGGCGACCACCGTACGTACCATCTCGCATTATGCATACTAGAAATCTATACAATGTATGGCGGTTTTTATGTATATATATATAATTGTGTGAATATGTATATATATATATAATTTTGTGAATAGATAGATAGATGTTTATTTACCTCTCATTTTTGTACAAGCATACACAACATAGTTAAACAGTAATATTAAAACAATGTACATGTCGACGTAGCCCAGCCGGCATACATTTATTGAGGAGTTCTCTGTGGTGTTACCAAGGGATCAATAGACAACAACTCCTGAAAGTGGTATAAATATCCTAGATATTTATTATAATTTATAATACCAATAAATATCGTAACTAGACGTTGCAATGTCCAGATATCGAGTGCAACGAGGCATTGCACAAGATACACGAATATTAAAACAATATAAAACAGTATGCTTCATTATACTCCAGGCTGATTATATACATGTATACTATAGTGTCGCATGTACATATTCGACACTACGTTATTTAAAAGGTAATTAACACAAGGTTCTTACAGAAATATTCTATAAACATTAACCATGATATGACAAAAATGTAACTAACCTGAAAGTGGTATAAATATCCTAGATATTTATTATAATTTATAATACCAATAAATATCGTAACTAGACGTTACAATGTCCAGATATCGAGTGCAACGAGGCATTGCACAAGATACACGAGCATCATAGGTTTAGCTACGGGTGACCGGTTAGTATTCAGTTAGTATAGATTAGCGTTGGAGGAATATAATAGGGTAAGTATATAACGGGATTATTTGGTCACGACAATAGGATGTCAGGTAAAATAAAGTCAAGTCAATATACTGCAATTTAATACCACCATGATTTCTGATATAATAATTATTTCAATAAATTCAAACGGCATTAAGTTCTGTCCTACACACAACCACTCATGTTTGAGTTATAAGAGACAAACTAAGATATAATATAACAGCATCTTAAAACTTACTTAAAATTCAATTTAATAATATAGATTTATAAAACAGTAATACTATACGTCACAGGTTAAAATGTTGCATTTACATATATGTATACAAAAGTTAAATCGTAATAGTATTATAAAGCTGTTTGATTTCTATATATATGATTCAGGTTTTATATAAAATATTACGTCTTTCCATTAAAATTCTATTGCAGGTTTTGGCACATAGTTTAGCAATATCTGTATCAGACATTAAATAAGCAAACTGTTCAGAGAAACTAAGAATGTTGAATGATGTATTAATAGACTGCGCATATAATTTAAGTTCAGTGCGTAAATGCTCATACAATGGACATTTCAACAATACATGTATTTCGCTCTCGATTGCATTTGAACATTGAAAACAGGTTCGTTCACACATTGGTAATCCTTGATATGTACCAGTTTCAATCTTAATTGGTGCGACGCCACAACGGAATTTGGCTAAGGCGCTTCTGTGGTTTCTAGGTATTGCTATATTTTGCACATACGATTCTGTCTTGTATTCACTCTTAAACTGGCTATATTGTCTTAATTTATCGTCCTTTGTCACTAGTTCCAACTACTGCTTTAATATTAGTAAACCACGTTGCCTCTAAACTGTTTGATAAGTTTGTGTTAACAGTTTCAATGATAGTTCATCGCTCACTGGTACTATAATAGTGATCTATGATTAACGGCGTACAGTGATTTGACTGCTTGTTATCAACTATTAATGCTAAGCCTACTACTTTACGTTTATATTCGTACTTTCGTCAATTATATATATAAATATTCATTAATATGGATCAAAGCAGGTTAAATAACCTTGTATTTAAATGGGCAAATGATAATAAGAACCGTAATAAAAACTGGTTATATAAACTTGACTGTAAGCTAAAGAGTATAGGCTGTACGCCGTGATGATCGAGCTTATTTACCCTCGCCGCCGGCGAACCATATGATAGCGAGAACGTTATTCAAGTCAAGTCAACGTTTTTATTCAGGGATCGCAGGTTCGATACCACCTCTGACCCTAATGAAATTAACAGTCTTTCAGGTGGGAGGGGGGACTTTAGACCGATCCCTGAGACCTCGGTTTAAATTATCATCTGAAAGACTGTTAATTGTATTAGTGTCAGACGGGGGGGGGGTCGAACCTGCGATCCCTGAACGCTTATACTTCAATATGACCGTGCACTAATATTAATTGTATTAGTGTCAGACGGGGGATCGAACCTGCGATCCCTGAACGCTTATACTTCAATATGACCGTGCACTAATATTAATTGTATTAGTGTCAGACGGGGGATCGAACCTGCGATCCCTGAACGCTTATACTTCAATATGACCGTGCACTAATATTAATTGTATTAGTGTCAGACGGGGAATCGAACCTGCGATCCCTGAACGCTTATACTTCAATATGACCGTGCACTAATATGATCATATGAACCTGCGATCCCTGAACGCTTATACTTCAATATGACAGTACACGAATATGATCATATGAACCTGCGATCCCTGAACGCTTATACTTCAATATGACCGTGCACTAATATGATCATATGAACCTGCGATCCCTGAACGCTTATACTTCAATATGACCGTGCACTAATATGATCATATGAACCTGCGATCCCTGAACGCTTATACTTCAATATGACCGTACACTAATATGATCATATGAACCTGCGATCCCTGAACGCTTATACTTCAATATGACCGTGCACTAATATGATCATATGAACCTGCGATCCCTGAACGCTTATACTTCAATATGACAGTGCACTAATATGATCATATGAACCTGCGATCCCTGAACGCTTATACTTCAATATGACCGTGCACTAATATGATCATATGAACCTGCGATCCCTGAACGCTTATACTTCAATATGACAGTGCACTAATATGATCATATGAACCTGCGATCCCTGAACGCTTATACTTCAATATGACCGTGCACTAATATGATCATATGAACCTGCGATCCCTGAACGCTTATACTTCAATATGACCGTGCACTAATATGATCATATGAACCTGCGATCCCTGAACGCTTATACTTCAATATGACCGTGCACTAATATGATCATATGAACCTGCGATCCCTGAACGCTTATACTTCAATATGACAGTACACTAATATGATCATATGAACCTGCGATCCCTGAACGCTTATACTTCAATATGACCGTGCACTAATATGATCATATGAACCTGCGATCCCTGAACGCTTATACTTCAATATGACCGTGCACTAATTGATCATAGAACCTGCGATCCCTGAACGCTTATACCTCAATATGACCGTGCACTAATATGATCATATGAACCTGCGATCCCGAACGCTTATACTTCAATATGACCGTGCACTAATATGACATATGAACCTGCGATCCCTGACGCTTATACTTCAATATGACCGTGCACTAATTGATCATATGAACCTGCGATCCCTGAACGCTTTACAATATGACCGTGCACTAATATGATCATATGAACCTGCGATCCGTGAACGCTTATACCACAATATGACAGTGCACTAATATGATCATATGAACCTGCGATCCGTGAACGCTTATACCACAATATGACCGTGCACTAATATGATCATATGAACCTGCGATCCGTGAACGCTTATACCACAATATGACCGTGCACTAATATGATCATATGAACCTGCGATCCGTGAACGCTTATACCACAATATGACCGTGCACTAATATGATCATATGAACCTGCGATCCGTGAACGCTTATACTTCAATATGACCGTGCACTAATATGAACATATGAACCTGCGATCCGTGAACGCTTATACCACAATATGACCGTGCACTAATATGAACCTGTGATCCCTGAACGCTTATACTTCAATATGACCGTGCACTAATATGATCATATGAACCTGCGATCCGTGAACGCTTATACCACAATATGACCGTGCACTAATATGAACATATGAACCTGCGATCCCTGAACGCTTATACCACAATATGACCGTGCACTAATATGAACATATGAACCTGCGACCCCTGAACGCTTATACCACAATATGACCGTGCACTAATATGATCATATGAACCTGCGATCCCTGAACGCTTATACTTCAATATGACAGTGCACTAATATGAACATATGAACCTGCGATCCCTGAACGCTTATACTTCAATATGACCGTGCACTAATATGATCATATGAACCTGCGATCCGTGAACGCTTATACCACAATATAACCGTGCACTAATATGAACATATGAACCTGCGATCCGTGAACGCTTATACCACAATATGACCGTGCACTAATATGATCATATGAACCTGCGATCCCTGAACGCTTATACCACAATATGACCGTGCACTAATATGATCATATGAACCTGCGATCCGTGAACGCTTATACCACAATATGACCGTGCACTAATATGATCATATGAACCTGCGATCCCTGAACGCTTATACCACAATATGACCGTGCACTAATATGAACATATGAACCTGCGATCCGTGAACGCTTATACCACAATATGACCGTGCACTAATATGATCATATGAACCTGCGATCCGTGAACGCTTATACCACAATATGACCGTGCACTAATATGATCATATGAACACGATCACTTATACTTTACGGCTTTTATGATTAATTTAATTATATTTTATTTCTCGATTGGTTTTACATTATATATACACTATGGTTATTACGGTTATTGTTTCCTTTTGTTCGCTCTGCAATTGAATTCATTTATCAATAAGCTTAGGAATTTTAGTACCTTTTCTGTCAATTTATATTATTCTCACCCAACACTTGTTTAACCCTTTTCCTGCTGAGTGAATAAAATAACATGCGCAAACAACATAGATAGTGATCAGCCGAGGCGTAACGCTGGTGATGATGATGATTGAGCTTATTTACCCTCGCCACCGGCGAACCATATGGGCGAGCGCTGGTGATGATGATGATTGAGCTTATTAACCCTCGCCGCCGGCAAACCATGTGGGCGAGCGCTGGATCTAATCAGGATACATGTAGTTAAAGCGACACTACATCAGTGAAAACGCAACTTTATACAGAATGTAATTTCCTATTATATTGTATAATTCTTTCCAAATATTGGCCTCAAAATCTGAGTATTTCATCTATAAACAAGCGTCGTATACGCGTTTTGTTGACATAACAAAATAATGTAAACAGGGTAACCTGTGTATTGTACGTACGCATTTACTTGAGACATCTGCATATTCGGCTGACCTTAGGTCATATACGAAGTTACAATCAGTATAAGGCCGTTCTAACTTGATGTTTTAATCAAATCCGATTGATGGCGCAGTGGTAATGCCACTAATTATGACGGTAGATGTCCCGGGTTCGATCCCCGAAAATGTAAAAAATTTTTTTTTTATTATTTCATGATTTTATAAACATGCTACACATAGCACGAACTCTCGCTTTGCACGATTTTATTAACATTCATTGATTGGCAAGATGCAAGCATCAGATCACTACTCCGGAGAAAAGACGACTGAGGTAGTGATTACCATAAATGGCTCGGATACAGAGGATACCGACTCGGCATATGAGTCTGGCAGCTCCACTGACACAATGAGCGAAGATGGATCGTAATTTTGAAATTGCATGATGCTCATAAAATTGTATAAGTTGTGTTGTAGAAAAATAAAATAAATATCATAACAATAAGAAATAAAACACATACCAGCATCAAAATGGGAATCGGGAAACATTGATTTAAAATATAAAGAATATAACTGAAATAATTTATAAATAAATATCTATATCATTGTAATACATTTTAAGCAGTGAGGATTCGAACCCACGCGAACTAGCTCATTTTATTTGAGCTTAGTATCTACCCTTTAGACCGTTCGGCTACTGACGCTTGCGTTCATTGCATAGATTAAATACATTCATGAAGTTATTTAATTATTTTACCGCTGTAATTGAAGCTTGTAATTTATGGTAATGTCTCAAGTAAATGCGTACGTACAATATCACGAATAACGAGATTTATGGTACATATTTACCGTTAATCTCACACGCGTGCCTATGTATATTTATTTGTAGACTAATCTCAGTTAAATGATCTCTAAATGTCAATTCAGGTGCATGGATGACCATTATATGAAATCCTACTTTCAATGTTGAACGTTTTTATACCACAAACACACTATTCAAAGTTACAGTTCGAATGTCGTTGGAAGAATTTGTAGTAGCAATGCATTTATACGTTAAATAATGCAATTTATTTGCTTTTTGCGATGTAATGTCGCTTTAAGCATAGTATATTACATGGTTTTTGCGATGTAATGTCGCTTTAAGCATATTATATTACATGGTTTTTGCGATGTAATGTCGCTTTAAGCATATTATATTACATGGTTTTTGCGATGTAATGTCGCTTTAAGCTTATTATATTACATGGTTTTTGCGATGTAATATCGCTTTAAGAATATTATATTACATGGTTTTTGCGATGTAATGTCGCCTTAAGCTTATTATATTACATGGTTTTTGCGATGTAATGTCGCTTTAAGCATATTATATTACATGGTTTTTGCGATGTAATGTCGCTTTAAGCATATTATATTAATTGGTTTTTGCGATGTAATGTCGCTTTAAGCTTATTATATTACATGGTTTTTGCGATGTAATGTCGCTTTAAGCTTATTATATTACACATATCGTTTCTAAGTTTGTTTGGTTTGGGGTTTAAATGCCGTCCAAGAAACAGTTTAGTCTCCAATTATTATTGGTGGACGAATACCCCCCAGGGTGCCCCTCCCTGTGAGCAGTATTTCATGCACGGATGGGCCCACGGGCAGAACCACCAACCTTCCACACGTTGGCTGAATAGCTGCCTCACATGAAATAATTCGATTCCGCCAGTGGTATCCCGTTGGATGATCAGCGCCGATGGACAGGTGATTTGAAGTCAATGATCTTATCTACTGGGTCAATGATTAGATTTCTAAGTATTCTAAGTGTTTTGTTGTGGTTCGAGCATCAATGAATCATAGGCCATTGTGCAAATACATTAATATTTATTATTAAGTTATTGGTTATTGTAAGATCCTCAAGTGTGTTAGTCATTTTAGTAGATGAGTAGATGACAGACATACAGACAGACAGACAGACAGACAGACAGACAGACAGACAGACAGACAGACAGACAGACAGACAGACAGACAGACAGACAGACAGACAGACAGACAGACAGACAGACAGACAAGACAGACAGACAGACAAGACAGACAGACATACAGACAGACAGACAATACAGACAGACAGACATACAGACAGACAGACATACAGACAGACAATACAGACAGACAGACAGACAAGACAGACAGACAGACAGACAGACAGACATACAGACAGACAGACAGACAGACACACATACAGACAGACAGACAGACGGACAGACAGACAGCATACAGACAGACAGACAGACAGACATACAGACAGACAGACATACAGACAGACAGACAGACAGACATACAGACAGACCGACAGACAGACAGACAGACAGACAGACAGACAGACAGACAGACAGACATACATACAGACATACAGTCATACAGACAGACAGACAGACAGACAGACAGACAGACAGACAGACAGACAGACGACAGACAGACAGACAGACAGACAGACAGACAGACAGACAGACAGACAGCAGACAGAGCAGACAGACAGACAGCAGACAGGCAGACAGACAGGCAGACAGACAGACAGACAGACAGACAGACAGACAGACAGACAGACAGACAGACAGACAGACAGACAGACAGACAGACAGACAGACAGACAGACAGACAGACAGACAGACAGACAGACAGACAGACGCTTTGGGTGATATAATATTGATACAACTGGTGACAGCAGGCATTACCAATTTTATGTCAAACCGCTTCTTGACTTCAAGACAGGATTTTGGTTCCATCAATCTTTTTACCAATATTTGTGTGTTTAACAAACTTTGACGTCTCAAGATTTGTCATCTCAAAGCTTGGCAACTGATGCGATCGAATTCGTGTTAAAGCATTTCGAATGTATGACAACATATATAGACAGCCAATCATTGGGTTCATTGATTGCCCTGTTTCAGTGTTATAAAGTTAAATGTCAATCATTGGTTTCATTGATTGCCCTGTTTCAGTGTTATAGAGTTAGAAGTCAATCATTGGGTTCATTGATTCCTCTGTTTCAGTGTTATAGAGTTAGAAACAAATCATTGGGTTCATTGATTCCTCTGTTTCAGTGTTATAGAGTTAGAAGTCAATCATTGGGTTCATTGATGCCTCTGTTTCAGGGATATAGAGTTAGAAGTCAATCATTGGGTTCATTGATTCCTCTGTTTCAGGTATATATAGTTAGAAGTCAATCATTGGGTTCATTGATTCCTCTGTTTCAGGGATATAGAGTTAGAAGTCAATCATTGGGTTCATTGATTCCTCTGTTTCAGGGATATATAGTTAGAAGTCAATCATTGGGTTCATTGATTCCTCTGTTTCAGGGATATAGAGTTAGAAGTCAATCATTGGGTTCATTGATTCCTCTGTTTCAGTGTTATAGAGATTGAAGAAGCTGGTGATGAAAGATTTCGCTTTTGTGTCAAATATGAGGATGCTACTATGAATCCATTAGTCTTTGTCTGTGATACAGATGACACAAGAATGGTAAATTATTCTGTTCCTTCATAAATCTACACGATATGATATTCTTGTTAAATATCCGTAATTTAGAGGAAAATGACACAGCTAAATTTCAGTAATCTAGCGGTAAATCACACAGCTTATTGTCAGTAATCTAGCGGTAAATCACACAGCTAACTGTCAGTGATCTAGCGGTAAATCACACAGCTAAATGTCAGTAATCTAGAGCTAAATCACACAGTTATTTGTCAGTAATCTAGCGGTAAATCACACAGCTAAATGTCAGTAATCTAGCAGTAAATCACACATCTAACTGTCAGTGATCTAGCGGTACATCACACAGCTAAATGTCAGTAATCGAGCGGTAAATCATACAGCTAATTGTCAGTAATCTAGCGGTAAATCACACAGCTAATTGCCAGTAATATAGCGGTAAATCACACACCTAAATGTCAGTAATCTAGCGGTAAATCACACAGCTAAATGTCAATAATCTAACGGTAAATCACACAGCTAATTGACAGTAATCTCGCGGTAAATCACACAACTAAATGTCAGTAATCAAGCGGTAAATCACACAGGTAAATGTCAGTAATCTAGCGGTAAATCACACATCTAACTGTCAGTGATCTAGCGGTACATCACATAGCTAAATGTCAGTAATCGAGCGGTAAATCATACAGCTAATTGTCAATAATCTAGCGGTAAATCACACAGCTAATTGTCTGTAATCTAGCGAATATCTCACAGTTCATTGTCAGTAATCTAGCGGTAAATCACACAGATAATTGTCAGTAATCTAGCGGTAAATCACACAGCTAATTGTCAGTAATCTAGCTATAAATCACACAGTTCATTGTCAGTAATGTACCGGTAAATCACACAGCTAAATGTCAGTAATCTAGCGGTAAATCACACAGCTATATGTCAGTAATCTAGCGGTATATCACACAACTATATGTCAGTAATCTAGCGGTAAATCACGCACCTATATGTCAGTAATCTAGCGGTATATCACACAGCTATATGTCAGTAATCTAGCGGTAAATCACGCAGCTATATGTCAGTAATCTAGCGGTAAATCACACAGCTATATGTCAGTAATCTAGCGGTAAATCACACAGCTATATGTCAGTAATCTAGCGGTAAATCAAACAGTTATTTGTCAGTAATCTAGCGGTAAATCACACATCTAAATGTCAGTAAATTAGCGGTAAATCACACAGCTAAATGTCAATAATCTAGCGAATATCTCACAGCTAAATGTCTGTAATTTAGCAAAAATGAGTATACAGACATTATTTACTGTTATTACATTACATCGTGCATTCATTGCTGACTTGCTATTCTAAAGACATTTCTTGTTGTAGGTTTGGCTAGGGCAGTTTCAAAACGCGATACAACATATTCAGAACTTCTCCGCGTAAGTTGTTGCATGTGTGTACATGTCTCTCTCTATATATCACAGTAACTCAAAGTCTTATGTAGAACAATAGCGTGCTAAAGTCGCAACGCTGACGTGTGTATAATTATTAGGTCATATGGCGACTGTTCAACTGCTGTTGATGGGGGACGACCGGGTGGGATCATTCGAGCAGTATTTTCAGACACGGACGGGCTCCCGGGTATAACCACATACCGTCCAGCTAGATGGCTTCCTCATATGATATAATTCAAAATTCTAAGTGGGATTCGAACCTGCAACTGTGATGGGCACGTTTATTAATTAGTATGGCACTATAGATTCGTCTCACAGAATCAACAATCAAGAAACATGCTTTGGCTTCGGTGTTTGTTATTCAGAGCATTAGCACATTGTAATTGCTTGTTTGTTATTCAGAGCATTAGCACATTGTAATTGCTTCATTGTTATTCAGAGCATTAGCACATTGTAATTGCTTGTTAGTTATTCAGAGCATTAGCACATTGCAATTCCTTGTTTGTGTGTCTGTTTTGGAAGCTTCAAGTGGAAATGATAGCGGAGGTCAGATGGTGACCCCCCAAATATATGTTGTGGTGTAGGAACCCCGGTGGCCCTTCAGACACGGACATATACCCTGGTAGAACCATCTACCATCTAGTACATATTTATACATAAATACATGTGATAATTAATATAACGCATATCACAATTATATGATATGCAATTAACGGTAATAAATATTAGACACTTTTATATAATTATACGATACTCGTATACTAGGGATGGCAACGAATAGTGATTTCACTATTCGGGTATTCGGTTAGTAAGGTATTCGGATATTCGGTTAGTAAGGTATTCGGTTAGTAAGGTATTCGGATATTCGGTTAGTAAGGTATTCGGATATTCGGTTAGTGAGGTATTCGGATATTCGGTTAGTAAGGTATTCGGTTAGTAAGGTATTCGGATATTCGGTTAGTAAGGTATTCGGATATTCGGTTAGTAAGGTATTCGGATATTCGGTTAGTAAGGTATTCGGATATTCGGTTAGTAAGGTATTCGGTTAGTAAGGTATTCGGGTATTCGGTTAGTAAGGTATTCGGATATTCGCTTAGTAAGGTATTCAAATATTCGGTTAGTAAGGTATTCGGATATTCGGTTAGTAAGGTATTCGAATATTTGGTTAGTAAGGTATTCAAATATTCGGTTAGTAAGGTATTCGAATATTCGGTTAGTAAGGTATTCGAATATTCGGTTAGTAAGGTATTCAAATATTCGAATATTTGTTTTGATTCTATTAAAAACAAAAAATATATGCACTGTTGTTTCTTTGTTGTTGTTGTTGTTATGGTTGTTGTAATTCCCCAACCTCCACACGTAAATACTGTTGCATTACGTCGAAATCGAAATGTAATACGATGTATTGTGAAGGATGAATATTCTTATATCTCATACCATTTGCCTACCTTTTACCACTAAAATGACAAAAGAAAGGTATATGGATATATTTGTGTTATAGTACGAACTATGTTTCAAACATATCAATAATTTGATCATCACATTGCCATTGTCAATTACTATAGTGTTGACATATTACTGGTTTGTTCAGTTGCCGACTATCTAGCCACCCACCGACTACTCTGAAGGTAATTATGTGATGAATGTTGCACTGACACCTGCATTAATAATATGTTGCTTATTTTTCATCAATTGGTATGCAACAATTTTAAAATGAACCTCATATATTGTATTTTAATTTTTGAAGTCACGTTCACTATTAGTGGCAGTGCATACTCCACCCAGCAGTTGATGTATCAATAGCTGTTAATGGCTCCAGCACTTCTTAAAACCAGTCCGAGGTCACTATTTCAATAACAGCGTCTGACCTTGTTGTTTCATTACAGAGACAGTGGATTCGGGAGCAGTGCAGGTTCCATATCAGCGACAAAATTAGGTAGGGCATGTATACCACACAGAAAAGAGATTAGAGCAGTGGGTAGCGCGCTCGCTTCTCACCAATGTAACACGGGTTCGATCCTAGGACCGGGAAGTATGTGAGATGATACGATGTTCGCCAGATCGGACAGGTGGGATTTCTCCAGGTACTCCGGTTTCCTCCCACACGAATGACCACATTTACGCTTTCATCCGCACAAACGAGTGTGATTAATATAAGTTGTTAAAACTTGCTTTGCAATCGCTGTAAAAGCGACATTGTAAAAAAGTAGAGAACCCAATCGGACAGAACAGAACATGCCGTCTGATCAGGCTATATGCTGATTGCTCTTCAGACAGTGGAGCTGAAGCACCTGTCCGAATTGCAAACAACATAGATCCTGATGCGGCGTTACGCCGCGGCTGATCTGGATCTATGTTGTTTGCACATGCTCTGAATTCATTCGGCGCTGAAAGAATTAAACCAATACGCAATCATTTGATATCACAATGCATACGATATGTAGTTGTTAAATAACACACAGTACTTTACAGGGTATAACTAGTTACATATTTATACTATTATTACATCATTTGATATCACAATGCATACGATATGTAGTTGTTAAATAACACACAGTACGTTACAGGGTATAACTAGTTACATATTTCTACTATTATTACATCATTTGATATCACAATGCATACGATATGTAGTTGTTTAAATAACACACAGTATGTTACAGGGTATAAATAGTTACATATTTATTTATTACATCATTTGATATCAAAATGCATACGATATGTAGCTGTTTAAATAACACACTTTATGTTACAGGGTATAACTAGTTACATATTTATACTATTGTTACTTCATATGATAGTGTGCACATTTGTTTCTTATCACAATTGTGTATTGCCATTGCTATATTTACTAGAATCTTTGAATTAATGTATTCAAACTGATTTCATATATATGATGAAGATATTTATATATCCACATTATTAGATAGATTTATTGTCATTAATTGCTCATTTTCTACACTACTAGCCAATTCCATATATCACCATATTCCATTACATATTATATATATTTTCATGGAAAATTAATCTTTGTTAGTTTATACAAATTAATTTGAGCTCGATTGCGAAACAAGTTATGTCAACTTATATTAATCACTCTTGAGATCTCATTCCTGATGGAATCCATCGCCACGAGGGGAGAGAGAAGAGGCAACGTGGAATTTAAATGCCTTGCCTAAGGGCACACTCGTAACGGATCCAGCGGTGCTCGAACTCCGGACATTGCGCACCTGAAGCGAACGCGTATCCACTGCGCTATCACGACTTCCACAGTCTTTGTTAAATGAATTCTCTCGTAAAATAAAGTCTTTATTATTATTATTACACAATCAATTATAAAAGCTTTTATGCAATTCGCAAATATACCTTTTATTTTGTACCAACAGCTTTATTGCGACTTTCTGGTTATATGTTGAGGAGGAAAACCACATATGCTTTGACGAGCATTGCGTACATGCATAGGCGGGTACTCGAACCACAAACCATTGCCATGTCCGCAGCTAGATTCATTCCTCACACGAGAGACGTCGATATACATGGTGATATAATAACAATCATGACAGCTTCACCACGGAGCAGACCATTCTCCCTCCCCCACCGGAAATAGGTCAATGTCATACAACACTCCACGGAGCAGACCCTTCTCCCCCACCGAAAATAGGTCAATGTCATACAGCACTCCACATAGCAGACCATTCTCCCTCATCGAAAATAGGTCATTGTCATAAAACGCTCCACATAGCAGACCCTTCTCCCCCACCGAAAATAGGTCAATGTCATACAACACTCCACGGAGCAGACCTTTGTCATCCACCGAAAATAGGTCATTGCACACTCTCAGAAGTCATTTCAAACACGGTTCGTGTTGTGGGCATCTCGTTCGTGTATGTAGATATCGATGAAGATTATGTGTTCCTTGCAGATCAATTACGAATGCACGATTTGAAACTGGACACAGAGGAGAAAGGCGGAGAATCCCACGCTGTACAAGCTTCAACCGGTTTGAACAAATTCATTACACTTTCGAACTGGTCACGCTAAAACTGCAATTTTATGAAAACAATGATGTCTATCGTGTTTTTAATTTAGGCTTAGTTAACATTGCTACTAGTTGCCCATTCGAGCGACGGGCAGTTTAACAACACATTTCATGGGCAGGCTCCAGTGGTTAACCAATACTTGGTGAACCACCCACCGAAACTGCCAACATTTTCATATAAAGAGACACGGTCTGAGCGGGGCTCGAACCCGTGACCATTAGTGATGATAGGTTACAATGGTATACAAGTCAACGACCGTAACCACTTTATCACCAATCGTTTTGTAAATTTACACTACATATATCCAGGTATATGATCTTTTCAAAACTAAAACTCAGAATCAATAATTTTATAACGGAAGCACTCACGCGGCGCTAAGTGATCATTTATACATATTATGCACGTGATGCACGTGGAACAACTGAGCAATGTACACGGTGCGACAATAGGAATCATTTTCAATCTTACAACTTAAAAAACAGCTAAATTGGCGAGAATGACGATTGAAGCGAGGTATGAACCTACCCAAAATCTCCTTTTCAAGTTTCGATTTAATTTAGCTACAAGTGTTTATTTGTAAATAATAAAGGATTATTACCCGATTTTTCTATTGCATCCTTATTCCAGGTCTCTGGGATATTCTACAGAACACGTTTCCACATTTCAATAATAAATTATTACCGGAAATCCAGGTGACCAGTTAGAAATCTTGCTCAGTGTATATACATGTATAATGTTTATATGACCAAATTATGCACTCACCTCTAATAGAATTTGTCAGGAATTAAAAACCAATGTTAGGAAAAAGCATGTAAACTGTAGAATAGCACATGTTTCTAGCTTGTTAACAGATGTATCTTCATAGATCTTCATTCTAGTTCGTGTGTTTTACGTTTATTTATCGTCGCTACCGGTTGACCATATGAGCGACGCCTCCTGAATAGATTAGTAATTTTAGATTTTTGGAGGATAGTGTAATGATACAGACAGAGACCCATTCCAGAGTCTCCTCTGGTTCTTTTACGTGCACGGTGTAAAGCACCGACACGATACTTCGGTTTAACGTCCCATCTGAAAGACTGTTAATTGTATTAGGGTCAGTCGGGGGATCGAACCTGCGATCCCTGGATTACCAATCCAGCGTGCTACCACTGGACTACATATCCGTCTGTAATAGTTCGTCCCTGAGCATTGAGGTTTTGTACCGTCGTCAAATGCTCCAACAGGCACAGACAAGCACATAGCAAACACATATCAGCGGGTGGACGGATGCTCCAGAACCAGAACAAAAAGTTCGCATCGGTTATGTTCAGATTCTGGCTACGGAACAGATTCTTTTATAACATACATCAGTGTGTTACGGAAGAGTTGAATAAGGCGTGTGAAAAATAGCTAGTATTTCCTTCAATTCAGTAAATGACATTACATAGTTATAAAAAAGGATAGGAGTGCTATTTTGGTCAACTATTGTTTTCTTGTCGGTAGATATATTGCACTGTCGGAATTTAAATGTACCTATATTTGGCATATTCAGATGTGACAGAAGCCAACCATGCCGCATTAAATGTCCTGCATCCACATATATTGACGGCTACTACAAATACTCCCGGTGAACTGTTATATGAAAATATTCAGTCAAGAATGACACAGACAGGTAATGCATGAGTTGTGTTTTATTTAGGAAATACTATTTGTCTTTCCGTTATTTATTGGCTATTAGACAACGACTAAGTCACATGGTCCAATGAAAAAGCCACATGTCTCGCATCTAAGTCGTATTGACGCGACCTACTTATGTATGTTGTCTAAATCAGATAGATCAACTCATTGGCCCGTCTTAACGAAATATACACCGAACGAAGAAGACGGGCACATTCATGCGTAATATAAATCCTGAATAACACGAGTTATGCTACATATTTACCGTGATATCTCACATGTGTGCCTATGCATATTTATTTGTAGACTGATCTTAATTAAATTATCTCTAAACGAAAGTATCGCATGTTTAGTATTGACTTCAATGACAACAAACGTCAATTCATGAGCATGGATAGCTTTTTTTATTTTATTATTTCATAAACATTTTTTATAATAACAAAACAATTGGGTTTCTTTCACACATTGCAATTGACATTTGCAAATGTAGGTTATTGCCATAATAGTTTAAAGTATATATACAATCATGCGTATATACACCTATACATGTATATCAATGCATACACAAACTGCCCATATATGCATGCAAATGCATTCATAAAAACACACATATGTACCACATACACACCCATCATACATATATACATACATATACATTTACACACATACATATATGATATACACTTATAAATAGTTATATATATATATTTTTTAATACTGACGTGATCTTGCTAATTATCATGTAGGTAGTCGTTTAATTGATTTAAAACGTGTGTGCCCGAGTTTTCGTAATATTTATGCAGGAGATAGAACTTCTGTTTAAATATACGATATACATTGACATTAACAGCTCTACTATCACTTAAGAAATATGCTTTATAAATACTAAAACCAATTACTGAAAGAATTACGTTGATGAAAAAATACTTGGAGTACACCACTTTGTATCCAAGAATCATATATTTGAGTGCTCTTATTTCGTTTCCGATTCCAATTTGACGTAGCATGATTGAAATGTGATTCCATATTTCATCAACTGAAGTACATGTAATGAAGACGTGTTCATATGTTTCCGGACAATTACAAATAAAACAGTTTGGTGAGGAGACCATTTTCCATCTATGTCGCAATATTTTTCTAGGAAATATATAATTTATAATTTTATATTTAAATTGCTTTAGTATATTGTCGGGAATATTGTTGATAAACCTGTATACAGGTGTCCAGTCAATTCGCTCAACAAGAGTGGTGGACCAGAATCTATGAATATATGGTTTAGTAAATTTTGAACAAATCATATATTGATATATATCTTTGTTATCGGTATCAGCGAACGGTTTTTTATTGATCGTTGGAAGTCTTAAAATAGTTTTAACGTTTGTACTAGTTGATGTTTTTGTCAAGACCGTTTCAATCCATTTCTTTGGTAAAGCTCGTTTTAGTACATTGAATTCCGCTATCCAATTTCGTTTATCTATTAGTTTATTATAAACAATAACTTCACAAATTGAGCCGTTATCACCCAGAAGATCGTTTATGTAAATAATTCCAGATTTTATCCAATTTAGATAAAATAAACATTTCCCACCATGTTTGATGTACTTGTTTCCCCAGATCAATTGCATTCTAATGTCCCGGAACGTATTAGGCCTTTGTGTTTCGATTTTATTGTTGATCTTGATCCATATGTCTATTATATCTTTATAAAACGCTGGAAATATATCGAGATCTGCGCTATTTAAACTATCTATATTTGTGTAAAAGAATAAAAAGTTATCTCCCAATATTTGGAAGAAATATCTCGGTATTAGTTTCCAGTTGGCATTTTTATTACTCAATAAAGCTTTTATCCATGTTGATTTAACATCTGTTATATAAGAATCTAGATCAATCATTTCAAGACCACCTTCAAGTTTGCTTCCAATTAATGTAGTACGCTTTATTTTTTTCATTTTTATTATCCCATAATAAATTATATATGATTGTGTTTATTTCTGATATGACCTTCTTGGGCACAACTATCGAATGGATAGCATACGTAAACTTAGGTATGAGAAGTGTTTTAATTATTTGTATTTTTCCATAGAATGTTAATTTTCATTTTTTCCATTTATTGATTATTGTTTTACTTTTCTCGATTTTTTCATTCCAGTTCAATTGGTTACATTCCGAACTATTAGTTCCAAAGTAGATGCCTAACGCTTTAATAGGGGTAGAATTCCATTTTATACCACCAACTTTACATGTCTTATTTTTTAGATTACCAATCCATAGTCCTTCGGTTTTGTCTTTATTTAATTTAAGTCCAGAAAAGGTTCCGTATGTATCGATTTCAGACAGAGATTGTACAACGTCTTCGCGTGAGCTAAGAAATAGCGTTGTGTCGTCGGCTAATTGAGATATTTTTAACGAGTGTATAATATCGTCTATTTTAATATTTATTCCAGAAATTTGGTTATTCTGTCGAATTCGAAGCGCCATAATTTCTGCCGCAATTATAAATAATAATGAGGAAATAGGACAACCCTGTCGAATGCCACTACTAGGACAAATAACTTTCGACATCCATCCATTATTAAATATATATGTGTGAAACAATTGCTATATAAAACTTTTATCCATTGTATGAAGTTGTGTTTATATCCGAAATATTTTAAAGCATTGAATAAGAAAGACCACTCAATCGTATCAAAAGTTTTACGAAAATCAAGGAACAAGATTGCTCCGTCCAGGTCAAGTAATTCCGTATAGTCGATTATGTCTTGTATTTGCCGTAGATTGTATCCAATAAATCTATTTTTTATATATCCTTGTTGGTCCATGCTTATTATTTTATGTATTACCTTTTGGAGACGATTAGCTAGAACTCGTGCAGCAATTTTATAATCAACGTTTAATAATGTAATCGGCCGCCAGTTTTCTAAGTTAGTTGGATCTCATTTTTTATATAGTAACGCTAAAACACCCGTTCTTTGTGAAACAGTGAGTTTTGAATTATTGAATCCACGATTTAACGCATCTATTAATTGTTGACCTATAATACTCCAGAATTTGTTGTAGAATTCACTTGTTAGCCCATCGAGACCAGGGCTTTTATTTGACTTCATAGATGTAACTGCAATTTAGCACTCGGATGCCGTAAATAAACCTTCACAAATATTTGATTCAGTTTCATTTAACTTATTTTCTGATTGAGTGTTAGTAATGTAAGAGTTTATGTCATCTTCATTAATGTTATCTGCTTGGTAGAGTGTTGAGTAAAAGTTAACTTCTTCTTCCAGTATTCTATCTACACTTGTAACGGTTTTCCCATTAATTGTTAATCTTTTTAATACTTTGCGTGTTTGTCTAGAATGTTCTAGAGCTAAAAAATATGTTGTGTTCTTTTCACCCTTTTCTATGAAGTCTATTCTTGATCTGATTTGGGCACCCTTAGATTTATAATTGTATAATTCATTTATTTCATTCTCTAGAGTTTGACTTGTATTTGCGTTTTCAATATTTTCATCGCTGTTTTCTATCAAACGTTTCAATTTATTTTCTAAAAAAGTTAACCTGTTATTTCTCTCGTTGGCCTTTTTTTAGTGTAGATGATTGCTTTATCCTTAATTTCAGATTTTAGCAGTTCCCATTTTGTTTCAGCTGAATAAGTTATATTGATGGAAAGAAAGCGTCTAATTTCATTTGACATATAGTTAACAAATAGTGCATCATTTAAATGAGTGTTATTGAATTTCCAATATCCTGGCTCTCTCTTATTATGTTTTATTATTTCGAGGGAGATTGCTTGGTGATCAGTGTATTTAATACATGCCGGTCTCATATCAGTACTGAATATATTAGGGACTATGTTATCTTCTACTAACCAATAATCTATTCTGCTTTTTTCAATTCCATTTTTTCGACGCCATGTAAATTGTGATTTAGTTGCATTTAATTCTCTCCATATATCACCTAATTTGTGATTATTAATTAGCTTTAGTAAAGATTTAACTGTTTTGTGTTTTGTAATCTTATTGTCTGGCTGTCTACAGATTCTATCTAAATTTCCTAATGTTTCATTATAGTCCCCTCCGATTACCTTGAACCCTGTGACGTGTTCACCTATGATTGCATTTATTTTATTAAAACAGATATGTCTATTATTGAAGTCGTTGTTTGCATATATATTCATGAGACTATAAGATACTTCTTCAATATCAATATTTAATAAGATATACCGACCATTTTCATCCGCAATAATTGTTTTGATATCACAAATGTTATCGAATGATTTTAAAATGAAAATAGAACAACCTCTACTTACATTATTTCCGTAAGAATTATATAGGGACCATTTGTCGAAGTCATTTATTAAACTTTTTGAAATATCCTTTGTGAAATGAGATTCTTGTGCAAAAAATATATCTACCTTCTGTTGTAGTAAATATTCATTAAGACGCATGCGTTTGCCTCTGTCACTTAGGTCCTGACAATTCAGGGATAAAACATGGAAATGCTTGGTCATTTGATATAAACTGCTAACAAAGTACAATATGTTTCAAATACGGAATTAGCGTGAGAAATACCCGTGCAAATTATATCATATGTGGTCAACGCACTATAAGAATAAATAAAAACATAATCCGCTTTCGAGGATATACGATCATACCATGTACCGTTATTTTGCTTACTGGTCAATATATGTAGGTCAATGATGAGCCTCCAATTAACATACATGAATATTTCGATAAGTCTCAATTTTTTAACAATAATTATGTAACAAATAAACATATTTACATATACATATTATATACATCTATAATACCTTCAGTCTTTCAGAAGTGATCCGCACAAAATGTACTACCATATATATACATATACATGCTGTATTTCGTATCATATAATTATATTTATGATTCTTAAATAGGTTAGCGTCTCGGACATATATATCATATCACTAAGTAGTAAATATGTTGGCCAATGGCCAATGAATGTTATTCGATGATACGCTGTTGAGTAGCATAGAGAAGTAATATTCTGGAAGTCTACATTTTTTAACAATATGTAGCAAGTGCCCATGTATACATATCATATACATTTTGTACGCTCCATACCTAAGTATTCCAGAATACCATATAAAGTGTATTGTCATTACAGGTTGTATACATACGCCTTTTATACATTGTGTCATATAAATATGTCAAGTAGTGAAGCTATTTACTAATAAATATAAGTCAATGATAAGTCTTTTTCGTTACATGATAACGTTGATGTGCATAATAATACAATAGTGTTGTACTAAATGAGCAAGCGCATTTAGCAACATTCTAACAAATACAATATCCTCGGATTCAACTAGCATATAAGCAGATTGCATACTTTCATGTACACTTTTTTGATACTTTGTTAGATATGGCCTCTCCTTTCGGTGGAGATTTAGAGCAAATCGCAAATTCTGGTTCAAAGTCCATTCGGTCCAGTGTTATATGTATTGTGTGATGGCATTACTTCGCTGCGTCAGTATTGCGCAACTTCTTAATTTTGTCATGCATCACTTCCACCGGTGTAGGTGGCGATCGTATGACTGACCTACTTCGCCGTTTGTCTGGTGTATCTATTCCGCTATAATTGACGAAACTTTCAATGGATGCTTGCCCCACAATTTGGTCTGATTTTCTCGGATTTCTCCGATGAGCACGTTTTGGCGATTTGATCTGAGGCACAGCATGGTAGACCATTCTTTTTCAATTGGTTTATCATTGATATTGCCATCTGTTTCCTGAGGTCCTCGGGCGCCTTCCTTGTCGTTACTAGATGAGCGTAGATCATCTTCTGGGGCTTCGGAGGTCTCCGGAGGGGACTCGAAATCAGTGTCTGACTGACCATTGTCAATATCGCACTCGCCCTTTTTGTGTCCATATTGACCACACTGGATACATTTCCAGTCATTTTGGCATGACGATACATGGTGCCCTGTTTCAAGGCATTTTGAGCATTTCACAGTTTTAATTATTTGGTTCCTGTGTATTACCTTAGCTTTGAACTGACCAAAAGTCATAAACCTGTTTAGTGGTGTTTTCAGTGTTGATTCTTTCATTACGATCAAACGATCACCGGTTTCGCAATTCGTTAGTTTATTGTTAATTCGGAGCTTATTCTCTCGTGTCGCGGAAATAACATATAGGCCTTTCAGGATGAATACCCGTGTTATGATCCCATCGTCGGCTGAAAGTGGTATATCTTGTACACGAACAGTGTTCTCGCCATCAAATCTAAACGGGGTTGTACTCAATATTGGGAGGGTCCTTCTCCTTAGGGTTACCCCTTTCGTAATTAGGGCAACTTTGTCTTAAATGTTGTCTACGTATATTCTCCACATACCTTGAACCCTTTGAAGGCCCGTAATATGGGTTGCATCTATTGTTTCAGATAAGCTTTTATAAAGTTCTTCATGTTTTAACCACATGTGTGGCGTCGGTTTCACTGACCCAAACAGTTCGTTTTCTCTGAAGAATGCGAGAGGGACGCCATTTTGTTTTTCAGATAGTGAACTTTCACTTACTTGTGTCTCTGTATTTACAACTGTTCCGTCCATATATATATTTTTATCCGTTCTATTTTATGTATACTTATATAGCTTTTATCCATACAAATAACCTTGCACGATAGTCCTATATTTATATTTTTATAAACTGTTTTTATTTTTACTCAAGAATAACACTATCGTAGCTTGTGTCGCTTGTGTCCTTTTTGGTCAACTATTGTTGTCTTGTCGGTAGATATATTGCACTGTCGGAATTTAAATGTACCTATATTTGGCATATTCAGATGTGACAGAAGCCAACCATGTCGCATCAAATGTCCTGCATCCACATATATTGACGGCTACTACAAATACTTGCGATGAACTGTTATATGAAAATATTCAGTCAAGAATGACACAGACAGTTGATGCATGAGTTGTGTTTTATTTAGGAAATACTATTTGTCTTTCCGTTATTTATTGGCTATTAGACAACGACTAAGTAACATGGTCCAATGAAAAAGCCACATGTCTCGCTTCTAAGTCGTATTGACGCGACCTACTTATGTATGTTGTCTAAATCAGATAGATCAACTCATTGGCCCCGTCTTGAACGAAATATACACCGAACGAAGAAGACGGGCACATTCATGCGTAATATAAATCCTGAATAACACGAGTTATGCTACATATTTACCGTGATATCTCACATGTGTGCCTATGCATATTTATTTGTAGACTGATCTTAATTAAATTATCTCTAAACGAAAGTATCGCATGTTTAGTATTGACTTCAATGACAACAAACTTCAATTCATGAGCATGGATAGCTTTTGAAAGTTTGTATACCACACAAACGCTGTTAACTTGATTCAGTGTTAGTGTTCAATGTGTTCCAAAGAATGCGTAGTAACAATGCATTTATACGTGAACAAAAAGCATTTTATTCGCTTTTTGCGATGTAATGTCACTTTAATGTGCCACGTTAAATCTATCATGAGAACCTATCTTCTTAATATACGTATATCTTAATGTACGTATGGATTCGCAAAAAGGCAACTTTGTTCGCATTAGAGCAGGTTTTGCTATTTATAAATGTCTCCCTTAATTCAAACACAAATTTAAACAATCATATAAAAAGTACACAGTCATTCTGAATAGAATTACAAGAGACACATTACAATAAAATAATAATAAAATATTACATATCACATTTAATATAAAATTATCTTGAATTATAATAATTGCATAACTGTTCGATAGCTTTTAAATACCTCATTGACAAATTATGTTTTATTTTATTCAAATTTATGTTAGCTCGATTGCGAAACAAATTTGTACAACGTTTGTTAATCGCTCTCGAGACCTCATTCCTTATGAAATCCACCACCATGCGTGAAAGAGTATAGACACGCCTGCCTAATGTTACAATCGTAACGGCTAGAGCTAGGCGCGAACTCCGAGCCTCTCACACCTTCAGCGATCGTGTTATCACGACTTCCACATGTGTTATTTGTTTGGGGATATGAAGTTTCCCCGACAGCACAGACGGATATGTAGTCCAGTGGTAACACGCTGGACAGGTAATCCAGGGATCGCCGATTCGATCCCCCGACCGACCCTAATACAATTAACAGTCTTTCAGATGGGACGTTAAACCGAGGTCTCGTGTTGGTGCTTTACACTGTGCACGTAAAAGAACCAGAGGAGATTCTGGAATGGGTCTTTGTCTGTATCATGCACTATCCTCCAACATCTAAAATAACTAATCTCTTCAGGAGGCGCGTCGCTCATATGGGCAACCGGTAGCGACGATAAATAAACGTAAAACACACAAATTCCCCGACAGCTTAGATCACATGGCGACTGGTATTTGTGGAGGAAGACACCCGGGCGATATTCCAGACACGGACGAGCATAATCGGGGCAGACTCACCGTTCGGCATATGCTTACATGCATATAGTTACACATTAAGTTGATAGAGCTTGTGGCCCAAACTATTTGGTTTCAAACTTTGTATTTTTGTATATAATGCAATAACATATTATTAATAAAAGGTTTATGCAAACCATATCATAAACGAAATAGACTAGGACTGCGCCGCGGGAAGACATATTCATGCCTCATTAATTATTTACAGGAAATGCACTTTCAATGCAAACGAATTCGACATCGCTACTGTCAGTACGGGGAGGGCACCAACATTCCGATTCGTTTATGTCAGTACGGGCTGGTTCCGAGAATTCCGACACGTATCATCCGATATCGAATGCGGATGGATCTTCGAAAACAATACCGTCACTAGATTATTTATCTGTCCGAAATGGAAACGAGGACATTTACGCAAACACAGAACCAAATCAAACTGATGAAACAGTACCGAAAATGGTGAGAGCTAACGCTGTCTTGAAGATATCAGCAACAAAAGCATCTGCGCCATCTCTAATAGTGGCAGTTACGAATCGATACAAACAGTATATAATATAAATGCACAAATGACAGGGTTAAATGTCAGTTGAGTACTCGCAACTATACGTGCATTAGAAACATTGCAAGAACAGTTGTAGTACTCAATGAATGAATGCACAAACATCCTGATGCATCCAAGATAAATTACACATTTTATATGATCAGCGTACGGCCTATTATGCTTATTACAAGTACACCATAGGTCACGTGCATTATTGTTCACGTGCAATGGACGACATTGTTGTGTTTTCTATTACCTCACTTGACATATTTTTTGGAATTCCCTCCCTTAACGAATCAAAACAGCACAGTCTGTCACACTTCAAAGCTTTATATATCAGGTATACAAAGGACAGATCCCCCGTCTGACCCTAATTAAATTAACAGTCTTTCAGATGGGACGTTAAACCGATGTCTCGTGTCGGTGCTTTACACCGTGCACGTAAAAGAACCAGAGGAGACTCTGGAATGGGTCTTTGTCTGTGTCATTGCACTATCCTCCAAAATCTAAAATGACTAATTTCTACAGTAGGCGTCGCTCATATGGGCAACCGGTAGCGACGAGAAATATACGTAAACACTGTTAATTTACCCTCGCCACCGTGAAAGAATGGACGAACGTTTTCTATATCCCAAATTAGCTAGATGTATAGTTAGTCCTGCTGTATTTGCAATGTATGTACAACTTCTATAATTATATACATTTCTTTTATTATAATATACTGATGTATATTTCAGGGATCATTCTAGAGGGCGATGTGGGCGAAATAGTCGCCCTAGGGACCCTGGCTTCGCCCTCTGGGGGCCCCACCTCTCCCTAAAAAAGACAATTTTCAAACAAAATGTTGTCTAGTAAGATACACTGGCCCATTATAAAGCACTCCTTCTATTCAAATGTTGTATTTAATGGTTATACTGTGCATTTTAACCCTATTTTGGAGAAGTATATTAAAGAACACCATTTCAGGAAGCGATCACGCGCTTTCTCACTTCTCCCACAAATTCTAACCTAGAATGAACCCTAGTATTTGTATAACTATTTTCATGTTAGTACTTTGCATTTGTTTTACAGTGCTATGCATCTACAACCTCAAGGCACATTCCTGATCTGCCCCGGGGAAAAAACTCGACTGGTATGCTTTGATTTAATATGACAATTTTAAAGTGATTCATTGTCGTAAGGAATCAAATAGTACAGGCCCGTAGCCACTCTGAGGTACACCGATGCGGCTGCCTCGGTTTAAATGTCCAAAGTAAACAAAATGAAAAAATTAAATAAATAAAATGCAACAAGTATCCATTTGCTGTATAAAATGTTGACTGCTAGAGAGCTGAAAGGTCAGTACTAAATTATACGTCTACACTCATTATATCAGAAAATCGCTTCTATACTCCAACAATACCCCAACCATTTTAAGGGGGATCATGCTCCCTGGCACCCTCCCCTAGATTGCCTAGGATGAAATTTGACTCTGGCTACGGTACTGTATTATAAAGTGTGAAATTATACATACAAGTAGGGTCAGACGGGGGATCGAACAAGGGGTCGCAGGTTCGATCCCCCATCTGATCATAATAAAATTAACAGTCTTTCAGATGGGACGTTAAACCGATGTCTCGTGTCTGTGCTGTACACCGTGCATGTAAAAGAACCAGAGGAGACTCTGGAATGGGTCTCTGTCTGTATCACTGCACTATCCTCCAAAAATCTAAAATGACTAATCTCTTCAGGAGGCGTCGCTCATATGGGCAACCGGTAGCGACGATAAATAAATGTAAAACACACTATACAAACAGATACAAGTGCTATTTACACAGTACTCCAGCATCATTTGAATATTCAGTAAATATCGAGCAAACTGAAAGAGAAAGGACGACTTTCCTGAATTTTGTTTTAACTTTATTTATTTTACAACGATTGCAAAGCAAGTATTAACAACCTATAGTAATCACTCTCGTTGGCGCGGATGAAAGCGTATATGTGGTCATTCATGTAGGAGGAAACCGGAGTACCCGGAGAAAACACACATGTCCGATCTGGCGACCATCATACCATCTCACATGCTTCCCGGTCCGAGGATCGAACCCGGTCGCATTGGTGAGAAGCGAGCGCGCTAACCACTGCGCTAATCGGACAGCCTGAATTGGTTCGTCACACTCGTACATTCGGAACGCTTCGACATATATCGATAATCAAAACAAACAACAAAGACGGCTGTTACTACATTGGTTGTTGCGTAACGCATGCGCATTAAGCATTGTGTACATACATTATTGATAAACAATTCGGATATACGACAGGTATTACTTTATACACATTTATTTTAGCTCGATTGCGAAACAAGTTCTTATGACTTATATTAATCACTCTCGATACCTCATTCCTGATGGAATCCATCGCCATGAGGGAGAGAGAAGAGGCATGTGGAATTTGAATGCATTGCATAAGCCTAAGGGTACAGTCGTAACGGCTCCAGCGGGGCTCAAACTCCGTGCCTTTCGCGCATGAAGCGAACGCGCTACAACTGAGCTATCACGACTTCCACAAACAAGACAGGTTTTATTAACACCACGCACACTCATTTGCTTTGTGTGAATTCTGACAAGGTGCTGACTGTTTCATCGTGTCCAGTTATAGTGAGATGTTATCACCTTTCTGTTTTAGGACCTCTGTGTCAAGACAAGTAACGACAATGGATGGTTTCGTATACACGAACAGGTAATTTACAATGGTGAACTGTATTGTTTAATATTTACATGCTTAGTTGTATTTGTTGTGGCGCCTCCGTGCTTTAATGGTTACAGTGTACGCCTTGCAACTGAGACGTTGAGAGTTCATTGCAAGTGAAAATACGTATATTAACCCTTAATATGCAAACAACATAGACTCAGATCAGCGTTAATCGGCCAGCCGTTATTGTTGTAGTTATACCATATTGAAACAAGGTTTATCACCTTTGACCGCCCACCATTGCACTTACAAATTGAATGAGAATAGATTAATTTTGTTGATGTAAATAAAGCATTTGAGTATCCAGATATAGATCAAATTAGATTACGCGAAACATTTGTGCCATTGTTATTTATAATTCAGAACCATACGTGCTTATGAATAGCACACTAGTGTCCTCTATTTATACACCAACATTTATTTAAATTTCTGCTGAACGCTTTCGATGATAACATTTCACTGCACATGTCAATTTCTAACGAAGGCTACTGGCTTTCGATGGACGAAAAGAAGTATGTTTTGAACAATACCGATGGGATTCAAAATTATTGGATGTGCTGTATGTTATAGCATTATGTCTTACACATGATGCTCCGTAAAAACAAGGTCCGCCAGATCCCTAGTAAATATAATACATAGAATGCTGTGCAAAATACTGATTGAATTCAAAATGTTTGGATGTGCTGTATGTTACGCCATTAAGTCAAGGTCATACAGACCCCTAGCAAATATAAAAGCTAGTCGCAATTTTGATGAGTATCAGACGGATCTGTAGTCCAGTGGTTAACACGCTGGACTGGTAATCCATGGATCGCAGATTCGATCCCTTGTCTGACCCTAATAAAATTAACAGTCTTTCAGATGGGACGTTAAACCGAGGTCTCGTGTCGGTGCTTTACACCGTGCACGTAAAAGAACCAGAGGAGACTCTGGAATCGGTCTCTGTCATTGCACTATCCTCTAAAAATCTAAAATGACTAATCTCCTCAGGAGGCGTCGCTCATATGGGAAACCGGTAGCGACGATAAATGTAAAACACACACCACACACACACACACACCACACCACACCACACACCACACGCCACACCACACCACACCACACCACACCATACCACACCACACCACACACGATGAGTATGAAATGGTGTGGTAGCGACACTATGTAACAACAATGGTATATACATTAGATAATAGTTTATGGACCAGCATGGCTGGACATGATAGGTACGATCATTTGAAATGATATAGAGAATAATTGTGTTTATTAGAATAAAGTATAAGATAGAACTTTATTTCATTGAACAATTTGTATGTCCACGACTTGAGTTATCGTCTTGTTCTTGTATGATTTCCAATGACTTTGGCTAATATAATATTTGTTAATTTTATTCATTTTAACTGCCCTGTCTGGAGCCTCATTGCACTACCACACAACCTCTTCTGTTAGTGTGAACTTCCGTAGTAAGACATAGTTCCTGTATCATTTTCAAGTTAGTTTCTGTTTGCTGTCAAGACTACGGACAAAACAAATTTATTAGAATATATTACTGAATAATTAACTGTTCATGATAGTCAGAAAATAGCTAAAGTACAAACGTACATCTAACCGCACAGGAAACGCAACCAGTGACAGAGAGAAAATGTCAGCGTTCACTGTTTGAAAGCGGTGTAAGACGGATTTTTCTGTTCTTTATTTGTTATTTTTTTTATTCCTCATAATTTCACAGTATTATTAACATAATATATATACAGATAAGTACATAGCATGACAGTATCAACGTTATGCATTACTTAATATAGTATGTGCGTAGTCATCATTATAAACAAAATTTAATGAGGTTTTTATATATGTTGTGGGGGACTATAACAATATGTTTATGGTAACAGTGTAGACATGAAAATTAAGGTGTATAAGGTGTTTATGTAAACCATTATGATTGATATGTGTAGTAATATGTGTAGCTATCGTTGGGGATTGGTGTAGGGGACACTGATAGAGAATGATAAAGATGGATAGTGGAATGGAGATAGGAGGGATTCTTTCGGAGTTTTCTTGCAACGGGAATACTCTATGATTCATTGGAAAGCATAAATGAAAAGCTGATTTATTTTAATTTACAATAGTCATTGCTCCATTCTTTCTCTCGCCGTTGACTTTAGTTTGAACTTTGAATATTCACAATACGTTGTACACCACCGATAGAAGAGACCTCGGTTCAAAGTCCAATCCGAAAGAATGTTCATAGCATTAGGGTCAGGCGGGGAATCGAACCGCAAACCCTGAATTCTTGTTCGAGTTTATGAAGGACTGTCCGTATGTAGTATGCAACGGTTCATGTTTTGATATGTTTAGAGCATCAATTATATAGTGACATCATTGATCAAATGAGTTATGTTGTTAAATAAAGTCCTTAATAATATTATCTTATTTGTTTCAGAACGGACACATCTCATTGTACAAACACTTCACAAGAGCGAAAGATATCTGTCCTACATTGGATGCTCTACTATACTATTATCATGTTCACGATTTGCCGTCAAATAACTTCAATATAAAGTTGACGGAAATATGTCCAGCTCGCTGTTAGTGTTTCGCACATTTGGTGGATAGCGAGACGTAAGCAGTCATAGTCACAGTCGAACAGCGGCACCGGCGCCGTGAACAATCACATACTATACATATAACTAAATAGTCGTTAAATATAATGCTTTGTCACTCTAGCAAAATCCAACAGTGACATTGAGCTTGAAGTTTGGATTTAATCGTCAAAAAGCTTCGAACATTATAATTTCTCAAAACCAAAAGCATTTCTGAAAATTTACTGGCATATATCTATAAATATCAAACTCACGGACCTATGTATGTTTGCGGAGATTTTAATGGACTATTTAGAGGTTTAGACGATTTTATTAGAGGTGATGATGATGTTATTATTGCCCGGGATGTACTCGAGTTTAAGATGAACAATTATTGTGAACTTTTCATATATTTTTTTATATGTGAATTCTGAATGGCACTATACCGGTACTACTTTTACTTCTGTTTCAACAAAGGGATCATTTGTTGTAGACTAATGCTTTACTAGTCACAGTGACTTGTTACGTTTTACTAAATTTCCATCTCAACTTAAACATATTTTATTTCCCAAGATCGACCACACATAATCAGAATACAGAAACAGGATTAGAATGGAAGACATAGTCTTATATAATTCTTCTCCTCTAAGGATGTTGATGTAATGCATGAAGTAAATATTGCAATTGACAGTTTGGAACAAGGTCTCCTAACTCAAAATGATGTAGATTGTGTGTATGATCGTTATTATTATTATACTATTCTTATTGAGCGCCCTTAACATATAAAGAGTACACGTTCAACATAAACATGTAGCATAACACACATATAGCAATAACGATCAAAATATTACAAAATGTAGAATGCAGGGTTAAAACATATGATAAATGTACGGAAAAAATTATATAATTTCGATTCATACATTTTTTAAATAGTACACTTAAACTGATGAGGAACCTACTTAAAATATGGATTGTACATTATATACACAAATTAAGAAATTATAGATTAAAATTACAACATAGAAACAATATGATACAAACATTAAGAAATGGATAATTGAAACTAAAGAACCTAGTGCATAATAATATCGGTTACAATACTATTATGAATACAGTACAAACAATATAATATAATTTGAAAGTAAACAAAAGATAACTGGTGCACTATTGTACAAAATAGCATGTATCGCCATGTTCAAGATTATTAATTCTCGTAATCATAGCAAACATTATAAATCAGGGAAACTTGGTGTAGTGATAAATTGACTGAGCTATGGAATATTTGCATCTAAATATCAGCATAGTTGATTAGTTAAACAATATTTATTTCTTTGAATAATTTATACACATTTATTTTAGCTCGATTGCAAAACAAGTTCTTATAACTTATATTAATCACTCTCGAGACCTCATTCCTGGTGGAATCCATCGCCACGAGGGAGAGAGAAGAGGCAAGTTGATTGAGAAATTTGTATGTACAAGCTCGTAAATTATTTAATCGAGAAGTTCAAAGGTCAAAACGTCTGTATTGGTACTCAAAATGAGGTGTTGACCGAATGCAATGTTTGGAAATCAATTGGTAATCAGTGCAAATAAGTATAACAAGCAAACGATACCCATGTACGTTAAATTAGATGATGGATCATTTACCACCTCCGTTAGGTAGGTGCTAGACACATGGACAGCTGATTTCAGTTCATTATTCGGTCATAATAATAGTAAGACACGCCTTAGTGTTGATATTAATAACGTTAATGAACAATGTATTAACATGTCATTTAATGATCATATATATGTTTTGGAGGTTAAAACACCAGTGGATGGTAAAACAAGTGGAATCGATAATAGCCATATTGAACTATTACATAGTGATACTTCGGCCTTCTTGCTTCGTGTGTTATTTATTGTATGATTTAATAAAGGCACCGTTCCATCTTCATGGGGTAACTATATAATAAACCCAATACAGAAGTAGTCCACTGCAGATCCCAGAGAACCAATGTCTTACAGAGGAATTACCGTAGCTAATTGTATGTATAAGGTGTATTGTAATATTATGAACAAGGTCTATGTGCATGGTTTGAAGAGAACAGCAAACTTTGCGACGACCGCAATGGTTTTAGGAAGAGGCGTTAAGTACCACATACCACATCTTCCCTTTACCAACACGTATAGACACTAAGAAAATACTAAGGAAATCTACATTATGGGCATTTATAGACTTTAGTAAAGCTTATGATTTCATTAACAGAGACAAACAGCTCCAATTAGAATAGAGACTGCTATATGAAATCGTAGCTTTAGAATACAGTAAAATGTAATGTTTGTAATGTTCTTGAAGATGAAATGCATGCTATACTAGATTGGTGTTTATATGATGACTTACGAATACATTTGTTTGAACAAGGCATATAATATAGACCCAATATTTAATATTATGACTCAGGATGCTAAGTTAATACTACTATTTCACATCCATCTTTAATTCGTATATGTGCCAAAACCTGTTTTAATATTTTACAAAGACATATTTTTGATTTGTGTAAATAATATCTACTATGAGAAGCAGCTGCTAAGTAGTTCACCCTCGACCTGATCGAGGTTGATATTTAGATTTTTTAAATCATTTCTTAGCATGCGCAGTATTACCTGTATTAATCCTCAGATTCATAGTACCTGTTTAAGCATAATTACGAAGACGTGCCTTTTACATTTATATATAATGATACTGATGTGTCTAATTGTCTATTACCTCCCTTGACAGATAAAGTCTGATTTATTCCAAAATGTGATTCGGTGCTTTCAGTTAGAATCCTTTGTTTTTACTGTTGTTCCCTAACCATATGTTGCGGTATGATAATTGTGATTTTATCAGAATCGTATTGATTAACTGATAGCATTGATTTACAAATATGTACTAATTGCATATAATGTAGGAGCTCTGTCGAGATATAGTAATTTAATAATCATACAAAGCGACAGTGGAATAAAATTGCTAGCATGTTGTGCAAAGGAAACAACGATAAAAACAGAGAAACACACATAATAGGACCTATCTAGTTTTAGGGAGAATTCAAGGGCAGTAACTGACCGATGTCTCTCATTCATTATTTTTGTATTCATTCCGAGAAGTAGTTGCTAATTAGTTTATAAACTTTATTTATTTTACAATGATTGCGAAGAAAGTTCTAACAGCTTATGTTAATCACTCTCGTTGGTGCGGATGAAAGCGTATATGTGGTCATTCGTGTGGGAGGAAACCGGAGAACCCGGAAAACCCCACCTAATCGAGCTGGCGACCACCGTACCATCTTTCATACTTCCCGGTTCGAGGATCGAACCCACGTTGCATTGGTTCACCCTCGATCTGATCAAGGTTGATAACTGATCTATTAAACCATTGTTTAGTTGCGCGATAGTGCTTGTATTAAATTTCACAATTTATTTAATTTTGAAAATTGTTTTAATAATGTTTTAATTTGACAATTAGCTACTACTTCTCAGCTTTACATTGTATATATTAAGGTTTGTTTTATATATGTCTTCTTATTGTGATACTATCAATGTGATCATGCATTTTCTATTATGTCTCGATCTTGTAATTCCATATTAATGAATGGCTATGTATTGTTATATATTTCTCCTGTTTTTGTGTGCTTTACGTTTATATATCGTCGCTACCGGTTGCTCATATGAGCGACGCCTCCTGAAGAGATTACTCATTTTAGATATTAGAGGATTGTGCATTGATACAGACAGATACTCATTTCAGAGTCTCCTCTGGTTCTTTTACGTGCACGGTGTAAAGCACCGACACGAGACCTCGGTTTAACGTCCCATCTGAAAGACTGGACGCTCTCTACGAGCAGGCACCAATTTTTATATTTTGATTTGTGAATCATTTACATTCTTGATATTTTAGTCTTCCTGGTGATTGTACAGCGGAACCGTAAAACAAACGTAAACACACACAGTAGAGAACGTCGAATGTAGCAACATTTTAATACTGTTTCTATATACATGTATTAATATATACATTAAACAATTTACATATGTGTTAAGATCATATGTATACCCATATTTACTAGTAGTTTAAGGCTATGATATACAATAACAGCTGTAAAATAAAGTCCCATTGGTTATATATTTTAGTTTTCAGAATATTAATCTATATACTAAAATAATTGTATTTATTTATTAATAATACATTTAATATTTACTTAATACATTCCTCATAATTACATGAAATAAGTTTGTTGTGTTATTAATAAAAATAAAAGCATTCGAAGTAAGTTAACATGGCATGCTTATGTTATTAATGCATTCTTCTTCTATATTATCACATATTCTAATACGACCCAGCTAATAACATACATACCTGCATAGTTAAATCTACCTCGGGTTATTCTGCGATATACCTACCTTATAAAAGGAGAATTATGCTGCGCGCGCACCGTGTTTTGGCTATTACAGTTATACAATGCGTGTAAAGTTTTATGAATGAAAGTCACGTGATGTTTGTAAATACAACCGTGGGAATTGGCAGAAGTGAGCTATATTTAGAATCAGATAATCTCTTGTTCGTCTTGTTTTTCTGTTAAGTAACGTTACAGTTACTATTCTGTACATTTGAAAAAATAAATGAAATGATTGATCAGTTACAACTTTTGTTCATTTATGCACTAGATTGATATTTTCCATAAAAAATAACGTCATCACCCCTTACGCGGGAGGAAATTTCGAAAGCCAAATGCCGTGGAGTAGCACGGCGTTTTAAGAAAATACTCCTTTGAATCTTGTCTAAATTTATTAGAAGTAAGTCGTGTTAGAATCAAGATAATAAGTATCAACCGTGGTATATCGCAGAATAACCCTCGTTTGTCGTTCTTATGCGTAGAAATGTATCAAATTTTGAAAATATATTAGGTAAATGTGAAATACTGCGTATCACAGACGGATCTGTAGTCCAGTGGTAACACGCTGGACTGGTAATCCAGGGATCGCAGGTTCGATCCCCCGTCTGACCCTAATACAATTAACAGTATTTCAGATGGGACGTTAAACCGAGGTCTCGTGTCGGTGCTTTACACCGTGCACGTACAAGAACAAGAGGAGACTCTGGAACGTTATCTATCGTCGCTACCGGTTGCCCATATGAGCGACGCCTCCTGAAGAGATTATTCATTTTAGATTCTTGGAGGATAGTGCAATGTTACAGACAGATTCACATTCCAGAATCTCCTCTGGTTCTTTTACTTGCTTTGTCTAAGGATAACAGTGTAATGGATAAACTTGAAGCGAACACAGTCCAATAGCCAACAAATCAGAAGATTGAGATGTGAGCTTGAGATAGAAGAACAGTTTTATAACCTTGAGCTCTAGTGTTTAAGTGTTGAGTGGGTGACCAAGTAAGCAAATATACAGGTATTGGTGAGTTAGTGAATACATTACATGTACAATGGCTTTGATAGTGTCACATAGAGAGTAGTAAGAATATTATATCGTACTATTCTCCATTGATATAATCAACACACTTATTCCAGAAAACATCCAAATCTTCTTGCCTTGCATCCGTTGGATATTCTAGGTATGTGTACGTTGTAATGAAATCCATCATCTCAAGAGACATTTCGTTTCTTGGAATATTCTCCAGAATGACCACCAGTATATTATTTCGTTTCTTGTATAGTGCGTTCATTCGTGCTATGTTCATCTCGTACATGCACCACTCACTTGCTAGAAAAGCCTTCGAAAAGAAAAGCAGTACACATTTACTTCCATGAAGCCCTTTTGAAATGTTGTAAGCTATCGACTCCCCTGGCTGAAAGTCTCTTTCATGGATACACAACTTCATGCCTTTTACAACCTCAAGGTTTTCAATGGCAGCTGTTCGTGCCACTATGTGATCGTCTGCAGCGTAAGATACGAATGCATCATAGTCAAACAACTGCTCATAACCTGTATGTATTGCTCTGCATCTCATTTGCAGTCTTGTCATATAATACACATATCTTATCTTCCATCTGTATCTGTATATTAGGGCTGCACTTATAAGAGATACCACTGTAGCTAACCCCAAAGAACCAAGCATCAACTAAACAGTGTGCGATGCACAACTCCTCTCCAGTTCATCTACAACTTTCTGGAGATTATTCAAATACACTATGCTATCGTTTAAGACACATTTATAGTTTTCTAATCCAATAAAGTCTATCCGCGCAGTTTGGATCCATTTAAGGAATTGAACTGATTCGCAATTGCAGAACAGTTTATTGCTGCTTAAGTCGATTTCAATGTTACGATATGCAGTTAGAGCATCTATTGCATGTGTCCTCTCTTTAGAGAACATATGGATATAATTGTAAGATAAATTGATCATATGTAGACTTGTCAATTGTTTTAGTGATATATTAAATGTGTCTAGCATATTTCGACTTAAATCTAAGGTGTGAATACTTCTCAGATCTGAAAAAGCATCTTCATATAGACATGATATTTTATTGTCGCTTAAACGAAGGTCAATCAGAGCAGGTAGATTTTTGAAACGATCAGATATTTTGCATCTCATATCTCCAAGATGAGTTGATGATAGATTAAGAAATCGTAACATGGCAAGATCTGTAGCATTCTCTTCAATGTATTCAAGAATCTATCCAGACAAGTCCAAATATTCCAGAAACTCTAGATTATTAAACATACCTCTTCTGAGTATGGTGGCGCTAAGTCTGTTTGAATTCCACGATAAATCTAAATACTTGACAGACTTTAAGTTCTTAATTGAGCTCAATTCTACAGGAAACACGGAATGCGTGTATATTACACTTAGTGAATGTGATAAATAGTTGTTTCCGAGCTTGCTAGCGTTGTTGATCTCGTATGTTTTATGCATTCTGTCAAGACAATAGTTTTGGTCTTTTGCATCAAATATGACCAAAGAATTACAAACATACAGTAGATACATCGCAAATAAATACGATAGACAATTTTTCCTTAGTATTAACACTTTTAATAAACTTGGAAAAAAACACCACATTCCAAGTGAACCGATAATACCATTTGTGGACATGTCTAAAGTAACTAATGATGTAGAAACTAATAAAGGTGACAGAGCTATCCCTAATGAGAAGTGTGAGTCCACACCATACCGCACTCCACGAATTGTAAGATTGCGGAAATGTTTAAGACCCGCGACAGACGAAGATATGTTTTGCATATGCTTAATCAAATTCATACCATTCGAAAAAAATGTTAACTTCGACTCTTGGTCGATTTGAAGGCTTTCTAAGTTTTCTAAGTTTTCAAAAGTGTTATCATAATATGATACAGTTATTATTTGCAACGGCAAAACTAATACCGAAGACAAATTACTGCTGATTATTAGTGTGCGAAGACTAGTCAATGTCGGAAAGCATGTTTTGCCTAATAGTGTGTAATAACAATTACGAGTATTACTTATTTTCAATCTTTGTATTGTCCATAAATCTGCATTGCTTATTCCAGATTTGATCATTTCTGAGAAGATTCTAGAGTCTATTTCTAAGTCCCTTATTTTAATCAATGATTTCAGGTCAGTAGGTTTATTTTCATTGAGCACAGGTCACACGCAGTGCGAAGTTGTTTCTGGCGTCTGGTAGGTGAATGCAAATTGTATTAACATCAGTTCTGATATCATAGCATCAACAGTTGCACTAGTCATGTTCAACTGATTCAGCTTAGAATAACGTATGAAAAGTTGCGATAAGTTATTCAACTCGTTAAAAGCGTTTGCCTCATTAAATATCAAGGGATTATTAGATATATCGAGAAAATATAACTTGTTAAGGCCTTTAAATTGACTGGCAAATATTTTATCAATTTCATTATGTGCTAAATCAACCACAGCACATTGTCCAGGGAGCTTTGGTATATGATTGATCCCAGTTCGTGAACAATTGATCTGCATTTCGTCTTCTCTGTTGAATGTTATATTACTTCTAGTACGTCTACTGGTCGATCAATACCCACATGGCTCATGGTACCGGGTACTATACTGTTCCAAAGACATGTGGGAACCAGAAAGTATGATCCGCTTGTTGATAGAGTAGAGTTATTGGAGGAAAATCCCACATATTCGCATGTTCGACTTCCAGATGGCCGCGAATCAACAGTATTCCTGAGAGATCTAGCTCATTGTGGTGTAAATGACACTTCTTCTACAAACCAAGTCAATCACACTGCACCAACAGATACGAATGATCTTTCCAATGTGGGTGATATTGCAATTCCAGTATCAGATTCAGATGATTCACAAGAATCCGGTGTTTCAGAACATTGGGTTAGGCGATCAGCCAGACAATTCATACGGCCTAATCGTTTAGGTTTCAGTGACTGATCTATTACTGGTTGTATTTCAGAAGAAATTATTTTGTATTGTGAACAATATGTTGATTAATAGGTGTTATGTTCAAGCAGAACAAGTTATGTGCTTATTAATATGTGTGTGATGTTCAAGGAGAACAATTTGTTGACTAACAGTTTTGATAGAGGGGGAGAATGTGGTGAACTCACTAATGTTTATTTTGTGTTCTTTTGTTCCAGGTATACTCCAAGTTTAGTCGAGTAATAAATGTATAAAACCTCTAAGACTAATCTCTAAACCTAACCTCATTTACAATAGTTCTAATAATACAAGTGGCCGTCTTAATTATTTTTAACCAATATTTTACAATTTTAGCATATCTGTTAAAAAATGGTAACGACCTAGCTCTCCATATATTGCTACGTTGCTAGTCGAAAGCTTAACGTTTAACAACCTTTTACCAAACTTTAATTGCATTCGTTCGATATCTATATTCTTTGTATAGCCCCACGCCTCGGCAGAGTAGCTTAATATTGAAGTAACAAATGAATCGAACAAACTACACACTGTGTTTGGGGTAAAACCAAATGCTTTGGTATTAACAGTTAAACAGTTCATCGCATTGAACGCGTTACCTACAAGCATATGTGCATTATGGCTATATTTCTTACAACTTATATGAATCACTATCGAGACCTCATTCCTGATGGAATCCATCGTCACGAGGGAGCGAGAAGACGCATTGTGGAATTTAAATGCCTTGCCTAAGAGCACACGCTTAACGGCTCCAGCGGGGCACGAACCCCGGGCCTTTTGCATATGAAGCGAACGCGCTACTACTGCGCTATCACAACTTTCACACGATTCGAATTTTCTTTTACTGGTTAGACCTTTGACAGAGGTATTTCGACGCATTACAAGATGCACGTAAACGAATTAGAGGCGACTCAGGATGGAGGTCGAATATATTGCACAACATGCACAAGTAACTAATCAATACAAAAACATTCCAACAATGCGACCGCCGATGATATAAATATACTAGAGGACATAGAACACGCATTCTTCGGATAAGTGTGATTTTCATCAGGATCTGCATTTTTTGCCAGTAATATTACTATTATTAGACAAAATTACCCATTTTGATAAATGAACTCGTCCAAATGTAATGTTCTTATTAATTTAAGAATATCATGCACCTGTCCATGTCAGTTACTTGGTGTTGAATGGGTTAAGAGAGGTATTAGATACATTCAGAATTGCAATAAAAGAATTATGTTTAACTTATATTTATGTTATATTTCGGATTTTACGCCCACATCCGCACCATATCGGACTACATCGCCGGCCGGCAGTTTACCTAACAACACCTGTCCTGGGCAGGCTCCAGCGGTTAACCAGTACTTGGGTGCACCAACCTCCGTAAGAAACTGCCAACTTGTTCATCTATATGAGACACGGCCTGAGCGTGGCTCGAACCCGTGACCATCAGTGATGATAGGTTACAGTGGTATGCAAGTCAGCGACCGTAACCACTCCATCACGGAGGAGGACCGATAAATAAAAATAAAAGAAACAAATCCAATTCAGCCTGTTATAGTAAAACTAATAAATAGTAGTGACAATGGATGTAGAACTATATATGTCTCAAGTTTAGGGAGACCAACTATTCCTGGCCAGTACCATAGCCAGAGGCAAATTTTAACCGATGTAATCTAGGGGGTCCGAGGACATGTTTCCCTTTAAAATTGTTGGGGTATAGACGCGATTTTCTGTGTTTTCTATTTTAATGAGGTGTGGCCTATAATTATGTACTGACCTTTCAGCTCTCAGAGCAAAATGATATTTTTGGAATTTTATTTATTTAATTTATCATTTATTTGTTTTTGCTTTGGAAATTTTAACCGATTTTAACCAGTTGCCTCGGTGTACCTCAGTGTGGCTACGGGCCGCCTGCTGACTCAAGAAGAAAATGGATGCACGTCCCAACGTAAATAACGATTTTATTTGGAGAAAAATATACAAGTCACCAGGGATTCCAAATTACAATGATTCCAGTTCATGATAAGCCATAGAATGCATGTTAAATATCAACTGGACATTAATAATAATAATAAAGACTTTATGTCGAGTGGTTAAGGTCGCTGACTGAGTCACGTTATACGAACAAGTTGGCAGTTTCTTACAGAAGTTGGTGCACCAAGTACTGATTAACCGCTGGAGCCTGCCCAGGAAATGTGTTGTTAGGTAATATGCCCCTTGCTCAAATGGGCAACCGGTAGTGACGTTAAAGAAACTTAAATAATAAAGAAACCAGACATTATATTAGGATATCAGGAATTCCAAACTGCATTTTAACAACACAATACCACAACATGCTATACCAAAGCAAAATGACAACGTCTCTTCCAATCCTACAAGCTTTAAAACAACTGGTTGCAATGCTTATAAAATCAGAAAAATATCATACAAAACAATCGCGACCAATAACTAAATTTGAAACAATATGAAATATATAGTATTATCCACATAATAAAATTGCTGTTTGACCAGAGAGAACCATAAACCCAATGAGTCTAGATCATGACGACATAATATACATGACGTACGCTGAGATCCACTCGGTTTGTTTGTTATTTTTGTTTGTTTGTCTTGGTTTTTTCTTCACTAGAAATAATGGGTGAAAATGCTACAAAACCCGACCAGTGCTGTATTATAGTTAACCAGTCTTTCAGATGGGACTTTAAACCGAGGTCTCGTGTCGGTGCTTTACGCCGTGCACGTAAAAGAACCAGAGGAGATTCTGGAAATGGTCTCTGTCTGTATCATGCACTATCCTCCAAAATCTAAAATAACTAATCTCTTCAGGAGGCGTCGCTCATATGGGTAACCGGTAGCGACGATAAATAAACGTAAAACACACATTATAGTTAACGCCTTGGTTCATAGCAATACACGTTGATCTCGATAATGTTATTATTATTATGGTCCGACGTGATGTCGAACCTGCGACCCCTTGCTCCTCATGCATGGATTCCCAGCCACAACATGTTAGCTAGACAACAAACCCGTCTGTTACTTACTTATAAAGCCAAATTTAATATCAAGTCAACATATCGTTTTACATTTATGTTCTCTTTCAGTACCTTCAGACGAACATAAAGCATTTATTATCTAGCCTTTACCTAACCTTCATAAAGAACACACGACTGTATAGGAGTGTTCGCAGCAGATAAAGCATTTATTCAATATAATCATACACTCAAACTCAACGGTTCCTGATGCAATTTAACACCACTGAATGTGGTTTTTTGTGTCCTTCACTTAACAATTAAACGCTATGAATATACGCATTTACAAGATAGATTCTTGTATTATATATAGTCCAGAAACCGTTCCTTCCACACAACTCGTGCATCCGTCCGCATACTGCTCTTTCAAACTAACAAAAAATCGTGTGTCTACAAATATAGAGAGAACATGTTAAACACCAATCAGAACTATCAATATAGTAAATGTACTTTAATAAATGTTTATGCTCATATAGCATAATATCATAACTGTCATATGCAGCAAATGTATCCAATCTGAAACATGACTAAACAATATAATAAGTTATTAAAACAGTTTCTTCTATTTCTACTGCTTCACTCCGTATATCCAGTGTTCCTACACGATATAAATTATGTACATGTGTATTTATGTATATAAAATCTCCGCAAAATACTTCTGTAGGACATAATGATTCAAATGTAATAATTTTCCGAATTGTATGTGGATGCATCCCCTTAGGGTGGGTGGGCGGGGGTCTTAGTCGCGCTCTATCTGCTGTCGAACTTCGATAAACCGTTATCAGTATACCGGTTTTCTATTCATAGTCAGTAAAACAAAGGACTTCCATATATGGAAGCATAAACTTGTTTTACACAAATCCGTTTGTTCACCGTAAGGTTCCCAGAAACCGATAATAAATTAATTTATGTTCTCTTTCAGTACCTTCAGACGAACATAAAAGTATTTATTATCTAGCCTTTACCTAACCTTCATAAAGAACAAACGACTGTATAGGAGTGTTCGCAGCAGACAAAGCATTTATCGAACGAAAAAGAACGGGTTTAGCTGAGATTTTATATTATATATATATATAATACCGTCCACTAATCATTTTCCTATGATCTCGATATCAAAACAAATGTGTTTTGCTACAAACCTAACCTACTATATATACTTTCTTATTCTCGATCGTTCATATATCCGAACGGATTATGCAAATCTAGACGGATAAATACTGGGTAATAAATGTCGAAGCTTAATGCGCATTGAGATTTGATTATTATTAACGATCATTCACTGTTCATAGTTAACACGGCTAGTTTGACGTAGTCTATTTTTAAAATATACATGTGAAGTGCGAAGGAACTCTCTAAAATTGGTGTAATTTGTAATATCTATAATAGATGATACTATTTGTAATGTGTTTTGACTTTCATTTCTCCGATGTAAACATCGGTACTATTGGGCGGTTTGGCCAACCTTTATTTTAATATATTGCGATTAAACTATTCTAAGAGCATGCCTAAGATTAAGATTCCAAGTCAGATTCCAAGTCGTTGTGTAACTGATTGCTTTTGTTCCAAGCTTTCCCTTATGTACACATTTTTAGAACGTTCGGTAGACCACCTGCCATGATTTTTGATTAACCTATCAGGCACACCTTTGTTACTTGCAGAAGTCGCTCCTCCGATACGAAGGGAGTGTAAACCGAATATTTCCTTTTCTAGACCTATCTTGGACATATTTTCCAGAAATATTTCTCTGGCCGTTGTACAAAAAATATGTGGTCCTTCTCTTAGCTTATGTGTTTGATATTTCTTGAAAAAAGTTACTCTTCTGAACAAATAATCGGTTGAATTTGATGGAATTTCTGCTAGCACTATGTATTTTTCTAAAGCCCTAACTGGACAGGTAGAATTACCTGTTTTGCTAATCACAATTGTGTCTCCCTTCATTTCCTGATCTACTTTTGACTTTAAAATGAAAACCTTAATATGATCTGTTTCGAAACTTATGTCACTTCTCCTCAGCGACACTGCCTCATCAAACCTAAGGAATCCTGAGAAACTCAGCAAACCTAAGGAATCCTGAGAAACTCAGCAAAGTCATGGCGAGAAATCTAGCATTAAGCAAGTTGTAATCTGTGCCGAGAAGTTCCACAATGGCCTTTAAATGTGTATCATCAACAGGTTCTTTACCTGCATGAGGTTTTGACACGGATCTCAAAATACCTTTTTTAACATCTTTCACAAATTCAGAAGTACATGGATCCCAGAATCCTGCTGCTTTATGTGCCCAGCTAATGCCATATATTGTACTATTTAATTTCGACTCTGACAAAGAAGGGTTACCCAAAAACGAAAGATACAGTCCGACATGAAACTCACTAGCTGGTACTGGATTGAAGTTGTATTTGTAACACCATTTACAGAAATGTTTGAAGTATCCTTCGTAAGATTTTATTGTGTTAGCTGCTTTAGAATTGAAGCGCAAACTCTTTAAATTCTTGTGAGCGTTTTCAAGATCTGGATGAACAGGTGTGGAATCAATCTTCTTCCAAATGCCAATTTTAAACACATCTAGTTTAAACCATATTTTATTTCAATAAATATACATAGTATAATTATCACAATAAGAAAATACATGTAGGATTGAGGAGAAAGCAACTTGCTTATATGGCTACCTCTTTACCTACTTAAACACATCTGTGAAATGTAAGAAATTTAAAACAAAAATAAGATATCTTACGTAAGCCGTTTTGTTATTAGATACTTTCTAAGCCGTAATAACAACGGCTTCTGTACTCAAATTTACATAATTATATAATAAATACATTTTGTTCCAAGTGTAATGATTTATTTTTCAATTCTTTAAAATGTATATATAACCCTCACCGTCCATGTTAATGCCCTAAGTACTGACCCCCGATATACATTCTACATATATCAAGTGAATAGCACTTCTGCAAAATCAACCACGGTGTACTTTAACAATTATAAAATGTTTCATGTATTCCTGCATACCCATTTCAAATCACCAACTTATATAATGCTAACATTATATACCAGACTTGAAAAAATGCCAGTTCCCATACTGTCCATGACAATGTCCTTAACTGTCAAACACCTACTAGCTAGTATAAGCTTGTCTTATGAAATAACAGTTTCTGCATTGTCAACCACAGTTTCTTAATATAATTTTAAAACCAGGACAGCTGAACAGTATAGCAAAATCTGCTCAATTGACTTTGATCTTTCGATTAGCATTTATACAAATCCTCGGTCCTAACATAAAAGGATAAAAACGCATCATCCCAGAACATTTTCTGACTTACTAATTATTTTCAATGTCTATAATTTATTACTGTGCTAACTAATTGTCGATGTCCGATTTTATTATTTACCAGTTACATAACGCTTACAAATATGTACACTATATGAAGAGGGACCAACGAACGAGTAAAGTTGGTCACGCGAGTTGTTCCCCTTTAAATGAACTTCCCTATGCAGAGGGGCGCTAGTACGTGTATTGGATTTAGTTCAATGACTTTACTACAATGTTTACGTACACAGTCACAACTTAATTTAACCAGTTTCTATAGGATCCAAAAACCACACCTCCTGGCTATCACGCTCCGTAACTCCGTACAATACAACCTTATGAGTATTTTTTAATTCTTCCTGACGCAGTTTAATGTCAGCTTATACCGCCACTGTAACTATGTATGTATACACATAATATAATAAAGTGTAGACCACAAACTATTTCCCTGTACCTCAGTAATGTATCACCCACAAGCCGTAATTAGCTTGCCCTGTGTATAGTATACTCTTTTCATTATTTTCTCATTGTAAATACTAAAACATACAACTTTTGTACATTAGTCTGACAACACTGAACACAGCCTCTGTTGGCACCCTGTAATTTTGTTTTACTGAGCTAAAATTCTTAAGGCCAAAACTTTGCTTTTAAATCTTGTATAATCTAGAATGCATTTTTTCATCGAATCATTTTTTGTGAAAATATTCTGACCTATATTGAATTCCAAAATCTCAGTTATGAATGCCTGCTTGTCTCCATTTCTTTTGAACAAAATTGGCCAGAAAGAACAACTGGGCCATTTAGGTACAATTATTGTTCCGCTAGCTTTGCAATGTAACAAATGAAAGATGGTGCGTGTTACCAGACGTATTGGAGGTGTCAACCAATTGTTACTGTGACCCCAAAACTGTGTGAAAGCATCTACTGCTTCAGTTTCAAAATCTATGAATTTTGAGTTATAACGCTGTACTTTACGATTTCTGTGACTGGCAAAACGATTAATGTCGTAAGGACCCCATAGCTCGTTCATGAAATCGAAAAACTCAACTGTCACCTCCCACTCATCAGTATCTCCCATCTTACTAATAGTATCTGCAATATCATTTTGTTCTCTTGGAACCCACTGTATTCTTAAATCAATGTTCCATTTTATACATAAATCAAAAAATTTCAGAGATTCTAGTTGTAGATCTGACTTGGTGCTTCCTGCTTGTATAACCTTTACGCAAGACTGAGAGTCCGAGAACCATTTGACTGTTCTCCCTTGCAAAATGTCTCCATATGCCCTAAGGGCAAGTCTTACTGCCTTGACTTCTCTAAACGTAGAACTTTTGTGTTTTTCAGACTCAGACCACATACTGCGATATACACTGTCCCTACAGTTTACAATATAGGACCCTGGACCTAAATTAGAAGCATCTGAATATACCAAGGTGTAGGTAGGATTATAGACTGACAGATATCTCTTATTTAGAAGCACTATATTATCTCTCCAGAAATTTATTTCCGTTATGCAACTGCTTGTACTCTGCAACTCGTAAACAAAATTCCACGATTTCCTGGTTTCAATTTCCATATATAAGTACCTTGTCATTAGTCTTGTAATATTACCAAATACAGGGGATAATGACATGATTTTGCCTGTACACTGAGCTAAAATTCTGGCTGTAACAAAAGGCATGTTACTTAGCAACGTACTAAACTGTAATAGACAATCTTCTATACGTCTCATTGGAATACTGATGGAAAATTCTATGCTATCCCAGAAAATCCCTATCCACTCAATCATTTGAACTGGTGCCCAGATAGAATTTTCGTTACTAATAACAAAACCCGCCTGAATAAGGGACTGTCTAACAAAGATGGCGTCTGCACTAGCCAGTTGTAGCGTCTTATTTGTGGAAAAGCCATCATCTAGAAACATGATAATTTTGATCCCATAATTTCGCCAATATTTGACCATCTCTCTGAGGCACTTACTGAAGCAAAAATGTGCGCTACTCAAACCGAACGCTAAGACTGTGAAACAGTAATATTTCCCATTTACACAAAATCCTAAAAATTGTTGATGTTGAGGAAATATGTCTATATGGTGATAACCTTTGGACAAATCGAATTTAAAACAAAATGCATCTTTTTGAAAATATTCAATGCCTATTTTCCAGTCCTCAAGCGTGAATTTATCTTTCCAGAGATATTTGTTAATTTTTCTAAGGTACAAAATTAACCGGTTTTTACCTTGTTTGTTTTTGGAAACACTAAGAGGATTAACTGTGTGTGGAATAAATGGTGTTTCTACGACACATCCATTTTTAAGCAAATCATTTACCGATTGTTCCACAAAATCCATATTTTCTAATGCTGACTTGTTGTTACGAGAAACTGAAGGTTCTGGTGTCTCTAGAAAAGGTATTTTGTAGCCGTTTTTAAGAATGTCTATGATAGTTTCATTAGCACCTATTTTTTCCCAGAATGAGATACGAGACTTTAACCGACCCTTAACGTTTTGACCTTCCTCTGCATAATCAGGATCAAAATTAATTTCTAGATCTTCAAAGAACTGATCCTCTTGTGAAGAGTACATATAGGAATACTTATCATTTATTCTTTTCTGTTCCGTTGTCGGATCCGGCTGGTCTATCAGTTGTGTATGCTTCTGATTTGGCCCCTGTGAACCCCGCAGACGACCTACTGTCTCGCCGGAAGTGTCCTCTGAAGCCACACTGGAAACATATGTCGTTTTGAGTTGCTTTCCTTGGGCCACGAAAAGACTTCTGACCGTAGCTGCCCGTGTTGAACCCACCACGCCCGGTATCTGTCGTCCTTGGAGTCTCCACGTTACCTCGTAAAAAAGAACTACGGTAAGGATTGTACAAATTAGCGTGCTTAGAAGTGGCCGTAGAAACTGGTTTGAGCTTCTTAACCGCTCGAGATTCAGCTTGTTTGAGCCGACGTTCATCATCGCTATCACTGCCAAGTATGGGCTTTTCATACTCTGACACCGTAAGCCAGCCCCCGGGAGAGCTGTCTGCTACATGAATCAATTTATTTCTGTGTTTTAGCTTGTCTATAGATCCCTGTATTATCTTCAAAATGTCCTTATTTTTAACTTGTTCTTTGACCACTTCTAAGTCATATAAAATATCTGAATTGAATTCGTATTGAACTTTATTGGATTCTTTCTTTAATTTTACAGAATCCTTCTTCGTGGCTACTGAAAGGTCCTTCTTAAAATCTTTCAGTTGTGAACCTAGATAATTTCTAAATAAATCAAATGCCTCTATGGCTGCGTAATCTCCCGGGGACTTACCGGCTTTATCTCTGGTTGTTTCTTCTTCTCCGTGCTTCCCTCTAGCTCCACCAGAAATGTCCTCTTGACTGCCACAAACGCCGTGTAAAAACGAATTCGGACTTTCCCTGACCCGCCCTGTGAATATGTCTTCCATTCTACACAAAACTTAGTCGCGCTCTATCTGCTGTCGAACTTCGATAAACCGTTATCAGTATACCGGTTTTCTATTCATAGTCAGTAAAACAAAGGACTTCCATATATGGAAGCATAAACTTGTTTTACACAAATCCGTTTGTTCACCGTAAGGTTCCCAGAAACCGATAATAAATTCATTTATATTGAGGATGTTAAAATACTACGCTATCTGATTGGTTTAAACTAACAAACAGATGAATACATATAATGTCATTATAAAGGTTCAAAGTATAAACACCGCACGATAATCACAACATTATCGGGAGAGTCCATTGACTTGGTATAAGTGTTTTATGTTACTACTTCATATACAAATTGACTATTGTGTAGTCTATACAATTCAATGGTAACGTTTGCCTATACATAGTAACATAAAAGCACCAATAACAAATATGACAGGTATGACAGGTTAAACACGGCTGTACGCAAGATGGATTAATATATGTAAACATTGTGGAGTAAACAAAAGTGAGAAAAAGTAAATTGTTAAGCTGTACACATCTATATTTTATATACACATCAACTGAAAACTGATGTCGCAATATTTGTAAGGTATGAATAATTCGTTGTTTTCCCAGGTTTTTTTAGGCAAATCGGCAAATACAATTGCATTTGGCTAGTCAACATATACAATAACATATGTAATAATATACCAATAATTCTAGATAAAAATATATTAATGTGTTAATATTTTATTCGATGCTATAGAGATATAATTTATTGACATCCATTGTATATATCACATGACTGTATAATACCACATCATTCTTAACTTCCTCTTTCGATACGTGATTGTTTATTGCACTAGAGTGGGGTTTTCTGCGTCAACCCACAGTGAAATACAAAGTCATCTTGGAACTAATAACCTTTGGACATTCAGTAACTATGTTATAGTGTTTCTACAAAGTGTAATAAAAATGTCTTTAAGTTTGAGTGTGTGTATTTTACGTTTATTTATCGTCGCTACCGGTTGCCCATATGAGCGACTCATCCTGAAGATATTAGTCATGTTAGATTTTTGGAGGATCGTGAAATGATACAGACAGAGACCCATTCCAGAGTCTCATCTGGTTCTTTTACGTGCACGGTGTAAAGCACCTACACGAGACCTCGGTTTAAAGTCCCATTTAAGAGACTGTTAATTTGATTAGGGTCAGACAGGGGATCGAACCTGGGATCTCTGGATTACCAGTCCAGCGTGGTACCACTTGACTACAGATCATTCTGTAAGTTTGAGTTTAATAAGCCTGTCATTCTATTATGAATGCAGTGCGCATGTGCAGCAAAGGAAATGTATATATCCATATATCAGACTAATCGTGTGGATTTTAGTTTATACACATTTAGTTTAGCTCAATTCCAAACGAAGTTCTTTCAACTTATATTAATCACTCTAGAGACCTCATTCCTGATGGAATCCATCGTCATGAAGTAGAGAGAAGAGGCAATGTGGAATTTAACTGCCTTGCCTAAGGGCACAATCGTAACAGCTCCAGAGGGGCTCGAACTCCGGGCCTCTCGCACATGAAGCGAACGCGCTCCCACTGTGCTATGTTGATAATGGTATCGCACCGTGCTTGGGTCTGATGATATAATTATCATAGCACTCATTTGTTTCAGATTACTTTCAAGATATACATAGGACAGAGGCGTTATGTCCAGCTTAGTGATTTCCAAACCTCTCACCATTGGTATGATTATATACGTATCTATCATTGTAGTATCTATGTTATAAAACTGTATTCTGATCCGAATGTATGGGAGGATCTATATGATTTGTCCTATGTATTGAACTGTCTGCCCCGCCCACACGCTCCGCCCGCACCACTCCGCACCAGTCCGCATCACCCGCACCGCTCCGCCCCGCCCACACCACACCACTCCGATCGCCCCGTACCGCCCGCCCCGAACCCCCGCTGTCAGTCTATCTGTCTGTCTGTCTGTCTGTATGTCTGTCTGTCTGTCATGCAGGTCACGTTTGTCGCGTCTTATATGTATCATGTCTGTCTGTCGTGTATGTCGTGCCTGTCTGTATGTCGTGTATGTCGTGTCTGTCGTGTCTGTCTGTCTGTCTGTCTGTCTGTCTGTCTGTCTGTCTGTCTGTCTGTCTGTCTGTCTGTCTGTCTCTATGTCGTTTCTGTTTGTATGTATGTATGTCGTGTATGTCTGTCTGTCTCTATGTCGTGTCGGTCGTGTCAATCTGTCTGTCTGTCTGTCGTGTTTGTCTGTCTGTCGTGTATGTCATGTATGCCGTGTCTGTTTGTATGTCGTGTATGTCGTGTATGTCTGTCGTGTCTGACTGCGTTTCGTGTATACCGTGTCTGCCTCTCTGTCTATCGTGTATGTCTGTATGTCGTGTATGTCCTGTCTGTATGTCTGTCTATCGTGTATGTCTGTATGTCTGTCTATCGTGTATGTATGTATGTCTCTATGTCGTGTATGTCCTGTCTGTATGTCTGTCTATCGTGTATGTCTGTATGTCTGTCTATATGACGTGTATGTCATGTATGTCGTGTATGTCTGTCTGTCTGTCTGTCTATCCTGTATGTCTGTCTGTCTCTATGTCGTGTTTGTCTGTCTGTCGTGTATGTCGTGTATCTCGTGTTTGTCGTATATGTCGTGTCTGTCTGTCTGTATGTCGTGTATGTATGTATGTCTGTATGTTGTGTCTGTCTGTCTGTTTGTCTATATGACGTGTATGTCGTGCATGTATGTATGTCGTTTCTGTCGTGTATACCTGTCTATCTGACGTGTATGTCGTGCATGTCGTGTCTGTCGTGTCTGTCTGACTATCTGACGTGTATGTCGTGCATGTCGTGTCTGTCGTGCCTATCTGACTATCTGACGTGTATGTCATGCATGTCGTGTATGTCGTGGCTGTCTGTCTATCTGGCGTGTATGTCGTACCTGTCTGTATGTCGTGTCTGTCGTGTATGTATGTCGTGTCTGTCTGTCTTATGTCGTGTCTGACTTTATGTGGAGTCTGTTGTGTCTGTCTGACTGCATGTCTGTCTGTATGTCGTGTCTGTATGTCGTGTATGTCTGTCTTATGTCGTGTCTGACTTTATGTGGTGGCTGTCGTGTCTGTCTGACTGCATGTCTGTCATGTATGTGGTTTCTGTCTATATATCGTGTATGTCGTGTATTTCTACATGTTGTGTCTATGTTTCTGTATGTCGTGTATGTCATGTTTGTCTGTATGTCTGTCTTGTTGTCGTGTACGTCGTGTCTTCCAGTCTGTATGTCGTGTATGTATGTATGTCTTGTCTGTCTGTGTGTCATGTATGTCGTGTATGTCTGTACGTCATGTATGTCGTGTCTGTTTTGTATGTCATGTATGTCGTGTATGTATGTATGTCGTGTCTGTTTTGTATGTCATGTATGTCGTGTATGTATGTATGTCGTGTCTGTTTTGTATGTCATGTATGTCGTGTATGTATGTATGTCGTGTCTGTCTGTGTGTCATGTATGTCGTGTATGTCTGTATGTCATGTATGTCGTGCATTTCGTGTATATCTATGTAGTGTCTATCTGTATGTTATACCTCTCTGTATGTATGTCGTGTATGTCCATATGTCGTGTCTGTCTGTCTGTGTGTCATGTATGTCGGGTATGTCTGTATGTAATGTATGTCGTGTATGTCTGTATGTCATGTATGTCGTGTATGTCTGTGTGTCATGTATGTCGTGTATGTCGTTATGTATGTCGTGTATGTCGTATATGTCGTGTATGTCGTTAGGTATCTCGTGTATGTCGTGTATGTCTGTATGTCATGTATGTCGTGTATGTCTCTGTGTCATGTATGTCGTGTATGTCTGTGTGTCATGTATGTCGTGCATTTCGTGTATGTCTATGTAGTGTCTATCTGTATGTTATACTTCTCTGTATGTATGTCGTGTATGTCATGTATGTCGTGTCTGTTTGTATGTCATATATGTCGTGTCTGTATGTCTGTCTTGTTGTCGTGTACGTCGTGTCTTCCAGTCTGTATGTCGTGTATGTATGTATGTCTTGTCTGTCTGTGTGTCATGTATGTCGTGTATGTCTGTACGTCATGTATGTCGTGTCTGTTTTGTATGTCATGTATGTCGTGTATGTATGTATGTCGTGTCTGTTTTGTATGTCATGTATGTCGTGTATGTATGTATGTCGTGTCTGTTTTGTATGTCATGTATGTCGTGTATGTATGTATGTCGTGTCTGTCTGTGTTTCATGTATGTCGTGTATGTCTGTATGTCATGTATGTCGTGCATTTCGTGTATATCTATGTAGTGTCTATCTGTATGTTATACCTCTCTGTATGTATGTCGTGTATGTCCGTATGTCGTGTATGTCTGTCGTGTCTGACTGCGTTTCGTGTATACCGTTTCTGCCTCTCTGTCTATCGTGTATGTCTGTATGTCGTGTATGTCCTGTCTGTATGTCTGTCTATCGTGTATGTCTGTATGTCTGTCTATCGTGTATGTATGTATGTCTCTATGTCGTGTATGTCCTGTCTGTATGTCTGTCTATCGTGTATGTCTGTATGTCTGTCTATATGACGTGTATGTCATGTATGTCGTGTATGTCTGTCTGTCTGTCTGTCTATCCTGTATGTCTGTCTGTCTGTATGTCGTGTTTGTCTGTCTGTCGTGTATGTCGTGTATCTCGTGTGTGTCGTATATGTCGTGTCTGTCTGTCTGTCTGTATGTCGTGTATGTATGTCTGTCTGTATGTTGTGTCTGTCTGTCTGTTTGTCTATATGACGTGTATGTCGTGCATGTATGTATGTCGTGTCTGTCGTGTCTACCTGTCTATCTGACGTGTATGTCGTGCATGTCGTGTCTGTCGTGTCTGTCTGACTATCTGACGTGTATGTCGTGCATGTCGTGTCTGTCGTGCCTATCTGACTATCTGACGTGTATGTCATGCATGTCGTGTATGTCGTGGCTGTCTGTCTATCTGGCGTGTATGTCGTACCTGTCTGTATGTCGTGTCTGTCGTGTATGTATGTCGTGTCTGTCTGTCTTATGTCGTGTCTGACTTTATGTGGAGTCTGTTGTGTCTGTCTGACTGCATGTCTGTCTGTATGTCGTGTCTGTCGTGTCTGTATGTCGTGTATGTCTGTCTTATGTCGTGTCTGACTTTATGTGGTGGCTGTCGTGTCTGTCTGACTGCATGTCTGTCATGTATGTGGTTTCTGTCTATATATCGTGTATGTCGTGTATTTCTACATGTTGTGTCTATGTTTCTGTATGTCGTGTATGTCATGTTTGTCTGTATGTCTGTCTTGTTGTCGTGTACGTCGTGTCTTCCAGTCTGTATGTCGTGTATGTATGTATGTCTTGTCTGTCTGTGTGTCATGTATGTCGTGTATGTCTGTACGTCATGTATGTCGTGTCTGTTTTGTATGTCATGTATGTCGTGTATGTATGTATGTCGTGTCTGTATTGTATGTCATGTATGTTGTATGTATGTATGTCGTGTCTGTTTTGTATGTCATGTATGTCGTGTATGTATGTATGTCGTGTCTGTCTGTGTGTCATGTATGTCGTGTATGTCTGTATGTCATGTATGTCGTGCATTTCGTGTATATCTATGTAGTGTCTATCTGTATGTTATACCTCTCTGTATGTATGTCGTGTATGTCCATATGTCGTGTCTGTCTGTCTGTGTGTCATGTATGTCGGGTATGTCTGTATGTAATGTATGTCGTGTATGTCTGTATGTCATGTATGTCGTGTATGTCTGTGTGTCATGTATGTCGTGTATATCGTTATGTATGTCGTGTATGTCGTATATGTCGTGTATGTCGTTAGGTATCTCGTGTATGTCGTGTATGTCTGTATGTCATGTATGTCGTGTATGTCTCTGTGTCATGTATGTCGTGTATGTCTGTGTGTCATGTATGTCGTGCATTTCGTGTATGTCTATGTAGTGTCTATCTGTATGTTATACCTCTCTGTATGTATGTCGTGTATGTCCGTATGTCGTGTCTGTTTGTATGTCATATATGTCGTGTCTGTATGTCTGTCTTGTTGTCGTGTACGTCGTGTCTTCCAGTCTGTATGTCGTGTATGTATGTATGTCTTGTCTGTCTGTGTGTCATGTATGTCGTGTATGTCTGTACGTCATGTATGTCGTGTCTGTTTTGTATGTCATGTATGTCGTGTATGTATGTATGTCGTGTCTGTTTTGTATGTCATGTATGTCGTGTATGTATGTATGTCGTGTCTGTTTTGTATGTCATGTATGTCGTGTATGTATGTATGTCGTGTCTGTCTGTGTGTCATGTATGTCGTGTATGTCTGTATGTCATGTATGTCGTGCATTTCGTGTATATCTATGTAGTGTCTATCTGTATGTTATACCTCTCTGTATGTATGTCGTGTATGTCCGTATGTCGTGTCTGTCTGTCTGTGTATTATGTATGTCGTGTATGTCTGTATGTCATGTATGTCGTGTATGTCTGTATGTCATGTATGTCGTGTATGTCTGTGTGTCATGTATGTCGTGCATGTCGTTATGTATGTCGTGTATGTCGTATATGTCGTGTATGTCGTTAGGTATCTCGTGTATGTCGTGTATGTCTGTATGTCATGTATGTCGTGTATGTCTCTGTGTCATGTATGTCGTGTATGTCTGTGTGTCATGTATGTCGTGCATTTCGTGTATGTCTATATAGTGTCTATCTGTATGTTATACCTCTCTGTATGTATGTCGTGTATGTCCGTATGTCGTGTCTGTTTGTATGTCATATATGTCGTGTCTGTTTGTATGTATGTCGTGTATGTCGTGTCTGTTTGTATGTCATGTATGTCGTGTCTATCTGTGTGTCATGTATGTCGTGTATGTCGTGTATATCTATGTAGTGTCTATCTGTGTGTCATGTATGTCGTGTATGTCGTGTATATCTATGTCGTGTCTGTCTGTGTGTCATGTATGTCGTGCATTTCGTGTATATCTATGTAGTGTCTATCTGTATGTTATACCTGTCTGTATGTATGTCGTGTATGTCCGTATGTCGTGTCTGTCTGTGTATCATGTATGTCGTGTATGTCCGTATGTCGTGTCTGTTTGTATGTCGTGTCTGTCTGTATGTCATGTATGTCATGTATGTCATGTATGTCATGTATGTCATGTATGTATGTATGTCATGTATGTCTGTATGTCATGTATGTCATGTATGTCGTGTATGTCGTGTATGTCTGTATGTCATGTATGTCATGTATGTATGTATGTCATGTATGTCTGTATATCATGTATGTCATGTATGTCATGTATGTATGTCATGTATGTCATGTATGTATGTATGTATGTATGTCATGTATGTCATGTATATCATGTATGTCGTGTATGTCTGTATGTCGTGTATGTCGTGTATGTCGTGTATGTCTGTATGTCATGTATGTCATGTATGTATGTATGTCATGTATGTCTGTATATCATGTATGTCATGTATGTCATGTATGTATGTCATGTATGTCATGTATGTATGTATGTATGTATGTCATGTATGTCATGTATATCATGTATGTCGTGTATGTCTGTATGTCGTGTATGTCGTGTATGTCGTGTATGTCTGTATGTCATGTATGTCATGTATGTATGTATGTCATGTATGTCTGTATATCATGTATGTCATGTATGTCATGTATGTCGTGTATGTCATGTATGTCGTGTATGTCATGTATGTCATGTATGTATGTATGTCTGTATGTCATGTATGTCGTGTATGTAATGTATGTCATGTATGTCTGTATGTCATGTATGTCATGTATGTCATGTATGTCTGTATGTCGTGTATGTCTGTATGTCATGTATGTCGTGTATGTCATGTATGTCATGTATGTCATGTATGTATGTATGTCATGTATGTCATGTATGTATGTATGTATGTATGTATGTATGTATGTATGTATGTATGTATGTATGTATGTATGTATGTCATGTATGTCATGTATGTCATGTATGTCATGTATGTCATGTATGTCTTGTATGTCATGTATGTCTGTATGTTGTATGTCATGTATGTCATGTATGTCATGTATGTCATGTATGTCATATATGTCATGTATGTATGTATGTATGTATGTATGTATGTATGTATGTATGTATGTATGTATGTATGTATGTATGTCATGTATGTCATGTATGTCATGTATGTATGTATGTCATGTATGTCAGGTATGTCATGTATGTCATGTATGTATGTATGTCGTGTATGTCATGTATGTCGTGTATGTCATGTATGTCATGTATGTCATGTATGTCATGTATGTCATGTATGTCATGTATGTCATGTATGTCGTGTATGTCATGTATGTCGTGTATGTCATGTATGTATGTATGTCATGTATGTCATGTATGTCATGTATGTCATGTATGTCTGTATGTTATGTATGTCTGTATGTATGTATGTATGTATGTATGTCATGTATGTCATGTATGTCATGTATGTATTTATGTATGTATGTCATGTATGTCATGTATGTCGAGTATATCATGTATGTCATGTATGTCGTGTATGTCATGTATGTATTTATGTATGTCATGTATGTATGTATGTCATGTATGTATGTATGTATGTCATGTATGTCATGTATGTCATGTATGCCGTGTATGTCATGTATGTCGTGTATGTCATGTATGTCGCGTATGTCATGTATGTATGTATGTATGTCATGTATATCGTGTATGTATGTATGTATGTATGTCATGTATGTCATGTATGTATGTTTGTCATGTATGTATGTATGTATGTCATGTATGTATGTATGTCGTGTATGTCATGTATGTCGTGTATGTTATGTATGTCATATATGTCATGTATGTCGTGTATGTCATGTATGTATGTATGTCATGTATGTCATGTATGTCATGTATGTCATGTATGTCATGTATGTCATGTATGTCATGTATGTCGTGTATGTCATGTATGTCATGTATGTTTTGTATGCCATGTATGTCATGTATGTAGTGTATGTCTGTATGTATGTATGTCATGTATGTCATGTATGTCATGTATGTCATGTATGTCGTGTATGTCATATATGCATGTATGTCGTGTATGTCTGTATGTCATGTATGTCATGTATGTATGTATGTCATGTATGTCATGTATGTCATGTATGTCATGTATGTCATGTATGTATGTATGTCATATATGTCATGTATGTCGTGTATGTCATGTATGTCATGTATGTCGTGTATGTCATGTATGTCATGTATGTCATGTATGTCATGTATGTCATGTATGTCATGTATGTATGTATGTCATGTATGTATGTATGTATGTCATGTATGTCATGTATGTATGTATGTCATGTATGTATGTATGTCATGTATGTCGTGTATGTCATGTATGTCATGTATGTCGTGTATGTCATGTATGTCGTGTATGTCATGTATGTATGTATGTCATGTATGTCATGTATGTCATGTATGTCATGTATGTCTGTATGTTATGTATGTCTGTATGTATGTATGTATGTATGTATGTATGTATGTATGTCATGTATGTCATGTATGTCATGTATGTATTTATGTATGTATGTCATGTATGTCATGTATGTCGAGTATATCATGTATGTCATGTATGTCGTGTATGTCATGTATGTATGTATGTATGTCATGTATGTATGTATGTATGTATGTATGTATGTATGTATGTCATGTATGTATGTATGTCATGTATGTCTGTATGTCGTGTATGTCTGTATGTCGTGTATGTCGTGTATGTCTGTATGTCATGTATGTCATGTATGTATGTATTATGTCATGTATGTCTGTATATCATGTATGTCATGTATGTCATGTATGTATGTCATGTATGTCATGTATGTCATGTATGTATGTATGTATGTATGTCATGTATGTCATGTATGTCATGTATGTCGTGTATGTCGTGTATGTATGTATGTCATGTATGTATGTATGTCATGTATGTATGTATGTCTGTATGTATGTAGTCATGTAATGTATGTCATGCAATATGTTGTCATGTATGTGGTATGTAAAATGTATGTCTGTATGCTATGTCTGTCGGTATTCTGTATTATGTATGTCTGTATTCATGTATGTATGTCTGTTGATGTATTATGTATGTTGTATGTCATGTATGTCATGTATGTCATGTATGTCATGTAGGTCGTGTATGTATGTATGTATGTCGTGTATGTCATGTATGTCATGTATGTCGTGTATGTCATGTATGTATGTCATGTATGTCGTGTATGTCATGTATGTCATGTATGTCATGTATGTCATGTATGTCATATATGTCGTGTATGTCATGTATGTCTGTATGTATGTCGTGTATGACTGTATGTCATGTATGTCGTGTATGTCATGTATGTCATGTATGTCTGTATGTCATGTATGTCGTGTATGTCATGTATGTCGTGTATGTCATGTATGTCATGTATGTCTGTATGTCATGTATGTCGTGTATGTCATGTATGTCATGTATGTCTGTATGTCATGTATGTAGTGTATGTCATGTATGTCGTGTATGTCATGTATGTCATGTATGTATGTATGTCTGTATGTCATGTATGTCGTGTATGTAATGTATGTCATGTATGTCATGTATGTCATGTATGTCTGTATGTCATGTATGTCATGTATGTCATGTATGTCTGTATGTCGTGTATGTCTGTATGTCATGTATGTCGTGTATGTCATGTATGTCATGTATGTCATGTATGTTTTGTATGTCATTTATGTCGTGTATGTATGTATGTCGTGTCTGTCTGTGTGTCATGTATGTCGTGCATTTCGTGTATATCTATGTAGTGTCTATCTGTATGTTATACCTCTCTGTATGTATGTCGTGTATGTCCGTATGTCGTGTCTGTCTGTCTGTGTATCATGTATGTCGTGTATGTCTGTATGTCATGTATGTCGTGTATGTCTGTATGTCATGTATGTCGTGTATGTCGTTATGTATGTCGTGTATGTCGTATATGTCGTGTATGTCGTTAGGTATCTCGTGTATGTCGTGTATGTCTGTATGTCATGTATGTCGTGTATGTCTCTGTGGCATGTATGTCGTGTATGTCTGTGTGTCATGTATGTCGTGCATTTCGTGTATGTCTATATAGTGTATATCTGTATGTTATACCTCTCTGTATGTATGTCGTGTATGTCCGTATGTCGTGTCTGTTTGTATGTCATATATGTCGTGTCTGTTTGTATGTATGTCGTGTATGTCGTGTCTGTTTGTATGTCATGTATGTCGTGTCTATCTGTGTGTCATGTATGTCGTGTATGTTTTGTATGTCATTTATGTCGTGTATGTATGTATGTCGTGTCTGTCTGTGTGTCATGTATGTCGTGCATTTCGTGTATATCTATGTAGTGTCTATCTGTATGTTATACCTCTCTGTATGTATGTCGTGTATGTCCGTATGTCGTGTCTGTCTGTCTGTGTATCATGTATGTCGTGTATGTCTGTATGTCATGTATGTCGTGTATGTCTGTGTGTCATGTATGTCGTGCATGTCGTTATGTATGTCGTGTATGTCGTATATGTCGTGTATGTCGTTAGGTATCTCGTGTATGTCGTGTATGTCTGTATGTCATGTATGTCGTGTATGTCTCTGTGTCATGTATGTCGTGTATGTCTGTGTGTCATGTATGTCGTGTATGTCGTGTATGTCATATATGTCATGTATGTCGTGTATGTCATGTATGTATGTATGTCATGTATGTCATGTATGTCATGTATGTCTGTATGTCATGTATGTCATGTATGTCATGTATGTCATGTATGTCGTGTATGTCTGTATGTCATGTATGTTGTGTATGTCGTGTATGTCTGTATGTCATGTATGTCATGTATGTATGTATGTCATGTATGTCATGTATGTCATGTATGTCATGTATGTCATGTATGTATGTATGTCATGTATGTCATGTATGTCGTGTATGTCATGTATGTCATGTATGTCGTGTATGTCATGTATGTCATGTATGTCATGTATGTCATGTATGTCATGTATGTCATGTATGTATGTATGTCATGTATGTATGTATGTATGTCATGTATGTCATGTATGTATGTATGTCATGTATGTCGTGTATGTATGTCATGTATGTCATGTATGTATGTATGTCATGTATGTCATGTATGTATGTCATGTATGTATGTATGTCGTGTATGTCATGTATGTCGTGTATGTCATGTATGTCATGTATGTCATGTATGTCTGTATGTCATGTATGTCGTGTATTTCATGTATGTCATATATGTCTTTATGTCATGTATGTCATGTATGTCGTGTATGTCATGTATGTATATATGTCATGTATGTCATGTATGTCATGTATGTCATGTATGTCGTGTATGTTATGTATGTCATGTATGTCCTGTATGTATGTATGTCATGTATGTCATGTATGTATGTATGTCATGTATGTCTGTATGTCGTGTATGTCATGTATGTCATGTATGTCATGTATGTCATGTATATCATGTATGTCATGTATGTCATGTATGTCATGTATGTCATGTATGTCTTGTATGTCTGTATGTCATGTATGTCGTGTATGTCATGTATGTCGTGTATGTCTGTATGTCATGTATGTCATGTATGTCATGTATGTCATGTATGTCATGTATGTCATGTATGTCTGTATGTCATGTATGTCTTGTATGTCTGTATGTCATGTATGTCATGTATGTATGTATGTCATATATGTCGTGTATGTCATGTATGTATGTCATGTATGTCATGTATGTATGTATGTCATGTATGTCATGTATGTATGTCATGTATGTATGTATGTCATGTATGTCATGTATGTCGTGTATGTCATGTATGTCATTTATGTCATGTATGTCATGTATGTCATGTATGTCATGTATGTCATGTATGTCATGTATGTCATGTATGTCATGTATGTCATGTATGTCATGTATGTCATGTATGTATGTATGTCATGTATGTCGTGTATGTCATGTATGTCATGTATGTCGTGTATGTCATGTATGTCATGTATGTCGTGTATGTATGTATGTCATGTATGTCATGTATGTATGTATGTCATGTATGTCATGTATGTCGTGTATGTCATGTATGTCATGTATGTCTGTATGTCGTGTATGTCATGTATGTCATGTATGTCATGTATGTCATGTATGTCATGTATGTCATGTATGTCATGTATGTCATGTATGTCATGTATGTATGTAGTGTATGTCATGTATGTCATGTATGTCATGTATGTCATGTATGTCATGTATGTCATGTATGTATGTATGTCATGTATGTCATGTATGTCATGTATGTCATGTATGTATGTCATGTATGTCTTGTATGTCTGTATGTCATGTATGTCGTGTATGTCGTGTATGTATGTATGTCGTGTATGTCGTGTATGTCTGTGTGCCATGTATGTCATGTATGTATGTATGTATGTATGTATGTATGTCATGTATGTCATGTATGTCATGTATGTCGTGTATGTCATGTATGTCTGTATGTCGTGTATGTCGTGTATGTCTGTATGTCGTGTATGTCTGTATGACATGTATGTCATGTATGTCATGTATGTCGTGTATGTCATGTATGTCTGTATGTCATATCTGTCGTGTATGTCTGTATATCGGGTATGTCTGTGTGTCATATATTTCTGTATGTCATGTATGTCATGTATGTCATGTATGTCTGTATGTCGTGTATGTCGTGTATGTATGTGTGTCATGTATGTCGTGTATGTCTGTATGTCATGTCTGTCGTGTATGTCTGTGAGTCATGTATGTCGTGCATTTCGTGTATGTCTATGTAGTGTCTATCTGTATGTCGTACCTCTCTGTCTGTATGTCGTGTATGTCCGTATGTCGTGTCTATTTGTATGTCGTGTCTCTCTGTATGTCGTGTCTGCCTGTGTATCGTGTATGTATGTATGTCGTGTATGTCTGTGTGTATGTCGTGTCTGTCTGTGTGTAGGTCGTGTATGTCGTATCTGTCTGTATGTCGTGTATATCGTGTATATCGTGTATGTCTGTATGTCGTGTCTGTTGTGTATGTCGTGTCTGTCTGTATGTCGTGTATATCTGTATGTCGTGTCTGTCGTGTATGTCTATGTGTCTGTCTGTAAATCGTGTATGTCGTGTCTGTCTGTCTATTTTTATGTCGTGTTTGTCGTCTCTGCCTGTCTGTCTGACTGTCGTGTATGTCGTGTCTGTATGTATGTCGTATATGTCGTGTATGTCGTATATTTCTTGTCTATGTGTATGTAGTGTATATCTGTATGTCGTGTCTGTATGTCGTTTATGTCGTATCTGTCTGTATGTCGTGTATGTCGTGTCTGTCTGTATGTCGTGTATATCTGTATGTCGTGTCTGTCGTGTATGTCTATGTGTCTGTCTGTAAATCGTGTATGTCGTGTCTGTCTGTCTATTTTTATGTCGTGTTTGTCGTCTCTGCCTGTCTGTCTGACTGTCGTGTATGTCGTGTCTGTATGTATGTCGTATATGTCGTGTATGTCGTATATTTCTTGTCTATGTGTATGTAGTGTATATCTGTATGTCGTGTCTGTATGTCGTTTATGTCGTATCTGTCTGTATGTCGTGTATGTCGTGTATGAATGTATGTCGTGTATGTCGTGTATGTCTGTATGTATGTCGTGTATGTGTGTATGTCGCTTCGGACTGTCTGTATGTCGTGTATATGTCTGTTTGTCTCTTTGTTTGTCTGTCTGCCTCTGTAGTTGTCTGTGTGTATGAATTACGATTTATAGCATCACAACAGAAGTATTGTAAGAACATTAATGCATAGTACTATCTGCCAACAAATCAACTATTTCGTAGAAGTACATTACTAAGCAAGCAACGCATACATATACACCATGCACATTTACACGCATACATATACACCATGCACATTTACACGCATACATATACACCATGCACATTTACACGCATACATATACACCATGCACATTTACACGCATACAGTTACACCGTGCACATTTACACGCATACATATACACCAGCACATTTACACGCATACATATACACCATGCACATTTACACGCATACATATACACCATGCACATTTACACGCATACATATACACCATGCACATTTACACGCATACATATACACCATGCACATTTACACGCATACATATACACCATGCACATTTACACGCATACATATACACCATGCACATTTACACGCATACATATACACCATGCACATTTACACGCATACATATACACCATGCACATTTACACGCATACATATACACCATGCACATTTACACGCATACATATATACCATGCACATTTACACGCATACATATACACAATGCACATTTACACGCATACATATACACCATGCACATTTACACGCATACATATACACCATGCACATTTACACGCATACATATACACCATGCACATTTACACGCATACATATACACCATGCACATTTACAAGCATACACATACACCATGCACATTTACACGCATACATATACACCATGCACGTTTACACGCATACAGTTACACCATGCAAATTTACACGCATACATATACACCATGCACATTTACACACATACATATACACCATGCACATTTACACACATACATGTACACCATGTACATTTACACGCATATATATACACCATGCACATGTACACGCATACATATACACCATGTACATTTACACGCATACATATACACCATGCACATTTACACGCATATATATACACAATTCACATTTACACGCATACATATACACCATGCAGATTTACACGCATACATATACACCATGTACATTTACACGCATACATATACACCATGCACATTTACACGCATACATATACACCATGTACATTTACACGCATACATATATACCATGCACATTTACACGCATACATATACACCATGCACATTTACACGCATACATATACACCATGCAAATGTACACGCATACATATATACCATGCATATTTACACGCATACATATACACCATGCACATTTACACGCATACATATACACCATGCACATTTACACGCATACATATACACCATGCACATTTACACGCATACATATACACCATGCACATTTACACGCATACATATACACCATGCACATTTACACGCATACATATACACCATGCACATTTACACGCATACATATACACCATGCACATTTACACGCATACATATACACCATGCACATTTACACGCATACATATACACCATGCACATTACACGCATACATATAACCATGCACATTTACACGCATACATATACACCATGCACATTTACACGCATACATATACACCATGCACATTTACACGCATACATATACACCATGCACATTTACACGCATACATATACACCATGCACATTTACACACATACATATACACCATGCACATTTACACGCATACATATACACCATGCACATTTACACGCATACATATACACCATGCACATTTACACGCATACATATACACCATGCACATTTACACGCATACATATACACCATGCACATTTACACGCATACAGTTACATTTATATTACGAAATACAAAGTCATGTACGTGTCTATCATCTATCATTATTGTGTATCAAATTCAATGCAGATATATATTTTACAGGCGCGGGCGACCTCATGAGAGGAGTTCGGTGTAACCATTCTGGTACATTACACATACCGGTCAAGACCTTGTTTAGTAGAAAGAAATGTAAGTTAATAAATGAACTTTTGCATTTACTGGAAGTCGAGCTAGTTCAGTGGTAGTGCGTTCGCTTAACGAACGACCGGGAATTCAGGGCCCAGATGTAGCTGTTACGACTGTGCCCTTATGAAAGGCATTTAATTTCCACATTACATTTTCTCTCTCCCTCATGGCGCTGGATTCCATCATTGAGGTAGCTGGTAATTTAATGATGTAAACACTTGTTTCGCAATCTAGCTAAAACTATACAATATACTATTTAATTTACTAGTATTGTCATTAGAACCACTGTTTGTTGGTTAAACATATCTATTATAATTTACAACACATATATATGTACACAATAAATACAAGTGGATTGAAATGAAAGCTAAAGCACTTATTGGATTTCTCTCCACTGTATAGTTATTAAAGTTTAAACATTATTTATTTTACAACGATTGCGAAGCAAGTTTTAACAACTTATATTAATCACTCTCGTTGGCGCGGATGAATAAGCATATAATTATGTGATCATTCGTGTGGAAGGAAACCTGAGTACCCGGATAAAACCCACTTGTCTGATATGGCGACCACCGTACGTACCATCTCGCATTATGCATACTAGAAATCTATACAATGTATGGTGATTTTTATGTATATATATATAATTTTGTGAATAGATAGATAGATAAATGTTTATTTACGTCTCATTTTTATACAAGCATACACAACATATTTAAACAGTAATATTAAAACAATGTACACAACCACTCATGTTTGAGTTATAAGAGACAATCTAAGATATAATATAACAGCATCTTAAAACTTACTTAAAATATGTATACAAAAGTTAAATCGTAATAGTATGATAAAGCTGTTTGATTTCTATATACATGATTCAGGTTTTATATAAAATATTACGTCTTTCCATTAAAATTAAATTGCAGGTTTTGGCACATAATTTATCAATATCTGTATCTGATATTAAATAAGCAAACTGTTCAGAGAAACTAAGAGTGGTGAATGATGTATTAATAGACTGCACATATAATTTAAGTTCAGTGCGTAAATGCTCATACAATGGACAATTCAATAATACATGTATTTCGCTCTCGATTGCATTTGAACATTGAAAACAGGTTCGTTCACACAGTGGTAATCCTTGATATCTACCAGTTTCAATCTTAATTGGTGCGACGCCACTACGGAATTTGGCTAAGGCGCTTCTGTGGTTTCTAGGTATTGCTATATTTTGCACATACGATTCTGTCTTGTATTCACTATTAAACTGGCTATATTGTCTTAATTTATTTCGTCCTTTGCCACTAGTTCCAACTACTGCTTTAATATTGGTAAACCACGTTGCCTCTAAACTGTTTGATAAGTTTGTGTTAACAGTTTCAATGATAGTTCGTCGCTCACTGGTTCTATAATAGTGATCTATGATTAACGGCGTACAGTGATTTGACTGCTTGTTATCAACTATTAATGCTAAGCTTACTATTTTACGTTTATATTCGTACTTTCGTCAATTATATATATAAATATTCATTAATATGGATCAAAGCAGGTTAAATAACCTTGTATTTAAATGGGCAAATGATAATAAGAACCGTAATAAAAACTGGTTATATAAACTTGACTGTAAGCTAAAGAGTATAGGCTGTACGCCGTGATGATCGAGCTTATTTACCCTCGCCGCCGGCGAACCATATGATAGCGAGAACGTTATTCAAGTCAAGTCCAGTCAACATTTTTATTCAGGGATCGCAGGTTCGATCCCACCTCTGACCCTAATGAAATTAACAGTCTTTCAGGTGGGAGGAGGCGAACGTTAGACCGAGGTCGTGGCGTTGCTTTGCACCGTGCACGTAAAAGAACCAGAGGATACTCTGGAATGGGTCTCTGTCTGTATCATTGCACTATCATCCAAAAATCGAAAATGACTAATCATTTCAGGAGGCGTCGCTCATATGGGCAACCGGTAGTGACGATAAATAAACGTAAAACACACAATTATAAATAAACGAGTGTATTATTGAACTTGTGTTTGGGTTAAATGCATATACTACCTATGAGCAATGGTGTAGTACGTAGTATTACTAGTAATCAACATAAATATGTGTCTGTCGAACCGGGGCCTAGTCTGACTGGCCTTGCCATATATGTAGGGACCATTAAGTGGGTTCGGGGGTAATCCCCTCCCCCTGAACATTCTGAATGTCTTCTCAACGCAGCTGCATTCTGCGGCATTTTTGTAGGTGAAATATGTAACACATTTTGCAGTTATGAAAATCATGTTTTTTCCATTAAAAAGTAGTTCGGGTATCGATCCTCTGACAGGGAAGTATGTGAGATGGTACGGTGGTCGCCAGATGGGACAGGTGGGTTTTCTCCGGTACTCCAACACGAATGACCACATTTTACGCTTTCATCCGCGCCAACGAGAGTGATTAAAATAAGTTGTTAGAACTTGTTTCGCAATCGTTGTAAAATAAATAATGTTTAAACTAATTAAAAAGTAAAATGAATTCTGTTTAATATGTTTTATATGTTATATTGGATCTACAGGGCAGTCGCGCTACGTGGTGATTTCTCAGGGGTGTTTGTACGTTTACCAGGATAAAAATGCAAATCGCGTGGAGGCTTCACACACTATTAGAATGTTTGAAAGGTAAATACTATTATAAACAATGTATATATACGCTTTCTTCCAATGCACTATGTGTCATATAGTATTCTGCACTCTATTTTTAATATTATATACTTATGCTTTATACGTTTGTATGTGTTTTACGTTTATTTATCGTCGCTACCGGTTGCCCATATGAGCGACGCCTCCTGACGAGATTAGTCATTTTAGATTGTTGGATGATAGTGCAATGATACAGACAGAGACCCATTCCAGAGTATCCTCTGGTTCTTTTACGTGCACGGTGTAAAGCATCGACACGAGACCTCGGTTTAAATTATCATCTGAAAGACTGTTAATTGTATTAGTGTCAGACGGGGGATCGAACCTGCGATCCCTGAACGCTTATACCACAATATGACCGTGCACTAATATGATCATATGAACCTGCGATCCCTGAACGCTTATACCACAATATGACCGTGCACTAATATGATCATATGAACCTGCGATCCCTGAACGCTTATACTTCAATATGACCGTGCACTAATATGATCATATGAACCTGCGATCCCTGAACGCTTATACCACAATATGACCGTGCACTAATATGATCATATGAACCTGCGATCCCTGAACGCTTATACCACAATATGACCGTGCACTAATATGATCATATGAACCTGCGATCCCTGAACGCTTATACCACAATATGACCGTGCACTAATATGATCATATGAACCTGCGATCCCTGAACGCTTATACCACAATATGACCGTGCACTAATATGATCATATGAACCTGCGATCCCTGAACGCTTATACCACAATATGACCGTGCACTAATATGATCATATGAACCTGCGATCCCTGAACGCTTATACCACAATATGACCGTGCACTAATATGATCATATGAACCTGCGATCCGTGAACGCTTATACCACAATATGACCGTGCACTAATATGATCATATGAACCTGCGATCCCTGAACGCTTATACCACAATATGACCGTGCACTAATATGATCATATGAACCTGCGATCCGTGAACGCTTATACCACAATATGACCGTGCACTAATATGATCATATGAACCTGCGATCCCTGAACGCTTATACTACAATATGACAGTGCACTAATATGATCATATGAACCTGCGATCCCTGAACGCTTATACCACAATATGACAGTGCACTAATATGATCATATGAACCTGCGATCCCTGAACGCTTATACCACAATATGACCGTGCACTAATATGATCATATGAACCTGCGATCCGTGAACGCTTATACCACAATATGACCGTGCACTAATATGATCATATGAACCTGCGATCCCTGAACGCTTATACCACAATATGACCGTGCACTAATATGAGTATATGAACCTGCGATCCCTGAACGCTTATACCACAATATGACCGTGCACTAATATGATCATATGAACCTGCGATCCCTGAACGCTTATACCACAATATGACCGTGCACTAATATGATCATATGAACCTGCGATCCGTGAACGCTTATACCACAATATGACCGTGCACTAATATGATCATATGAACCTGCGATCCGTGAACGCTTATACCACAATATGACCGTGCACTAATATGATCATATGAACCTGCGATCCGTGAACGCTTATACCACAATATGACCGTGCACTAATATGATCATATGAACCTGCGATCCCTGAACGCTTATACTACAATATGACCGTGCACTAATATGATCATATGAACCTGCGATCCCTGAACGCTTATATCACAATATGACCGTGCACTAATATGAACATATGAACCTGCGATCCCTGAACGCTTATACCACAATATGACCGTGCACTAATATGATCATATGAACCTGCGATCCCTGAACGCTTATACCACAATATAACCGTGCACTAATATGATCATATGAACCTGCGATCCCTGAACGCTTATACCACAATATGACCGTGCACTAATATGATCATATGAACCTGCGATCCCTGAATGCTTATACCACAATATGACCGTGCACTAATATGATCATATGAACCTGCGATCCCTGAACGCTTATACCACAATATGACCGTGCACTAATATGATCATATGAACCTGCGATCCGTGAACGCTTATACTTCAATATAACCGTGCACTAATATGATCATATGAACCTGCGATCCCTGAACGCTTATACCACAATATGACCGTGCACTAATATGATCATATGAACCTGCGATCCGTGAACGCTTATACCACAATATGACCGTGCACTAATATGATCATATGAACCTGCGATCCCTGAACGCTTATACCACAATATGACCGTGCACTAATATGATCATATGAACCTGCGATCCCTGAACGCTTATACCACAATATAACCGTGCACTAATATGATCATATGAACCTGCGATCCGTGAACGCTTATACCACAATATGACCGTGCACTAATATGATCATATGAACCTGCGATCCGTGAACGCTTATACCACAATATGACCGTGCACTAATATGATCATATGAACCTGCGATCCCTGAACGCTTATACCACAATATGACCGTGCACTAATATGATCATATGAACCTGCGATCCCTGAACGCTTATACCACAATATGACCGTGCACTAATATGATCATATGAACCTGCGATCCCTGAACGCTTATACCACAATATGACAGTGCACTAATATGATCATATGAACCTGCGATCCCTGAACGCTTATACCACAATATGACAGTGCACTAATATGATCATATGAACCTGCGATCCCTGAACGCTTATACTCCAATATGACCGTGCACTAATATGATCATATGAACCTGCGATCCCTGAACGCTTATACCACAATATGACAGTGCACTAATATGATCATATGAACCTGCGATCCCTGAACGCTTATACCACAATATGACAGTGCACTAATATGATCATATGAACCTGCGATCCCTGAACGCTTATACCACAATATGACCGTGCACTAATATGATCATATGAACCTGCGATCCCTGAACGCTTATACCACAATATGACCGTGCACTAATATGATCATATGAACCTGCGATCCCTGAACGCTTATACCTCAATATAACCGTGCACTAATATGATCATATGAACCTGCGATCCCTGAACGCTTATACTTCAATATAACCGTGCACTAATATGAACATATGAACCTGCGATCCCTGAACGCTTATACCACAATATGACAGTGCACTAATATGATCATATGAACCTGCGATCCCTGAACGCTTATACCACAATATAACCGTGCACTAATATGATCATATGAATAAGCGATCCGTGAACGCTTATACCACAATATAACCGTGCACTAATATGATCATATGAACCTGCGATCCCTGAACGCTTATACCACAATATGACCGTGCACTAATATGATCATATGAACCTGCGATCCGTGAACGCTTATACCACAATATGACCGTGCACTAATATGATCATATGAACCTGCGATCCCTGAACGCTTATACCACAATATGACCGTGCACTAATATGATCATATGAACCTGCGATCCCTGAACGCTTATACCACAATATGACCGTGCACTAATATGATCATATGAACCTGCGATCCGTGAACGCTTATACCACAATATAACCGTGCACTAATATGATCATATGAACCTGCGATCCCTGAACGCTTATACTTCAATATGACAGTGCACTAATATGATCATATGAACCTGCGATCCCTGAACGCTTATACCACAATATGACCGTGCACTAATATGATCATATGAACCTGCGATCCCTGAACGCTTATACCACAATATGACCGTGCACTAATATGATCATATGAACCTGCGATCCGTGAACGCTTATACCACAATATAACCGTGCACTAATATGAACATATGAACCTGCGATCCGTGAACGCTTATACCACAATATGACCGTGCACTAATATGATCATATGAACCTGCGATCCCTGAACGCTTATACCACAATATGACCGTGCACTAATATGATCATATGAACCTGCGATCCGTGAACGCTTATACCACAATATGACCGTGCACTAATATGATCATATGAACCTGCGATCCGTGAACGCTTATACCACAATATAACCGTGCACTAATATGAACATATGAACCTGCGATCCGTGAACGCTTATACCACAATATGACCGTGCACTAATATGATCATATGAACCTGCGATCCTGAACGCTTATACCACAATATGACCGTGCACTAATATGATCATATGAACCTGCGATCCGTGAACGCTTATACCACAATATGACCGTGCACTAATATGATCATATGAACCTGCGATCCCTGAACGCTTATACCACAATATGACCGTGCACTAATATGATCATATGAACCTGCGATCCGTGAACGCTTATACCACAATATGACCGTGCACTAATATGAACATATGAACCTGCGATCCGTGAACGCTTATACCACAATATGACCGTGCACTAATATGATCATATGAACACGATCACTAATACTTTACGGCTTTTATGATTAATTTAATTATATTTTATTTCTCGATTGGTTTTACATTATATATACACTATGGTTATTACGGTTATTGTTTCCTTTTGTTCGCTCTGCAATTGAATTCATTTATCAATAAGCTTAGGAATTTTAGTACCTTTGCAAAATAATGTAAACAGGGCAACCTGTGTATCACGAATAACGAGATTTATGGTACATATTTACCGTTAATCTCACACGCATGCCTATGTATATTTATTTGTAGACTAATCTCAGTTAAATGATCTCTAAATGTCAATTCAGGTGCATGGATGCCCATTATATGAAATCCTACTTTCAATTTTGAACGTTTGTAAACCACAAACACACTATTCAATGTTACAGTTCGAATGTCGTTGGAAGAATTTGTAGTAGCAATGCATTTATACGTTACACTATGCATTTTATTTGCTTTTTGCAATGTAATGTCGCTTTAAGCATATTATATTACATGGTTTTTGCGATGTAATGTCGCTTTAAGCTTATTATATTACATGGTTTTTGCGATGTAATGTCGCTTTAAGCATATTATATTACATGGGTTTTGCGATGTAATGTCGCTTTAAGCTTATTATATTACACATATCGTTTCTAAGTTTGTTTGGTTTGCCGTTCAAGAAACAGTTTAGTCTCCAATTATTATGCACGGATGAGCCCACGGGCAGAACCACCAACCTTCCACACGTTGGCTGAATAGCTTCCTCACATGAAATAATTCGATTCCGCCAGTGGTATCCCGTTGGATGATCAGCGCCGATGGACAGGTGATTTGAAGTCAACGATCTTATCTACTGGGTCAATGATTAGATTTATAAGTATGCTAAGTGTTTTGTTGTGGTTCGAGCGTCAATGAATCATAGGCCATTGTGCAAATACATTTATTATTAAGTGATTGGTTATTGTAAGCTCCGCAAGTGTGTTAGTCATTTTAGTAGATGAGTGTACACACGTTGATTTTATGTACGCTGCAAAACAAGAGATGAGAGTAGTCCCTGGAATAACAAAACTCACCGGCTATGTTGTATTTGAAAAGTCAGACAGACCGACCGACCGACCGACCGACCGACCGACCGACCGACCGACCGACCGACCGACCGACCGACCGACCGACCGACCGACCGACCGACCGACCGACCGACCGACCGACCGACCGACCGACCGACCGACCGACCGACCGACCGACCGACCGACCGACCGACCGACCGACCGACCGACCGACCGACCGACCGAACCGACCGACCGACCGACCGACCGACCGACCGGGACCGACCGACCGACCGACCGACCGCGACCGACCGACCGACCCGACCGACCGACCGACCGACCGACCGACCGACCGACCGACCCGACCGACCGACCGACCGACCGACCGACCGACCGTACCGACCGACCGACCGACCGACCGACCGACCGCCGACCGACCGACCGACCGACCGACCGACCGACCGACCGACCGACCGACCGACGCGACCGACCGACCGACCGACCGACCGACCGACCGACCGACCGACCGACCGACCGACCGACCGACCGACCGACCGACCGACCGACCGACCGACCGACCGACGAACCGACCGACCGACCGACCCGACCGACCGACCGACCGACCGACCGACCGACCGACCGACCGACCGACCGGACCGGACCGACCGGACCGACCGACCGACCGACCGACCGACCGACCGACCGACCGACCGACCGACCGACCGACCGACCGACCGACCGACCGACCGACCGACCGACCGACCGACCGACCGACCGACCGACCGACAGACAGCCAGCCGGACGGACGGACGGACGGACGGACGGACGGACGGACAGACAGACAGACAGAACAAGGTACAATGACTTTATTGTTGTACATTATGAAGTGTCCTATATAACGTAGCGATACATAGCGTACACTTGTGGCATTAGATTAGCACGTCAAAAACTAGGATATTTTATGTTAGTTACCTAGACAGATTGAAAGGATGTTTGTTTTTAATTTTCAACTGTCATAGACATGTCAAACTTGATGCATAGATAGAAGGTATATGATACAACGCCGACATACGCTGTGGGTGATATAATATTGATACAACTGGCATTACCAATTTTATGTCAAACCGCTTCTTGACTTCAAGACAGGATTTTGGTTCCATCAATCTTTTTACCAATATTTGTGTGTTTAACAAACTTTGACGTCTCAAGATTTGTCATCTCAAAGCTTGGCAACTGATGCGATCGAATTCGTGTTAAAGCATTTCGAATGTATGACAACATATATAGACAGCCACTCATTGGGTTCATTGATTGCCCTGTTTCAGTGTTATAGAGTTAGAAGTCAATCCTTGGGTTCATTGATTCCCATGTTTCAGTGTTATAGAGTTAGAAGTCAATCATTGGGTTCATTGATTCCTCTGTTTCAGTGTTAAAGTTAGAAGTCAATCATTGGGTTCATTGATTCCCATGTTTCAGTGTTATAGAGTTAGAAATCAATCATTGGGTTCATTGATTCCTCTGTTTCAGTGTTATAGAGTTAGAAGTCAATCATTGGGTTCATTGATTCCTCTGTGTCAGTGTTATAGAGTTAGAAGTCAATCATTGGGTTCATTGATTCCTCTGTTTCAGTGTTATAGAGTTAGAAGTCAATCATTGGGTTCATTGATTCCTCTGTTTCAGTGTTATAGAGATTGAAGAAGATGGTGATGAAAGATTTTGCTTTTGTGTCAAATATGAGGTTGTTACTAAGAAACCATTAGTCTTTGCCTGTGATACAGATGACACAAGAAAGGTAAATTATTCTATTCCTTCATAAATCTACACGATATGACATTCTTGTTAAATATCAGTAATTTAGAGGAAAATGACACTGCTACATTTCAGTAATCTAACGGAAAATGACACAGCTAATTGTCAGTAATCTAGCGGTACATCACACAGCTAAATGTCAGTAATCTAGCGGTAAATCACACAGCTAATTGTCAGTAATCTAGCGGTACATCACACAGCTAACTGTCAGTAATCTAGCGGTAAATCACACAACTAAATGTCAATAATCTAACGGTAAATCACACAGCTAATTGTCAGTAATCTATCGGTAAATCACACAGCTATATGTCAGTAATCTAGCGGTAAATCACATAGCTAAATTTCAGTAATCTAGCGGTAAATCACACAACTAAATGTCAGTAATCTAGCGGTAA
>CM026393.1:13485128-13578254 GCA_014843695.1 Archivesica marissinica
ATTTTAAGCAGTGAGGATTCGAACCCACGCGAACTAGCTCATTTTATTTGAGCTTAGTATCTACCCTTTAGACCGTTCGGCTACTGACGCTTGCGTTCATTGCATAGATTAAATACATTCATGAAGTTATTTAATTATTTTACCGCTGTAATTGAAGCTTGTAATTTATGGTAATGTCTCAAGTAAATGCGTACGTACAATATCACGAATAACGAGATTTATGGTACATATTTACCGTTAATCTCACACGCGTGCCTATGTATATTTATTTGTAGACTAATCTCAGTTAAATGATCTCTAAATGTCAATTCAGGTGCATGGATGACCATAATATGAAAGCCTACTTTCAATTTTGAACGTTTGTATACCACTAACACACTATTCAATGTTACAGTTCGAATGTCGTTTGAAGAATTTGTAGTAGCAATGCATTTATACGTTACACAATGCATTTTATTTGCTTTTTGCGATGTAATGTCGCTTTAAGCATAGTATATTACATGTTATTTGCGATGTAATGTCGCTTTAAGCATATTATAATACATGGTTTTTGCGATGTAAATGTCGCTTTAAGCATATTATATTACATGGTTTTTGCAATGTAATGTCGCTTTAATCTTATTATATTACATGGTTTTTGCGATGTAATGTCGCGTTAAGCTTATTATATTACACATATTGTTTCTAAGTTTGTTTGGTTTGGGGTTTAATGCCGTCCAAGAAACAGTTTAGTCTCCAATTATTATTGGTGGACGAATACCCCCCGGGTGCCCCTCCCTGTGAGCAGTATTTCATGCACGGATGGGCCCACGGGCAGAACCACCAACCTTCCACACGTTGGCTGAATAGCTGCCTCACATGAAATAATTCGATTCAGCCAGTGGTATCTGTTTTAGTGTTATAGAGTTAGAAACAAATCATTGGGTTCATTGATTGCCCTGTTTCAGTGTTATAGTGTTCGAAACAAATCATTGGGTTCATTGATTCCTCTGTTTCAGTGTTATAGAGTTAGAAGTCAAATCATTGGGTTCATTGATTCCTCTGTTTCAGTGTTATAGAGTTAGATGTCAATAATTGGTTTCATTGATTCCTCTGTTTCAGTGTTATAGAGTTAGAAGTCAATCATTGGGTTCATTGATTCCTCTGTTTCAGTGTTATAGAGATTGAAGAAGATGGTGATGAAAGATTTCGCTTTTGTGTCAAATATGAGGATGCTACTATGAATCCATTAGTCTTTGCCTGTGATACAGATGACACGAGAAAGGTAAATTATTCTGTTCCTTCATAAATCTACACGATATGATATTCTTGTTAAATATCAGTAATTTAGGGGAAAATGACACAGCTAAATTTCAGTAATCTAGCGGTAAATCACACAGCTTATTGTCAGTAATCTAGCGGTAAATCACACAGCTAACTGTCAGTGATCTAGCGGTAAATCACACAGCTAAATGTCAGTAATCTAGCGCTAAATCACACAGTTATTTTTCAGTAATCTAGCGGTAAATCACACAGCTAATTGCCAGTAATATAGCGGTAAATCACACACCTAAATGTCAGTAATCTAGCGGTAAATCACACAGCTAAATGTCAATAATCTAACGGTAAATCACACAGCTAACTGTCAGTGATCTAGCGGTACATCACACAGCTAAATGTCAGTAATCGAGCGGTAAATCACACAGCTAATTGTCAGTAATCTAGCGGTAAATCACACAACTAAATGTCAATAATCTTGCGGTAAGTCACACAGCTAATTGTCAGTAATCTAGCGAATATCTCACAGTTAATTGTCAGTAATCTAGCGGTAAATCACACAGATAATTGTCAGTAATCTAGCGGTAAATCACAGAGCTAATTGTCAGTAATCTAGCGATAAGTCACACAGTTCATTGTCAGTAATGTACCGGTAAATCACACAGCTAAATATCAGTAATCTAGTGGTATATCACACAGCTATATGTCAGTAATCTAGCGGTAAATCACACAGCTATATGTCAGTAATCTAGCGGTAAATCACACAGCTATATGTCAGTAATCTAGCGGTAAATCACACAGCTATATGTCAGTAATCTAGCGGTAAATCAAACAGTTATTTGTCAGTAATCTAGCGGTAAATCACACATCTAAATGTCAGTAAATTAGCGGTAAATCACACAGCTAAATGTCAATAATCTAGCGAATATCTCACAGCTAAATGTCTGTAAGTTAGTAAAAATGAGTATACAGACATTATTTACTGTTATTACATTACATCGTGCATTTATTATTGACTTGCTATTCTAAAGACATGTCTTGTTGTAGGTTTGGCTAGGGCAGTTTCAAAACGCAATACAACATATTCAGAACTTCTCCGCGTAAGTTGTTGCATGTGTGTACATGTCTCTCTCTCTATATATCACAGTAACTCAAAGTCTTATGTAGAACAGTAGCGTGCTAAAGTCGCAAAGCTGACGTTTGTATACTTATTAGGTCATATGGCGACTGTTCAACTGCTGTTGATGGGGGAAGACCGGATGGGCTCATTCGAACAGTATTTTCAGACACGGACGGGCTCCCGGGTATAACCACCGACCGTCCAGCTAGATGGCTTCCTCATATGATATAATTCAAAATTCTAAGTGGGATTCGAACCTGCAACGGTGATGGGCACGTTTATTAATTAGTATGGCACTATAGATTCGTCTCACAGAATCAACAATCAAGAAACATGCTATGGCTTAGGTGTTTGTTATTCAGAGCATTAGCACATTGCAATTGCTTGTTTGTTATTCAGAGCATTAGCACATTGTAATTGCTTGTTTGTTATTCAGAGCATTTGCACATTGCAATTGCTTGTTTGCTATTCAGAGCATTAGCACATTGTAATTGCTTGTTTGTTATTCAGAGCATTAGCACATTGTAATTGCTTCTTTGTTATTCAGAGCATTAGCACATTGCAATTGCTTGTTTGTTACTCAGAGCATTAGCACATTGCAATTGATTGTTTGTTATTCAGAGCATTAGCACATTGTAATTGTTTCTTTGTTATTCAGAGCATTAGCACATTGTTATTGCTTCTTTGTTATTCAGAGCATTAGCACATTGAAATTGCTTGTTATTTATTCAGAGCATTAGCACATTGTAATTGCTTCTTTGTTATTCAGAGCATTAGCACATTGCAATTGATTGTTTGTTATTCAGAGCATTAGCACATTACAATTGCTTGTTTGTTAGTCAGAGCATTAGCACATTGCAATTGCTTGTTTGTTATTGAGAGCATTAGCACATTGCAATTGCTTATTTGTTATTCAGAGCATTAGCACATTGTAATTGCTTCTTTGTTATTCAGAGCATTAGCACATTGCAATTGCTTCTTTGTTATTCAGAGCATTAGCACATTGCAATTGCTTGTTTGTTATTCAGAGCATTAGCACATTGCAATTGCTTGTTTGTTATTCAGAGCATTAGCACATTGTAATTGCTTCTTTGTTATTCAGAGCATTAGCACATTGCAATTGCTTGTTTGTTATTCAGAGCATTAGCACATTGCAATTGCTTGTTTGTTATTCAGAGCATTAGCACATTGTAATTGCTTCTTTGTTATTCAGAGCATTAGCACATTGCAATTGCTTGTTTGTTATTCAGAGCATTAGCACATTGCAATTGCTTGTTTGTTATTCAGAGCATTAGCACATTGTAATTGCTTCTTTGTTATTCAGAGCATTAGCACATTGCAATTCCTTGTTTGTTTGTCTGTTTTGGAAGCTTAAAGTGGAAATGATAGCGGAGGTCAGATGGTGACCCTCCAACTATATGTTGTGGTTTAGGAACCCCGGTGGCCCTTCAAGCACGGACAGATACCCTGGTAGAACCATCTACCATCTAGTACATACTTATACATAAATACATGTGATAATTATCATAAAGCATATCACAATTATATGGTATGCAATTAACGGTAATCAATATTAGACACTTTTATATATATACTAGGGATGGCAACGAATAGCGATTTCACTATTCGGGTATTCGGTTAGTAAGGTATTCGGATATTCGGTTAGTAAGGTATTCGGATATTCGGTTAGTAAGGTATTCGGATATTCGCTTAGTAAGGTATTCGAATATTCGGTTAGTAAGGTATTCGAATATTCGGTTAGTAAGGTATTTGGATATTTGGTTAGTAAGGTATTCGAATATTCGAATATTCGTTTTGATTCTATTAAAAACAAAAAAATATATATATATGCACTGTTGTTTCTTTGTTGTTGTTGTTGTTGTTGTTGTTGTTATGGTTGTTGTAATTCCCCAACCTACACACGTAAATACTGTTGCATTAGTCGAAATGATGTATCAATAGCTGTTAATGGCTCCAGTACTTTTTAAAACCAGTCCGAGGTCACTATTTCAATAACAGCGCCTGACCTTGTTGTTTCATTACAGAGACAGTGGAGTGGGGAGCAGTGCAGGTTCCATACCAGCGACACAATTAGGTAGGACATGTATACCACACAGAAAAGAGATTAGAGCAGTGGTTAGCGCGCTCGCTTCTCACCAATACAACCCGGGTTCGATCCTCGGACCGGGAAGTATGTGAGATGATACGATGTTCGCCAGATCGGACAGGTGGAATTTCTCCAGGTACTCTGGTTTCCTCCCACACGAATGACCACATTTACCCTTAGCTCGCCCATATGGTTTACCGGTGGCGAGGGTAAATAAACGGAATCATCATCATCACATTTACCGTTTCATCCGCGCGAACGAGAGTGATTAATATAAGTTGTTAAAACTTGCTTCGCATTCTCTGTAAAAGAAATAAAGTTTAAAAATAAAATAAATTACTGTACACTAAATGATCATGCATTGTGTGAACTCTGAATTACCATATATAGTATGTAACAGAAAGTACATAGGTAGTGTCAGATAATCTTTGTTTATTTAATGTCTGGATTTAAATGTCCCACCAGCAGCTTAGGTCATATGTAAATTATCCAGCTCATGTTGGTGGAGGAAGACCCAGAGTGGGCCTGCGAGTAGTACGTGTGTACGTATTTGAAATCAAGAACCATAACCACTCTGCAACTGATGCCACCTCGGATGAATAGCATCGAAGACGTTATTATCTTTCCTAGACGTTATTGGCTGTATTGCGACACATCCGCTTCCAGCATACTTGCATATTATCATTACATGAAGCAGATCGCTGAGAGCTCTTGTTAATAAGGTTCTAAAACAACAAATAAATTACCTATTAAATACATAGCAAAAAGTAAAAACATGCAGTCTGTTCATTTATATGTCCAATCTTTCATTTATTCTGATACCATAGCCACTGTGAAGAGGTATTCAAATCAGCCTGAAACACACCAAGAATATTTCAAATTTTAAGTTTCAAATAACCAGTGCTCGCCTGTGAATAACGTCACTGTGTTTACACACTGTATTCCTCCGACAAATAATACAGTATAACAACCTCCAATTTGCAATGGCCTGAATTCTTATACCACATCTGTTCTACACATCAACTAGTCTGAAGTCTTCTCAAGTCACATAATTTCTCAAAAAACACAAAAACTATACACTGCCTGTCATGAAAATGCATTTTTACCAAAGAGAAAAATTAACTATATTAATTATTGGAACTACATTCGACCGCGGATGTACTTCTGTCTATTTACGTATATACAACCATCATTATGGAGATAATCTCAATAAGCTTTAAGCTTTCGATTAAATCCATTTTCATTCTGTATACAATAAATATGTACTGTACATTATGAATGAATAATATGTTTAACTCTTTCACTGCCAATGTCGCATAAAAGCGACTTTGTAAAGAAGTAAAGAAGTAGAGAACCCGATCGGACATAACATGCCGTCTGATCAGGCTATATGCTGATTGCTCTTCAGACAGTGGAGCTGAAGCACCTGTCCGAATAGCAAACAACATAGATTCTGATCAGACGCGGCGTTACGCCACGGCTGATCTGGATCTATGTTGTTAACACATGCTCTGAATTTATTCGGCGCTGAAAGAGTTAAACCAATAAGCAATCATTTGATATCACAATGCATACGCTATGTAGTTGTTTAAATAACACACATTGCGTTACAGGGTATAACTAGTTACATATTTCTACTATTATTACATCATTTAATATCACAATGCATACGATATGTAGTTGTTTAAATAACACACAGTACGTTACAGGGTATAACTAGTTACATATTTCTACTATTATTACATCATTTAATATCACAATGCATACGATATGTAGTTGTTTAAATAACACACAGTGCGTTACAGGGTATAACTAGTTACATATTTCTACTATTATTACATCATTTAATATCACAATGCATACGATATGTAGTTGTTTAAATAACACACAGTGCGTTACAGGGTAAATATCACAATGCATACGATATGTAGTTGTTTAAATAACACACAGTACGTTACAGGGTATAACTAGTTACATATTTCTACTATTATTACATCATTTAATATCACAATGCATACGATATGTAGTTGTTTAAATAACACACAGTACGTTACAGGGTATAACTAGTTACATATTTATACTATTATTACATCATTTGATATCACAATGTATACGATATGTAGTTGTTTAAATAACACACAGTATGTTACAGGGTATAACTAGTTACATATTTATACTATTGTTACTTCATATGATAGTGTACACATTGTTTTTCTTATCACAATTGTGTATTGCCATTGCTATATTTACTAGAATCTTTGAATTAATGTATTCAAGCTGATTTCATATATATTTTGAAGATACTTATATATCCACATTGTTAGATAGATTTATTGTCATTAATAACAATCACGACAGCTTCACCACAGAGCAGACCCTTCTCCCCCACCGAAAATAGGTCAATGTCATACAACACTCCACGGAGCAGACCCTTCTCCCCCACCGAAAATAGGTCAATGTCATACAACACTCCACGGAGCAGACCCTTCTCACCCACCGAAAATAGGTCAATGTCATACAACACTCCACGGAGCAGACCCTTCTCACCCACCGAAAATAGGTCAATGTCATACAACACTCCACGGAGCAGACCCTTCTCACCCACCGAAAATAGGTCAATGTCATACAACACTCCACGGAGCAGACCCTTCTCACCCACCGAAAATAGGTCAATGTCATACAACACTCCACAGCGCAGACCCTTCTCACCCACCGAAAATAGGTCAATGTCATACAACACTCCACAGCGCAGACCCTTCTCACCCACCGAAAATAGGTCAATGTCATACAACACTCCACGGAGCAGACCCTTCTCCCCCACCGAAAATAGGTCAATGTCATACAACACTCCACGGAGCAGACCCTTCTCCCCCACCGAAAATAGGTCAATGTCATACAACACTCCACGGAGCAGACCCTTCTCCCCCACCGAAAATAGGTCAATGTCATACAACACTCCACGGAGCAGACCCTTCTCCCCCACCGAAAATAGGTCAATGTCATACAACACTCCACGGAGCAGACCCTTCTCCCCCACCGAAAATAGGTCAATGTCATACAACACTCCACGGAGCAGACCCTTCTCCCCCACCGAAAATTGGTCAATGTCATACAACACTCCACGGAGCAGACCCTTCTCCCCCACCGAAAATAGGTCAATGTCATACAACACTCCACGGAGCAGACCTTTGTCATCCACCGAAAATAGGTCATTGCACACTCTCAGAAGTCATTTCAAACACGGTTCGTGTTGTGGGCATCTCTTTCGTGTATGTAGATATCGATGAATATTATGTGTTCCTTGCAGATCAATTACGAATGCACGATTTGAAACCAGAGGAGAAAGGCTATGATGAAATTGACGAATTGCGAATCAACTTTGGAGAATCCCACCCAGTACAAGCTTCAACCGGTTTGAACATCTCAAATTCATTACACTTTCTAACTGGTCACGCTAAATCTGCAATTTTATGAAAATCATGATTTCTATCGTTTTTTTAATTTAGGTTTATTTAACGTTGCTACTAGTTGCCCATTCGAACGACGGGCAGTTTAACAACACATTTCATGGGCAGGCTCCAGCGGTTAACCAATACCTGGTGAACCACCCTCCGTATGAAACTGCCAACATTTTCATATAAAGAGACACGGTCTGAGCGGGGCTCGAACCCGTGACCATTAATGATTATAGGTTACAATGGTATACAAGTCAACGACGGTAACCACTTTATCACCAATCGTTTTGTAAATTTACACTACATATATTGCGCAGGATCTTTTCAAAACTAAAACTCAGAATCAATAATTTTAAAACGGAATCACTCACGCGGCGCTAAGTGATCATTTATACATATTCTGCACGTGAAGCACGTGTAACAACTGAGCAATGTAATCGGTGCCACAATACGAATCACTTTCAATCTTACAACTTAAAAAACAGCTAAATTGGCGAGAATGACGATTGAAGCGAGGTATGAACCTACCCAAAATCTCCTTTTCAAGTTTCGATTTAATTTAGCTACAAGTGTTTATTTGTAAATAATCAAGGACTATTACCCGATTTTTCTATTGCATCCTTATTCCAGGTCTCTTTGATATTCAACAGAACACGTTTCCACATTTCAATAATAAATTATTACGGAAATCCAGGTGACCAGTTAGAAATCTTGCTCAGTGTATATACATGTATAATGTTTATATGACCAAATTATGCACTCACCTCTAATAGAATTTGTCAAGAATTGAAATCCAATGTAAAATGCATATAAACTGTAGAATAGCACATGTTTCTAGCTTGTTAACAGATGTATCTTCATAGGTCTTCATTCTAGTTCGTGTGTTTTACGTTTATTTATCGTCGCTACCGGTTGCCCATATGAGCGACGCCTCCTGAAGAAATTAGTAATTTTAGATTTTTGGAGGATAGTGTAATAATACAGACAGAGACCCATTCCAGAGTCTCCTCTGGTTCTTTTATGTGCACGGTGTAAAGCACCGGCACGAGAACTCGGTTGAATGTCCCATCTGAAAGACTGTTAATTTGATTAGGGTCAGTCGGGGGATCGAACCTGCGATCCATGGATTACCAGTCCAGCGTGTTACCACTGGACTACATATCCGTCTGTAATAGTTCGTCCCTGAGCATTGAGGTTTTGTACCGTCGTCAAATGCTCCAAAAGGCACAAACAAGCACATAGCAAAAACATATCAGCGGGTGGACGGATGCTCCAGAACCAGAACAAAAAGTTCGCATCGGATAAGTTCAGATTCTGGCTACGGAACAGATTATTTTATGACATACATCAGTGTGTTACGGAAGAGGAGAATAAGGCGTGTGAAAAATAGCTAGTATTTCCTTCAATTCAGTAAATGACATTACATAGTTATAAAAAAGGATAGGAGTGCTATTTTGGTCAACTATTGTTGTCTTGTCGGTAGATATATTGCACTGTCGGAATTTAAATGTACCTATATTTGGCATATTCAGATGTGACAGAAGCCAACCATGCCGCATTAAATGTCCTGCAGCCACATATATTGACGGCTACTACAAATACTTGCGATGAACTGTTATATGAAAATATTCAGTCAAGAATGACACAGACAGGTAATGCATGAGTTGTGTTTTATTTAGGAAATACTATTTGTCTTTCCGTTATTTATTGGCTATTAGACAACTACTAAGTCACATGGTCCAATGAAAAAGCCACATTTCTCGCTTCTAAATCGTATAGACGCGACCTACTTATGTATGTTGTCTAAATCAGATAGATCAACACATTGGCCCGTCTTAACGAAATATACACCGAACGAAGAAGACGGGCACATTCATGCGTAATATAAATCCTGAATAACACGAGTTATGCTACATATTTACCGTGATATCTCACATGTGTGCCTATGCATATTTATTTGTAGACTGATTTTAATTAAATTATTTCTAAGCGAAAGTATCGCATGTTTAGTATTGACTTCAATGACAACAAACGTCAATTCATGAGCATGGATAGCTTTTGAAAGTTTGTATACCACACAAACGCTGTTAACTTGATTCAGTGTTAGTGTTCGATGTGTTCCAAAGAATTTGTAGTAACAATGCATTTATACGTGAAAAAAAAGCATTTTATTTGCTTTTTGCGATGTAATGTCACTTTAATGTGCCACGTTAAATCTATCACGAGAACCTATCTTCTTAATATACTTATATCTTAATGTACTTAATACCTCATTGACAAATTATGTTTTATTTTATTCAAATTTATTTTAGCTCGATTGCGAAACAAATTTGTACAACGTTTGTTAATCGCTCTCGAGACCCCATTCTTTATGAAATCCACCACCATGCGTGAGAGAGTATAGACACGCCCTGCCTAATGTCACAATCGTAACGGCTAGAGATAGGCGCGAACTCCGAGCCTCTCACACCTTCAGTGATCGTGTTATCACGACTTCCACATGTGTTATTTGTTTGGGGATATGAAGTTTCCCCGACAGCACAGACGGATATGTAGTCCAGTGGTAACACGCTGGACAGGTAAACCAGGGGTCGCCGGTTCGACCCCCGTCTGACCCTAATAAAATTAACAGTCTTTCAGATGGGACGTTAAACCGAGGTCTCGTGTCGGTGCTTTACACTGTGCACGTAAAAGAACCAGAGAATATTCTGGAATGGGTCTCTGTCTGTATCATGCACTATCCTCCAACATCTAAAATAACTAATCTCTTCAGGAGGCGCGTCGTTCATATGGGCAACCGGTAGCGACGATAAATAAACGTAAAACACAAAAATTCCCCGACAGCTTAGATCACATGGCGACTAGTATTTGTGGAGGAAGACACCCAGGGTGATATTCCAGACACGGACGAGCATCATCGGGGCAGACTCACCATTCGGCATGTGCTTACATGCATATAGTTACACATTAAGTTGACAGAGCTTGTGGCCCAAACCATTTGGTTTCAAACTTTGTATTGTTGTATATGTGTATATAATGCAATAACATATTATTAATAAAAGGTTTATGCAAACCATATCATAAACGAAATAGACCACGACTGCGCCGCGGGGAGACATATTCATGCCTCATTAATTATTTACAGGAAATGCACTTTCAATGCAAACGAATTCGACATCGCTACTGTCAGTACGGGGAGGGCACCAACATTCCGATTCGTTTATGTCAGTACGGGCTTGTTCCGAGAATTCCGACACGTATCATCCGATGTCTGATGAAACAGTACCGAAAATGACGAGAGCTAGCGCTGTCTCGAAGATATCAGCAACAAAAGCATCTGCGCCATCTCTACAAGTGGCAGTTACGAACCGATTGGCGATCACGGGTGAACAAGATTCGGATAGCAACAGTTGCAATGATCACGGTTTCGAAAGTCCAGTAGAAGTACGGTACTTCTAGCTACTTGTATAAACATATACTAGTATTGTAATTGAGTTATTTAAGATGGATGGATGGATGGACGGACGGACGGACGGACGGACGTACGGACGGACGGACGGACGGACGTACGGACGGACGGACGGACGGACGGACGGACGGACGGACGGTGGATGGATGGATGGATGGATGGATGGATACTTTTATTTCCTCCATTTCTGAAGAGCATAACATATTTACAAATCATTATTAATATGTATGTACAAACAATATAAAATATAAATGCACAAATAACAGGGTTAAATGTCAGTTGAGTACTCACAGCTGAACTATACGTGCATTAGAAACATTGCAAGAACAGTTGTAGTACTCAATGAATGAATGCACAAACATCCTGTTGCATCCAAGATAAATTACACATTTGATATGATCAGCGTACGGCCTATTATGCTTATTACAAGTAGACCATAGTTCACGTGCATCATTGTTCACGTGCAATGGACGACACTGTTGTGTTTTCTATTACCTCACATGACATATATTTTGGAATTCCTTCCCTTAACGTATCAAAACAGCACAGTCTGTCACACTTCAAAGCTTTGTATATCAGCTATACAAAGGACAGATCGTTAACCTAATAAACTGATAAATTATAATTATACCTGTAACAATATAAGTATTAGTTCTTGCAGCTTATATATATCTTATTTCCTATGAAAGTTTTACTGGTTACTGTTTACATGTTTCATGTGTGTGTTTTACATTTATTTCTCGTCGCTACCGGTTGCCCATATGAGCGACGCCTCCTGAAGATATTAGTCATTTTAGATTTTGGAGGATAGTTCTTTTACGTGTACGGTGTAAAGCACCGACACGAGACCGGTTTAACGTCCCATCTGAAAGACTGTTAATTTTATTAGGGTCAGACGGGGGATCGAACCTGCGATCCCTGGATTACCAGTCCAGCGTGTTACCACTGGACTACAGATCCGTCTGATACACGTGTTTCATTGTACTAATTCATGTTTTAATTTGTTGAGGGTCTCATGGTAGATTGACTTTATTGTTCAAATGAGTTATATCGCTAAATAAAGTGTATTGGTATATAGGAGGACTTATACAGGTAATGGAGGATCTGGCAGTCGTGGGTTCGAACCCCGACTTGGGCTTGGTTACTTTAATGGTGTCAGAAGTGTTTTTCGACCCATGTTTGACTACACAGACTCACTGCTGGGTACTTCGGTTGGAGAGGTCTATACTCCGTTGAATTTCTGTATGAACGGTTGATGTCTGGATTCAAAAGATATGACTTACACTGTCTCGCTATAGAGCTAACTTTTATAGCGACGCGGTAGAGTGTTCGCCTCCAGGTAATGGAGGATCTAGCAGTCGTGGGTTCGAACCCCGACTTGGGCTTGGTTACTTTAACTATTTATTATTATAATTATTACTATTATTATATAGAGTATTCAGGGAGAGATAACTCTCATTGATTTTGATTTATGTCGTTACAGATATTTGAATACGACAACTATTACTGCGACTCGAAACAGACGACCATGCGGTAGGTTCAGTACTTAAAATAGTGCCGGCCAGGGTTGATACCCCCCCCCAGAGAAATAGGTGACGTTAATATCACTCCTGGCCGACGAGATATACCCATATACCCAAACAACACATCAAATAACAAGATTTTCTCAAAACAATGTTTTCAGTTATTGTTTTTGTTTCGGGATTTTCATCGATATCATTTTATCATTGCTACCCCGTCGACACCCATTATGTCATTTCAAGAATGTGTGAATTTTACGTTGACAACGGTACGTCTAGATTTGGAATCCCATAACTATATGTTTAAATTTATTCATCGTCGCTACCGGTTGCCCATATGAGCGACGCCTCCTGAAGATTATTAATCATTTTTGTTATATTTTTGGAGGCTAGTGCAATGATACCCATTCCAGAATATCCTCTGGTTCTATTACGTGTACGGTGTAAAGCACCGACACGAGATCTCGATTTAAAGTCCCATCTGAAAGAATGTTAATTTTATTAGGGTCAGACGAGGGATCGAACCAGCGATTTCTGCACTCCCGAGTCCATCGTGTTAATCACTGGACTGCGCATCTCATAACTGTTCAATATGTTCATAGTAGTTTACTGATAGTCTTACAAACAGTGTGCTTAGAAATTCAACACATTTAAATGGTTTAAAATATAGAAATATGCTGACTATAGTGTTGAATTGACAACCATGGTGCCACTTTATTGGTAGCACCCATTTTGTTACCATGTATATTGTAACTTAGACAAAAGCCTGGCATAATTCGTATCGTTCGTTTCAGGTTCCCTTGACCTGGACGTGACAACTGATTTCTTTGTCAGATTATTATTGTGTTAATTTAACAGACGGATCTGTAGTTCAGTGGTTAACACGCTGGACTGGTAATCCAGGGATCGCAGGTTCGATCCCCCGTCTAACCATACTTAAATTAACAGTCATTCAGATGGGACGTTAAACCGATGTCTCGTGTCGGTGCTTTACACCTTGCACGTACAAGAACCAGAGGAGACTCCGGAACGGGACTTTGTATCATTGCACTATCCTCCAAAATCTAAAATGACTAATCTCTTCAGGAGGCATCGCTCATATGGGCAACCGGTATGCGACGATAAAATAAATGTAAGCACAGTGTTAATTTACCCTCTCCACCGTGTAACAATGGACGAACGTTTTCTATATCCCAAATAAACTAGATGTATAGTTAAGTTAGTCTGTATTTGCAATGTATGTACTACTTCTATAATTATATATTTCTTTTATTATAATATACTGATGTATATTTCAGGGATCATTCTAGAGGGCGATGTGGGCGAAATAGTCGCCCTAGGGACCCTGACTTCTCCCTCTGGGGGCCCCACTTCTCCCTAAAAAAAAAAACAATTTTCAAACAAAATGTTGTCTAGTAAGATACACTGGCCCATTATAAAGCACTCCTTCTATTCAACTGTTGTATTTAATGGTTGTACTGTGCATCTTAACCCTATTTTAGAGAAGTATATTAAAAAACACCACCTTTCTCACTTCTCCAAAAAACTGTGACCTAGAATGAACCCTGGTATTTGTATAACTATGTTCATGTTAGTACTTTGCATTTGTTTTACAGTGCTATGCATCTACAACCTCAAGGCACATTCCTGATCTGCCCAGGGGAAAACACTCGACTGGTATGCTTTGATTTAATATGACAATTTGTTTTTAACTTTATTTATTTTACAACGATTGCCAAGCAAGTATTAACAACCTATAGTTTAATCACTCTCGTTGGCGCGGATGAAAGCGTATATGTGGTCATTCATGTAGGACGAAACCGGAGTACCCGGAGAAAACCCACCTGTCCGATCTGGCGACCATCATACCATCTCACATACCTCCCGGTCCGAGGATCGAACCCGGTCGCATTGGTGAGTAGCGAGCGCGCTAACCACTGCGCTAATCGGACAGCCTGAATTGGTTCGTCACACTCTGTGTACATTCGGAACGCTTCGACATATATCGATAATCAAAATCAAACAACAAAGACAGCTGTTACTACATTGGTTGTTGCGTAACGCATGCGCATTAAGCATTGTGTACATACGTTATTGATAAACAATTCGCATATGCGACAGGTATTACTTTATACACATTTATGTTAGCTCGATTGCGAAACAAGTTCTTATAACTTATATTTAACACACTGGATACCTCATTCCTGATGGAATCCATCGCCACGAGGGAGAGAGAAGAGGCATGTGGAATTTGAATGCATTGCCTAAGGACACACTCGTAACCGCTCCAGCGGGGCTCGAACTCCAGTCCTTTCGCACATGAAGCGAACGTGCTGTAACTGAGCTATCAAGACTTCCACAAACACGACATATTTTATTAACATCACGCACATTCTTTTGCGTTGTTGTGAATTCTGACAAGGTGCTGAATGTATCATCGTCTCCAGTTATAGTGAGATGTTATCACCTTTCTGTTTTAGAAACTCTGTGTCAAGACAAGTAACGGCAATGGATGGTTTCATATACACGAACAGGTAATTTACAATGGTGAACTGTATTGTTTAATAATTACATGCCTCCGTGCTTTAATGGTTACGGTGTCCGCCTTGCAACTGAGACGTTGAGAGTTCATTGCAAGTGAAAATACGTATATTAACCCTTAACCTGCCGAATAAATTGCCGAATATGCAAACAACATAGACCCAGATCAGCGTTAATCGGTCAGCCGTTATTGTTGTAGTTATACCATATTGGAACAATGTTTATCACATTTGACCGCCCAACATTGCACATGCAAAGTGAATGAGACTAGATTAATTGTGTTGATGTAAAAAAAGCATTTGAGTATCCAGATATAGACCAAATTACAAAACATTTGTGCCACTGTTTTTTATAATTCAGAACCATAAGTGCTTATGAATAGCACACTAGTGTCCTCTATTTATACACCAACATTTAAATTTCTGCTGAACGCTTTCGATGATAACATTTCACTGCAAATGTCAATTTCTAACGAAGGCTACTGGCTTTCGATTGACGAAAAGAAGTATGTTTTGAACAATACCGACGTTATTCAAAATTATTGGATGTACTGTATGTTATAGCATTATGTCTTACACATGATGCGCCGTAAAATCAAGGTCAGCCAGATCCCTAGTAAATATAATACCTAGAATGCTGTGCAAAATACTGATTGAATTCAAAATGTTTGGATGTGCTGTATGTTACGCCATTAAGTCAAGGTCATACAGATCCATAGCAAATATAACTCTATCAGACGGATCTGTAGTCCAGTGGTTAACACGCTGAACTGGTAATCCATGGATCGCAGATTCGATCCCTCGTCTGACCCTAATACAATTAACAGTCTTTCAGATGGGACGTTAAACCGAGGTCTCGTGTCGGTGCATTAATTACACCGTGCACGTAAAAGAACCACAGGAGACTCTGGAATCGGTCTATGTCTGTATCATTGCACTATCCTCTAAAAATCTAAAATGACTAATCTCTTCAGGAGGCGTCGCTCATATGGGAAACCGGTAGCGACGATAAATGTAAAACACACACACGCACACACCACACACACAACACCACACACCACATCACACCACACCAAACCACACCACACGATGAGTATGAAATGGTGATGTAGCGACACTATGTAACAAAAATGGTTTATACATTAGATTATAGTTTATGGACCAGCATCACTGGACACGATAGGTATGATCATTTGAAATGATATAGAGAATAGTTGTGTTTATTGGAATAAAGTGTAAGATGGAATTATTTCATCGAACAATTTGTATGTCCACGACTTGAGTTATCTTCTTTTTCTTTTATGTTTTCCAATGACTTTGGCTAATATAATATTTGTTCTCAAATTTTATTCATTTTAACTGCCCTGTCTGGAGCCTCATTGCACTACCACACAACCTCTTCTGTTAGTGTGAACTTCCGTAATAATAAACAGTTCCTGTGTCATTTTCAAGTTAGTTTCTGTTTGCTGTCAAGACTACGGACAAAACAAATGTATTAGAATATATTACTGAATAATTAACTGTTCATGATAGTCAGAAAATAGCTAAAATACAAAAGTACATCTAACCGCACAGGAAACGCAACCTGTCGCAGAGAGAAAATGTCAGCTTTCACTGTTTCAAAGCGGTGTAAGACGGAGTTTTATTTTCTTTCTGTTTTATTGTTTTTTATTCCTCATAATTTCATAGTATTATTAACATAATATATATACAGATAAGTACATAGCATGACAGTATCAACGTTATGCATTACTTAATATAGTATGTGCATAGTCATTATTATAAACAAATGAGGTTTTTATATATGTTGTGGGGGAGACTATAAAAATATGTTTATGGGATCAGTGTAGACATGAAAATTAATGTCGACCAAAAGAAGTTATATAAGGTGTTTATGTAAACCATTATGATTGATATGTGTAGTAGTATGGGTAGCTATCGTTGTGGATTGGTGTAGGGGACACTGATAGAGAATGATAAAGATGGATAGTGGAATGGAGATAGGAGGGGTCCTTTCGGAGTTTTCTTGCAACGAGAATACTCTACGTTTCATTGGAGAGCATAAATGAAAAGCTGTTTTATTTTAATTTACAATAGTCATTGCTCCATATGGAACAGTTGGTTTCTTTCTCTCGCCGTTGACTTTAGTTTGAACTTTTAATATTCACAACACGTTGTACACCACCGATAGAAGAGAACTCGGTTTAACGTCCAATCCGAGTGAATGTTCATAGCATTAGGGTCAGGCGGGGAATCGAACTGCAAACCCTGAATTCGCAGTCCAACATGTTAGCCACTGACCTTACTGATCCGCCTGTGACGACTTGGTCGAGTTTATGAAGGTATGTCCGTATGTAGTATGCAACAGTTCATGTTTTGATATGTTTAGAGCATCATTATACATTATAGTGACATCATTGATCAAATGAGTTATGTTGTTAAATAAAGTCCTTAATAGTATTATCTTATTTGTTTCAGAACGGACAATTCTCATTGTACAAACACTTCACAAGAGCGCAAGATATCTTTCCTACATTGGATGCTCTACTATACTATTATCATGTTCACGATTTGCCGTCAAATAACTTCAATATAAAGTTGACGGCAATATGTCCAGCTCGCTTTTAGTGTTCCGTACATTTGGTGGACAGCGAGACGTAAGCAGTCACAGTCACAGTCGAACAGCGGCACCGGCGCCGTGAACAATCACATACTATACATATAACTAAATAGTCGTTAAATAGAATGCTTTGTCACTCTAGCAAAATCCAACAGTGACATTGAGCTTGAAGTTTGGATTTAATCGTCAAAAAGCTTCGAACAATATAATTTCTCAAACCAAAAGCATTTCTGAAAATTTACTGGCAGATATCTATAAATATCAAACTCACGGACCTATGTATGTTTGCGGAGATTGTAATGGACTATTTAGAGGTTTAGACGATTTTATTAGAGGTGATGATGATGTTATTATTGCCCGGGATGTACTCGAGTTTAAGATGAACAATTATTGTGAACTTTTCATATATGTTTTGATATGTGAATTCTGAATGGCACTATACCAGTACTACTTTTACATCTGTTTCAACAAAGGGAACATCTGTTTCAACAAAGGGATCATCTGTTGTAGACTACTGCTTTACTAGTCACAGTGACTTGTTACGTTTTACTAAAGTTTCCATCTCAACTGTTTCCGAGCTAATAAACCAATCTGGTGATTTAATAGTCCTAACACAAACTGTGTCCCGTATCACTCTATGTTGTAATGGAATATTGATGTTGATATAGCTAAGTCCATGCCAATTGATGTTAATTCTTTTGATAAATGTGTTACATTGAAAGTACCAGCACCATTTCTGAAGGATGTTAGTTTAAACATATGTTATTTCCCAATATAATACATATTGAACGACCACATATAATCAGAATACAGAAACAGGATTAGAATGGAAGACATAGTCTTATATAATTCTTCTCCTCTAAGGATGTTGATGTATTACATGAAGTAAATATTGCAATTGACAGTTTGGAACAAGGTCTCCAAACTCAAAATGATATAGATTGTGTGTATGACCATTATTATTATTATACCATTCTTATTGAGCGCCCATAACATATAAGAGTACACGTTCAACATAAACATGTAGCATAACATAACATAACATAACATATATTTTATTAGGCATTAAATGGTACAAAACACATATATAGCCATCAAAATTAACAAATATGTAAAGTGCAAAGACAATTTACAGAGAAGTTTAAATACTATTATGTTCTCCCTTGTTTTCTATTATAATTAAAACTACATGATGAGCTTTAAAGCATAAAACTATTAATATTTCATATGAGCTCATTAATTGTTCGTTCTCTTTCTTTAGAAGCGAAATGCAAATATTTTGATAGATTATGAATTAATTTTGGGTTTCTAGAGCTCATTAGATTATCACATTTTTGTAGTGTCGGCCAATGACAAAAATATGGCTTAAAAAGTGTTCTACGTAAATCATAGTATTTTGGACATACCAGTAGGAAGTGAAATTCATTTTCGATTACATTCATAGTACATTGCAAACATTTTCGATCTTCTCTGGGAATATTAACGTGTCTACCCTTTTCTATCACTAGATTATGCGAAGATAACCGGAATTTTGTCAGACTAATTCTATATTTATTTATATTTATGATTTTTAGATAGTCCTCTAGTATGAAGTCATGTTTGTATACACTATAGGCCTATGTAGATAATCTATTTGAGTTATTAATATTGGAGTACCATACTTGTTTATACATATCCAATATTCTAAGTTTGATCATTTGAAAATTAAAATTATAATTGGTTTGATTTAACCATACATCCGACATTCCTATTTCATTCAATATAGTTTTCACCTGATATGTCCAGTTATTTCCATTGTATGAGTTATTATTATCAGCATCGTATTTTAGAGTATTATACATATATTTAATTAAGGTGTTATTTTCTAATTTTAATATTTTTAGCCAATGTTTGATGATAGTTAATTTACGTTGTATTTTCATTGGGTGTCTTCCTAATTCCCCGTATAATCCATCAAGATTTGTGGATTTTTTAACACATAGTATTTTTCGCATGAATTTACAATGTACAAGCTCTATATTTTTACAGTCATGATAACCAAATACTTCTGAACTATAGCTTAATATTGAACCTACCATACTATCAAATAATTTACATTTTTCGGATATAGATAATTCTAATTGGTTGAATACTATGAATAAATTGTGTAATGCGTATAATGAGTGCTGCGCAAGTTTCTTTTGGGTACGAACACAATGGCCATTTTTAAACAAATTTAAACAAATTTATCCCTAAATACTTAAACGATTTTACTACTTCTAAAACTGTATTATTAAGAATAAAATCATGAGATGTATGTCGTCCTAGTTCAAATATCATAATCTTTGTCTTTTTGGTATTGACTGTTAGTACAGTACGAATATAAGTCGCTTAACATAGACTGAAGTGCTTCCGGAGTATGTGCAAATATTGCAGCATCATCCGCAAATAATAATATATACAATTTCATATCATCTAACGTAAATAAACCGTCGATGTTATTATCTATGTTATTTACAAGATCATTAACAAAGAATAGAAATAGCAAACTTGAACTCGGATCACCTTGTTTTGCTACTATATTGGATTCGAAAAATGGAGAAAGATTTTTATTAAACCTGACAGCTGCCTTAACGACGCTATACATATTCTTCATAGCATTTACGTATTTAGAGCTAACCTGTTCACGTATTAATTTATTAAATATAAACGATCTTTCAAGTTTGTCGAAACATTTTTCGAAATCGATAAAGGCTACATAGAGCTTCTTATGATAATTTAGTGTTTTTGTATAAAACCTTCATGGAAATGTTTTAAATGTACATATATAGCTCCCTAGGTATAACAACAAATAATCAGGTGGTAGAAGCCAAACATCTCATTAAGCAGTCTGTCCAATTGCACACAGTCCAATAAATTAGATTTCTGCGTGCGTTGCTGGCTCGGACACCAATTTGATCTCTCCTAGGCTGTTCACCATCGTACATGATGCGACGTCAATTAAATAAATATCAGGAATTATGAAAACAACCAGTATCTTAAATACTCTGCTCTGTGCGTTACCAACGAATGTTTTAAATAAAAAGATATATTTATTTTTATATTATAATGTTAGTTTTAACGTGGCCCTGAAAGGAAACCGTTTGTATATATTATACATACAGAACATTTTCTGCGGAAATGGAAGCACTGTTTTTAGTACCATTTTTTATTGTAACGCACGGGCAGAGAGACTTTTAACTTTAAGTTCATGAGGCCTTCATCTTCAACCTATATTTGGGAATGGGACATGATAATCTGCTTTAATAGCCTACTATGTCATAAAGACTCCATCCTTTTGTACATTATATACATCTTTATTTTTACTTTTTTACTGTGTACACTGAACCCTTGTAAATATATAAATGGAGCATATTGTATCCTGGGTTCAGTGAAAGTGTCTGAAGTGCTTATATTTGTTCGCAAAGTATCTTCAGACCACATATTATGCTGTTGAGAAACACCAGCAGACAGATCATCTGGGCACAGACATTTAAAATTCTAACATAGAATTATAGAACCACAACATTATATATCTACAGAATGTTGTGGTTATATATAGCCTCTTGAATTGATATGAACTATCCAAGTGTAGATAACAATAAGCTAGACGTAACATTGTATATTTTAACCATAAAGTATGTAATTATTTTAATCATAATCACAGTTTGCAATATAAACATGAGTACAGGTTCTTGCGGTCACAAAGTAGCTCTAAGCTAGGCTTCAAAATCAGCCAATCAGTAAACAGTTCGAGCTGGATCCAAAAAACTGATAGATTTTCTACCAATGAAAAACATCCATATATACTGGATTCAGCCGAAAACATTCAAACGTTAAACTGTTTCTGATGTCCGTTTTTGAAGATTTGTGACTGTTTGAACCATAAAAAAGGACATATAAACGGCGAGAAACATAATAAATCGGGTCAAGAATTGGTCGCGTGTCGCGTGCGAGGACATAGAGATTAGCGAACATTGAAAAGATATATAATATCAAGAGATACGAGGACAGTTTAGAGTGACTCCTAAACAGACCCCATGTATTTTGATGCTTGTAGCCTAAGTTATGGTCGGGCTGAGGTATCAAATAACATTACTCATCTAATTCATACATTATAGAATTAAGATGCGTGTTAGTACAGCGTGATTCCTGTACCGACTCTATATATTTTGGTGCTTGTAGCCTAATCTATGGCCGGGCTGAGCATTCAAATCGTATTATTAACACACACAACTTAATCACCTTAGTTTATAATCTATGAGTAATAACTAAACTTCTTAGTGCGCTCGCCCATATGGTTCGCCGGCGGCGAGGGTAAATAAGCTCAATCATCATCATCATCATCAGTGTTTTTGCAATAATAAAATGTAACATGAATATGCAGTCTGCAGTCGATTTTCCCTTTTGAAATCCATATTGGTTATCTATAATTTTCTTGTGTTTAATAGACCATTTTGTTAAACGGTTTAATAATACCTGTGAGTAAATTTTTGAGATAATATTTATTAGTGTTATACCTCTATAGTTTTTGGGATCCTCAATGTGTCCCCCTTTGAACACTGGAACTATAATACCCGATCCCCAAGACTTTGGATATTCTCCATTTTGAAAGATTCTATTGAACAGTGCTAATATTAGAGGCGAGATTTCAGGAAATGAGATTTTATATATTTCTGCAATTATAGAATCTAGACCACTGCTTTTATTATTATTTTGAGAATAAACAGCGTCCTTAATTTCTAACATTGTGATTTCCTGATCGAGATCATCATCTTGAATGTCAGAGTTTATATTTATATGTTCTGGTGTTTCCTCGTTGCCGGTACTGTATAATGTTTTAAAATGGTTATATAAATCTGTTGTATTTAGATTTATTGCTGTTGGGCGCTTTTTCATATACTGACTCTTTACCTTCTTCCAAACGTTTCGTGGTTGGGATTTACTTAGGTTTTTTAATGTTTGCTTTTGCTTTATATTATAATTATTTTTTTGAGTTCGTTTTATACGATTATACTGTGCCTTACAATTGATATATTCTTGCCTCAATTGAATATCAACTTTATTTCTTATAAAAGCGTTTCTAGCAAATTTGAACCTCAATCTTGCATTATAGCAGTCAATGTTGAACCACGGTTTCTTATTATATCCCTTGTATGAATTTATATTAGGATTAATTTTACGTGTTTTTCCAAATACATGTTTTGTACAGTCATATAGAATATCAGTAAAGGCATCTGCTATTCTGCTATTGTGAATATCATCGATCAGACAGGAAATATCATCTTTGATGGTAAACAATGTTTGTTGACATTCATTTACTTTCGACTCATCCCAGTTTATAAATGTCTCCGTGCCTACCGAATTAGTGTTACTTGTCTGTTGTTGATTCATCGTAATATTTAATGTCAATCCAGAATGGTCTGAAAACTCATTTGTTTGCAATATACAAAAATCAGAAACACAATGAAAATCATCAATATTTAACAATAGGTAATCCACGACACTTGACCCATTTAATGAATGGAATGTATAATCTCCTATATCTCGGTCGCTATGTAGACGACCGTTACCTATAACAAACGAAGTTGAATGGCAGAGCTCAATCAAGCGTCGGCCGTGATTATCGGTCACATGATCCTTCGAAACACGTGGAGGTATGTTTACAATATTTGACAGTTGGTTGTCATTATCAATATGCATGTCATAATCTAACAAATCAGATGAATTAGAAGTACGACTATTTAAATCTCCAATGACAAAGCATTTTCCTAGTAACTTATATTTTTCTAGACCCGATTCTATTTCTTCAAAGAAGTCAAAATTGTTGGTATCAATTACGGTAGAATTATTGGGCGGAATATACGTACAACAAATATAAACATTCTCCTGAAATTCAAATAAATCTTTACATAGTTCGACCCATATAATTCCATTTTGGATATTTTCTATGATCTTTATACTGTTTCTAAGTGATTGTTTATAGTATATACTTATTCCACCGCTATATCGTCCTTTACGGATGTTAGCAGTTTTATTTCCATGCAAATGTTCACTGTCATAGTCACTTATGTCAAGATTAATATGTGTATTATTTGAAATCCATGTTTCCGACAAAAATATGATATCATAATTTTTAATGTTGTTAATGAAATCTGGGTCTAGTATTTTACGAGCTAACCCATTCACGTTCCATGATATGATTTTTAAGTCCTTCTCTTGACATCTCTATATCTCGGGATTTACACAATCGATCACTTTCCCATCCAGGTATTTCATTGTTAATTTATTGTTCACGTATAACTTTGTACCTACTATGCGAGCTCTATCTCCACGTGCTCCCATGGTTTTCGTGTATTCGTACAGTGCCTTTCTGGCATCCCTGTACTGTTGAGGCGATTGTATACCCACTCCTTGATTTTGTATCTTGAGCGCATTCTTGATGACCTCATCATAAGATTGAAATCGAACTGCTTCTCGGTCTGGATAATGTTGGAACTTAGCCACTATTGGACGTGTTTTTTTTGCAAGATCACCACCTAGCCTGTGGACTCGTTCAAATTGCATGTTTGTTGTGTCGATTTGCAATGTGTCAGAAATTAGTCCTTTAATTAATTTCTCACATCTATCTGGTTGTGGATCCTCACCTACTTTCGGTCTTGGTGGTTCTTGTAGGCCGTAAAATATGAGATTATCTCTCATGGATCTAGCTTCTAGTTCTAGCAGTTTGTCGTTTGCTTTTTCTTCACGTGTTATGTACTCCTTAATAGTTTTATCCATGTTGGTACACAATGTCTGTAGTTTCTTAATATCCCCCTTGGAATTATTCAGGTCAGCTTGTTGGGTTTCAAACCCTTTGTTTATAAAGGTCATTGACTGTTCTATATCATTGACTTTAGTGTCCAATGCACATATTTTAGTTTCCATCTCCGAAACCTTCAAACTCATAGAGTTCACTGACAGTTCAATTTGGTCGATTTTTGGAAGAGATGCTTTAATAGTTTTAACATCCTCTATCAGTGTTACCGCCCAGTTCGGTGGAGTTGCCGGTCCTTGTGGCAACGAAAATACGCTCGGTGTTTGAGGGGATTGCATATTCTGTAGTGTATGAATGCCAAACGGGATTTGTTGCCCGATGTTCATTGTTGGTGTAGTAGATGGGTTCATGACTGAGTGTACATAGTCTTGACTAACCTGGTATAAATCTGGGATAGAACATGTCACGCTCGTTGGGTTCGAACTATGCACAGGTAAAATATGGCCGTCATTGTCAGATCCAGGTGAATTGCTGGCTTTTCTTTTGTCAGTCTGTTTTAGTCTTTTCCTTTCCTTTTTTGACAGATTTTGTTGGTCTGACATGTAGATTTTATCAAATGTTATCCTGGCACAAAATATTTTCCACATTATCCTTTAAATATGTTAAAAAGTCCAAAAAACACAGAGCTAAAAATCAATTGCCTCGCACTTTACATGTCACGTGATCATATAACACACATATAACAATAACAATCAAAAGATTACAAAATGTAGAATGCAGGTTCAAAAGCATGTGATAAATGTACGGAAAAAAATATATAATTTCGATTCATACATTTTTTTAAATAGTACTCTTAAACTGATGAAGAACCTACTTAAAATATGGATTGTACATTAGATACACAAAATAAGAAATTATAGATTAAAACTACAACATATAAACCATATGATACAAACTTTAAGAAATGGAAGGAAAATTGAAATTAAAGACCCTATAGCATAATACAATCGTTTACAATACTATCATGAATAAAGTACAAACAATATAATATAATTTGAAAGTAAACAAATGATAACTGGTGCACTATTGTAAAAAATAGCATGTATCGCCATGTTCAAGATTATTAATTCTCGTAATCATAGCAAACATTATATATCAGGGAAACTTGGTGTAGTGATACATTGACTGAGCAATGGAATAATTGCATCTAAATATCAGCATAGTTGATTAGTTTAAACAATATTTATTTCTTTGAATAATTTATACACATTTATTTTAGCTCGATTGCAAAACAAGTTCTTACAACTTATACTAATCACTATCGAGACCTCATTCCTGGTGGAATCCATCGCCACGAGGGAGAGAGAAGAGGCAAGTTGATTGAGAAATCTGTATGTACAAGCTCGTAAATTATTTAATCGAGAAGTTCAAAGGTCAACACGTCTGTATTGGTACTCAAAATGAGGTGTTGACCGAAAGCAATGTTTAGAAATCAATTGGTAATCGGTGCTAATAAGTATAACAAGCAAGCGATACCCATGTACGTTAAATTAGATGATGGATAATTTACCACCTCCGTTAGGTAGGTGCTAGACAAATGGAAAGCTGATTTCAGTTCATTATTCGGTCATAATAATAGTAAGGCACGCCTTAGTGTTGATATTAATAACGTTAATGAACAATGTATTAACATGTCATTTAATGAACATATATATGTTTTGGAGGTTAAAACACCAGTGGATGGTAAAACAAGTGGAATCGATAATAGCCATAGTGAAATAGTACATAATGATACCTCGGTCTTCTTGCTTCGTGTGTTATTTATTGTATGATTTAATAAAGGCACCGTTCCATCTTCATGGGGTAAATATATAGTAAACTCAAAACAGAAGTAGTCCACAGCAGATCCCAGAGAACCAATGTCTTACAGAGGAATTACCGTAGCTAATTGTATGTATAAGGTGTATTGTAATATTATGAACAAGCGTCTATGTGCATGGTTTGAAGAGAACAGCAAACTTTGCGACGACCACAATGGTTTTAGGAAGAAGCGTTAAGTACCACATACCACATCTTCCCTTTACCAACACGTATAGACACTAAGATAACACTAAGGAAATCTACATTCTGGGCATTTATAGATTTTAGTAAAGCTTATGATTTCATTAACAGAGACGAACAGCTCCAATTAGAATAGAGACTGCGATATGAAATCGTAGCTTTAGAATACAGTAAAATGTAATGTTTGTAATGTTCTTGAAGATGAAATGCATGCTATACTAGATTGTTGTTTATATGATGACTTACGAATACATTTGTTTGAACAAGGCATATAATATAGACCCAATATTTAATATTATGACTCAGTATGCTAAGATAATACTACTATTTACACATCCATCTCTAATTCGTATATGTGCCAAAACCTGTTTTAATATTTTACAAAGACATATTTTTGATTTGTGTAAATAATATCTACTATGAGAAGCAGCTGCTAAGTAGTTCACCCTCGACCTGATCGAGGTTGATATTTAGATTTTTAAATCATTTCTTAGCTGCGAGGTATTACCTGTATTAATCTTTAGATTCATAGTACCTGCTTTAACATAATTACGAAGACGTGCCTTTTACATTTATATATAGTGATACTGATGTGTCTTAATGAGAGACATCTCTAATTGTCTATTACCTCCATTGACAGATAAAGTCTGATTTATTCCAAAATGTGATTCGGTGCTTTCAGTTAGAATCCTTTGTTTTTACTGTTGTTCCCTAACCAGATGTTGCGGTATGATAATTGTGATTTTATCAGAATCTTATTAATTAACTGATAGCATTGATTTACACATATGTACTAATTGCATATAATGTAGGAGCTCTGTCGAGATATAGTAATTTAATAATCATACACAGCGATAGTGGAATAAAATTGTTAGATTGTTGTGCAAAGGAAACAACGATAAAAACAGAGGAAAACACAGAATAGGACCTATCTAGTCTTAGGGAGAATTCAAGGGCAGTAACTGACCGATGTCTCTCATTCATTATTTTTGTATTCATTCCGAGAAGTAGTTGCTAATTAGTTTATAAACTTTATTTATTTTACAACGATTGCGAAGCAAGTTCTAACAGCTTATATTAATCACTCTCGTTGGTGCGGATGAAAGCGTATATGTGGTCATTCGTGTGGGAGGAAACCGGAGTACCCGGGAAAACCCCACCTGATCGAGCTGGCGACCACCGTACCATCTCTCATACTTCCCGGTTCAAGGATCGCACCCGCTTTGCATTGGTTCACCCTCGATCTGATCAAGATTGATAACTGATCTCTTAAACCATTGTTTAGTTGCTCGATAGTGCTGGTATTAAATTTCACAATTTATTTAATTTTGAAAATTGTTTTAATAATGTTTTAATTTGAAAATTAGCTACTACTTCTCAGCTTTACATTGTGTATATTAAGGTCTGTTTTATATATGTCTTCTTAATGTGATACTATCAATGTGATCATGCATTTTCTATTATGTCTCGATCTTGTAATTCCATATTAATGAATGGCTATGTATTGTTATATATTGCTCCTGTTTTTGTGTGTTTTACGTTTATATATCGTCGCTACCGGTTGCTCATATGAGCGACGCCTCCTGAAGAGATTGCTCATTTTAGAGTTTAGAGCAATGCAATGATACAGACAGATACCAATTTCAGAGTCTCCTCTGGTTCTTTTACGTGTATGGTGTAAAGCACCGACACGAGACCTCGGTTTAACGTCCCATCTGAAAGACTGGACGTTCTCTACGAGCAGTCACCAATTTTTATATTTTGATTTTGAATCATGTGCCCATTTACATTCTTGATATTTTAGTCTTCCTGGTGATTGTTCAGCGGAACCGATAAATAAACGTAAACACAAACCATAGAGAACGTCGAATGTAGCAACATTTTAATACTGTTTCTATATACATGTATTAATATATACATTAAACAATTTACATATGTGTTAAGATCATATGTATACCCATATTTACTAGTAGTTTAAGGTTATGATATACAATAACAGCTGTAAAATAAAGTCCCATTGGTTATATATTTTAGTTTTCAGAATATTAATCTATATACTAAAATAATTGTATTTATATATTAATAATATATTTAATATTTATTTAATACATTCTTCATAATTACATGAAATATGTTTGTTGTGTTATTAATAAAAATAAAAGCATTTGAAGTAAGTTAACATGGCATGCTTATGTTATTAATGCATTCTTCTTCTATATTATCACATATTCTAACACGACCCAGCTAATAACATACATACCTTTAGAGTTAAATCTACCTCGGGTTATTCTGCGATATACCTACTTATAAAAGGAGAATTATGCTGCGCGCGCACCGTGTTTTGGCTATTACATTTATACAATGCGTGTACAGTTTTATGATTGAAAGTCACGTGATGTTTGTAAATACAACCGTGGGAATTGGCGGAAGTGAGCTATATTTAGAATCAGATAATCTCTTAACGTCATCACCCTTTACGCGGGAGGAAATTTCGAAAGCCAAATGCAGCGGAGTAGCACGGCGTTTTAAGAAAATACTCCTTTGATTCTTGTCTAAATTTATTAGAAGTAAGTCGTGTTAGAATCGAGATAATAAGTATCAACCGTGGTATATCGCAGAATAACCCTAGTTTGTAGTTCTTATGCGTATAAATGTATCAACTTTTGAAAATATATTAGGTAAATGTGAAATACTGCGTATCACAGACGGATCTGTAGTCCAGTGGTAGCACGCTGGACTGGTAATCCAGGGATCGCAGGTTCGATCCCCCGTCTGACCCTAATACAATTAACAGTATTTCAGATGGGACGTTAAACCGAGGTCTCGTGTCGGTGCTTTACACCGTGCACGTAAAAGAACAAGAGGAGACTCTGGAACGGTTATCTATCGTCGCTACCGGTTGCCCATATGAGCGACGCCTCCTGAAGAGATTATTCATTTTAGATTATTGGAGGATAGTGCAATGTTACAGACAGATACACATTCCAGAATCTCCTCTGGTTCTTGTACGTGCTTTGTCTAAGGATAACAGTGTAAGGGATAAACATGAAGCGAACACAGTCCAATAGCCAACAAATCAGAAGATTGAGATGTGAGCTTGAGATAGAAGAACAGTTTTATAACCTTGAGCTCTAGTGTTTAAGTGTTGAGTGGGTGACCAAGTAAGCAAATATACAGGTATTGGTGAGTTAGTGAATACATTACATGTACAATGGCTTTGATAGTGTCACATAGAGAGTAGTAAGAATATTATATCGTACTATTCACCATTGATATAATCAACACACTTATTCCAGAAAACATCCAAATCTTCTTGCCTTGCATCCGTTGGATATTCTAGGTATGTGTAAGTTGTAATGAAATCCATCATCTCAAGAGACATTTCGTTTCTTGGAATATTCTCGAGAATGACCACCAGTATATTATTTCGTTTCTTGTATAGTGCGTTCATTCGTGCTATGTTCATCTCGTACATGCACCACTCACTTGCTAGAAAAGCCTTCGAAAAGAAAAGCAGTACACATTTACTTCCATGAAGCCCTTTTGAAATGTTGTAAGCTATTGACTCCCCTGGCTGAAAGTCTCTTTCATGGATACACAACTTCATGCCTTTTACAACCTCAAGGTTTTCAATGGCAGCTGTTCGTGCCACTATGTGATCGTCTGCAGCGTAAGATACGAATGCATCATAGTCAAACAGCTGCTCATAACCTGTATGTATTGCTCTGCATCTCATTTGCAGTCTTGTCATATAATACACATATCTTATCTTCCATCTGTATCTGTATATTAGGGCTGCACTTATAAGAGATAACAATACAGCTAACCCCAAAGAACCAAGCATCAGCTGAACAGTGTGCGATGCACAACTCCTCTCCAGTTTATCTACAACTTTCTGGAGATTATTCAAATACACTATGTTATCGTTTGAGACACATTTATAGTTTTCTAATCCAATAAAGTCTATCCGCACAGTTTGGATCCATTTAAGGAATTGAACTGATTCGCAATTGCAGAACAGTTTATTGCTGCTTAAGTCGATTTCAATATTACGATATGCAGTTAGAGCATCTATTTCATTTGTCCTCTCTTTAGAAAACATATGGATATAATTGTAAGATAAATTTATCATATGTAGACTTGTCAATTGTTTTAGTGATATATTAAATGTGTCTAGCATATTTCGACTTAAATCTAAGGTGTGAATACTTCTCAGATCTGAAAAAGCATCTTCATAGAGACATGATATTTTATTGTCGCTTAAACGAAGGTCAATCAGAGCAGGTAGATTATTGAAACGATCAGATATTTTGCATCCCATATCTCCAAGATGATTTGATGATAGATTAAGAAATCGTAACGTGGCAAGATCTGTAGCATTCTCTTCAATGTATTCAAGAATCTATCCAGACAAGTCCAAATATTCCAGAAACTCTAGATTATTAAATGTACCTCTTCTGAGTATGGTAGCGCTAAGACTGTTTGAATAACACGATAAATCTAAATACTTGACAGAATTTAAGTTCTTAATTGAGCTCAATTCTACAGGAAACACGGAATGCGTGTATATTACTCTTAGTGAATGTGATAAATAGTTGTTTTCGGGCTTGCTAGCGTTGTTGATCTCGTATGTTTTATGCATTATGTCAAGACAATAGTCTTGGTCTTTTGCATCAAATATGTCCAAAGAATTACAAACATACAGTAGATACATCGCAAATAAATACGATAGACAATTTTTCCTTAGTATTAACACTTTTAATGAACTTGGAAAAAAACACCACACTCCAAATGAACCGATAATACCATTTTTGGACATGTCTAAAGTAACTAATGATGTAGAAACTAATAAAGGTGACAGAGCTATCCCTAATGAGACGTGTGGGTCCACACCATAACGCATTCCACGAACTGTAAGATTGCGGAAATGTTTAAGACCCGCGACAGACGAAGATATGTTTTGCATATGCTTAGTCAAATTCATACCATTCGAAAAATGTGTTAACTTCGACTCTTGGTCGATTTGAAGGCTTTCTAAATTTTCTAAGTTTTCAATTGTTATTATAATATGATACAGTTATCATTTGCAACGGCAAAACTAATACCGAAGACAAATTACTGCTGATTATTAGTGTGCGAAGACTAGTCAATGTCAGAAAGCATGTTTTGCCTAATAGTTTGTAATAACAATTACGAGTATTACTTATTTTCAATCTTTGTATTGTCCATAAATCTGCATTGCTTTTTCCAGATTTGATCATTTCTGAGAAGATTCTAGAGTCTATTTCTAAGTCCCTTATTTTAATCAATGATTTCAGGTGAGTAGGTTTATTTTCATTGAGCACAGGGCACAGCAGTGCGAAATTGTTTCTGGCGTCTGGTAGGTGAATGCAAATTGTATTAACATCAGTTCTGATATCATAGCATCAACTGTTGCACTAGTCATGTTCAACTGATTCAGCTTAGAATAACGTATAAAACGTTGTGATAAGTTATTCAACTCGTTAAAAGCGTTTGCCTCATTCAATATCAAGGGATTATTAGATATATCGAGAAAATATAACTTGTTAAGGCCTTTAAGTTGACTGGCAAATATTTTATCAATTTCATTATGTGCTAAATCAACCACAGCACATTGTCCAGGGAGCTTTGGTATATGACTCATCCCAGTTCGTGAACAATTGATCTGCATTTCGTCTTCTCTGTTGAATGTTATATTACTTCTAGTACGTCTACTGGTCGATCAATACCCACATGGCTCATTGTACCGGGTACTGTACTGTTCAAAAGACATGTGAGAACCAGAAAGTATGATCCGCTTGTTGATAGAGTAGGGTTATTGGAGGAAAATCCCACATATTCGCATGTTCGACTTCCAGATGGCCACGAATCAACAGTATCCCTGTTAGAGAGATCTAGCTCATTGTGGTGTAAATGACACTTCTTCTACAAACCAAGTCAATCACACTGCACTAATCTCTAAACCTAACCTCGTTTACAATAGTTCTAATAATACAAATGGCCGTCTTAATTATTTTTAACCAATATTTTACAATTTTAGCATATCTGTTAAATAATGGTAACGACCTAGCTCTCCATATATTGCTACGTTGCTAGTCGAAAGCTTAACATATAACAACCTTTTACCAAACTTAATATTGAAGTAACAAATGAATCGAACAAACTACACACTGTGTTTGGGGTAAAACCAAATGCTTTGGTATTAACAGTTAAACAGTTCATCGCATTGAACGCGTTACCTACAAGCATATGTGCATTATGGCTATATTTCTTACAACTGATATGAATCACTATCGAGACCTCATTCCTGATGGAATCCATCGTCACGAGGGAGCGAGAAGAGGCATTGTGGAATTTAAATGCCTTGCCTAAAAGCACACGCTTAACGGCTCCAGCGGGGAACGAACCCCGGGCCTTTTGCATATGAAGCGAACGCGCTACTACTGCGCTATCACGACTTTCACACGATTCGAATTTTCTTTTACTGGTTAGATCTTTGACAGAGGTATTTCGACGCATTACAAGATGCACGTAAACGAATTAGAGGCGACTCAGGATGGAGGTCGAGTATATTGCACAACATGCACAAATAACTAATCAATACAAAAACAGTCCAACAATACGACCGCCGATGATATAAATATACTAGAGGACATAGAACACGCATACTTCGGATAAGTGTGTTTTTAATTAGGATCTGCACTTTTTGCCAGTAATATTACTATTATTAGACAAAATTGCCCATTTTGATAAATGAACTCGTCCAAATGTAATGTTCTTATTAATTTATTGATTTAAGAATATCATGCACCTGTCCATGTCAGTTACTTGGTGTTGAATGGGTTAAGAGAGGTATTAGATACATTCAGAATTGCAATAAAAGAATTATGTTTAACTTATATTTATGTTATATTTCGGATTTTACGCCCGCATCCGCACCATATCGGACTACATCGCCGGCCGGCAGTTTACCTAACAACACCTGTCCTGGGCAGGCTCCAGCGGTTAACCAATACTTGGGTGCACCAACCTCCGTAAGAAACTGCCAACTTTTTCATATAAATGAGACATGGCCTGAGCGTGGCTCGAAACCGTGACCATCAGTGATGATAGGTTACAGTGGTATGCAAGTCAGCGACCGTAACCACTCCATCACGGAGGAGGACCGATAAATAAAAATAAAAGAAACAAATCCAATTCAGCCTGTTATAGTAAAACTAATAAATAGTAGTGACAATGGATGTAGAACTATATATGTCTCAAGTTTAGGGAGACCAACTATTCCTGGCCAGTACCATAGCCAGAGGCAACTTTTAACCGATGTAATATAGGGGGTCCGAGGACATGTTTCCCTTTAAAATTGTTGGGGTATAGACGCGATTTTCTGTGTTTTCTATTTTAATGAGGTGTGGCCTATAATTATGTACTGACCTTTCAGCTCTCAGAGCAAAATGATATTTTTGTAATTTTTTTATTTAATTTATCATTTATTTGTCTTTGCTTTGGAAATTTTAACCGATTTTAACCAGTTGCCTCGGTGTACCTCAGTGTGGCTACGGGCCGCCTGCTGACTCAAGAAGAAAATGGATGCACGTCCCAAAGTAAATAACGATTTTATTTGGAGAAAAATATACAAGTCACCAGGGATTCCAAATTACAATGATTCCAGTTCATGATAAGCCATAGAATGCATGTTAAATATCAACTGGACATTAATAATAATAATACAGACTTTATGTCGAGTGGTTAAGGTCGCTGACTGAGTCGCGTTATACGAACAAGTTGGCAGTTTCTTACAGAAGTTGGTGCACCAAGTACTGATTAACCGCTGGAGCCTGCCCAGGAAATGTGTTGTTAGGTAATATGCCCCTTGCTCAAATGGGCAACCGGTAGTGACGCTAAAGAAACTTAAATAATAAAGAAACCAGACATTATATTAGGATATCAGGAATTCCAAACTGCATTTTAACAACACAATACCACAACATGCTATACCAAAGCAAAATGACAACGTCTCTTCCAATCCTACACGCTTTAAAACAACAGGTTGCAACGCTTATACAATCAGAAAAATATCATACAAAAACATTGCGGTCAATAACTAAATTTGAAACAATATGAAATATATAGTATTATCCACATAATAAAATTGCTGTTTGACCAGAGAGAACCATAAACCCAATGAGTCTAGATCATGATGACATAATATACATGACGTACGCTGAGATCCACTCGGTTTGTTTGTTATTTTTGTTTGTTTGTCTTGGTTTTTTCTTCACTAGAAATAATGGGTGAACATGCTACAAAACCCGACCAGTGCTGTATTATAGTTAACCAGTCTTTCAGATGGGACTTTAAACCGAGGTCTCGTGTCCGTGCTTTACGCCGTGCACGTAAAAGAACCAGAGGAGACTCTGGAATGGGTCTCTTGTCTGTATCATTGCACTATCCTCCAAAATCTAAAATAACTAATCTCTTCAGGAGGCGTCGCTCATATGGGTAACCGGTAGCGACGATAAATAAACGTAGAACACACATTATAGTTAACGCCTTGGTTCATAACAATACACGTTGATCTCGATAACGTTATTAGTATTATGGTCCGACGTGATGTCGAACCTGCGACCCCTTGCTCCTCATGCATGAATTCCCAGCCACAACATGTTAGCGAGACAACTAACCCGTCTGTTACTTACTTATAAAGCCAAATTTAATATCAAGTCAACATATCGTTTTACATTTATATTGAGGATGTTAAAATACTTGTTTCGCAATCGAGCTAAAATAAATTTGATAAAATAAAATACTACGCTATCTGATTGGTTTAAACTAACAAACAGATGAATACATATAATGTCATTATAAAGGTTCAAAGTATAAACACCGCACGATAATCACAACATTATCGGGAGGATCCATTGACTTGGTATAGGTGTTTTATTTTACTACTTCATATACAAATTGACTATTGTGTAGTCTATACAATTGAATGGTAACGTTTGCCTATAAATAGTAACATAAACGCACATATAACAAGTATGACAGGTATGACAGGTTAAACACGGATGTACGCAAGATGGATTAATATGTGTAAACATTGTGGAGTAAACAAAAGTGAGAAAAAGTAAATTGTTAAGCTGTACACATCTATATTTTAAGGTAAATATACATACACATCAACAGAAAACTGTGTATTTGTAAGGTATGAATAATTCAGTGTTTTCCCCAGGTTTTTTTAGGCAAATCGGCAAATACAATTGCATTGGCTAGTCAACATATACAATAACATATGTAATAATATACCAATAATTCTAGATAAAAATATATTAAAAGTGTTAATATTTTATTCGATGCTATAGAGATATAATTTATTGACGTCCATTGCATATATCACATGACTGTATAATACCACACAATTCTTAACTTCTTCTTTCGATACGTGATTGTGTATTGCACTAGAGTGGGGTTTTCTGCGTTAACCCACAGTGAAATACAAAATCATCAACTAATAACCATTGGACATACAGTAACTATGTTATAGTGTTTCTACAAAGTGCAATAAAACGTCTTTAAGTTTGAGTGTGTGTATTTTACGTTTATTTATCGTCGCTAACGGTTGCCCATATGAGCGACGCCTCCTTGAAGATATTAGTCATGTTAGATATTTGGAGGATAGTGAAATGATACAGACAAAGACCCATTCCAGAGTCTCATCTGGTTCTTTTACGTGCACTGTGTAAAGCACTTACACGAGACCTCGGTTTAAAGTCCTATTTAAGAGACTGTTAATTTGATTAGGGTCAGACGGGGGATCGAACCTGGGATCTCTGGATTACCAGTCCAGCGTGGTACCACTTGACTACAGATCATTCTGTAAGTTTGTGTTTAATAAGCCTGTCATTTTATTATGAATGCAGTTCGCATTGCAGCAAAAGAAATGGTTAAACCAATATCAGACCGCCATGAACTCTCCATATATCAGACTAATCGTGTGGATTTTAGTTTATACACATTTAGTTTAGCTCGATTGCGAAAGAAGTTCTTTCAACTTATATTAAAGGCCTGCAGGTTGACCTATATTTGACCTTAAACACACGAGGAATAGCGGTACAAATATGAAGGTCGACGCACTAAACACACGAGGAATAGCGGTACACATCTGACGGTCGACGCACATTGTATTTGCCACATGCGAGGCCCTGCATGGTATACATCTAATACATGAGCACCACTTATATCTATTATGACCCACGTACATATCAGAGGTTATAAATTGCTGAAATTGAAGTTCTGTATTTTTATAGTACTTACAACTGGTATAAACAATTCAACTCCACTTATGGCCCAAATAAGGCTGGTTGCGCGGGTTAGGCAGCCAGTTCCTGCATTGCTGTACCACACATTCAGGCATCAGTTCCCTCTTATGCCAAGTACAGTCTCCTCTTCTAGCCGCTACTTTTCTCTCTATATATCTGACATCTTTCCATGCGCCACAATTATATAGCATTGCCCAAAACCTCCTGTATAGAAGCTTTCTCTCATGTGAATTTAGATTATGCGGTGGACGATTATTAGCAGGCCACCAAAGTTGTTTGTTCTGTTCATTTATTATGCAAGGGGAACACAAGCACAGTGGACACTCAGCAACACCTTCAGCATGCTGAGGCATAGGGGGAGGTACGTAAGCAGCCTCTGCAACGGGCATGGCGGTGGCTGTTTCTTCTATTTCCATCTCTACGTCCCAGTTCTTATTTTGCAAGAAAGTCAGCAATTCTTTTCTCTGCTCATCAGTTACATACATTGTTATTTTACTCAATGGCATCTTGTAGAAATCGGCAGAATATGTGTAATACTCGTATGTTCAAGAGATTATAATTATAATAGTATACATGTACTCATAGCATTCACTGTGATTATTATGTAGCATCAATATCGGTAAACACACACTGACACAGAGAAATATACGTTTACTTAAATTGTCAGGGCCTCATTTTGACTAATTCTCAGCTCACAGAGTGATCGTGCATATTAACCGTTAGAAAATACCTACATACGCCAAATTATACTGAATGTACTGCTACATTGTTGATACAAGCCACTAATCACATGGAACAGGTAGTAAAGTATAAATCTTTACAATTGGACGGGGTCAAACTGCAGGCCTTTTATACTTTACTACCTGTTCCATGTGATTAGTGGCTTGTATCAATAATGTAGCAGTACATTCAGTATAATTTGGCGTATGTAGGTATTTTCTAACGGTTAATATGCACGATCACTCTGTGAGCTGAGAATTAGTCAAAATGAGGCCCTGACAATTTAAGTAAACGTATATTATTGATTGTAAAGAAAATTGATAGTTATGAGTATTCAAACTACATAATCCAGATCAGCCCAGGGACATAGATTACATGTTATGTAGGTGCCTCATCAGCCGTAGCGTAATCACTGAGACTGATAATTTGTATGCATGTATAATGTGCGCTATGGTTGTGATCTGTGCAATCTAATTCAAAATTCAGTTCATGTGTTGACCTAATCAAATATGTATGTATATAATATGTATGTATTTATATGAATAAACTATATGTGTTCGTTATATGGTAACCTTCATACTTCATTTAATTATATATCTACAGTATTATTCGCAAGTTTTCTGTTATATTTTAAATATTTCTCTGTGTCAGTGTGTGTTTACCGATATTGATGCTACATAATAATCACAGTGAATGCTATGAGTACATGTATAATATTATAATTATAATCTCTTGAACATACGAGTATTATACATATTCTGCCGATTTCTACAAGATGCCATTGAGTAAAATAACAATGTATGTAACTGATGAGCAGAGAAAAGAATTGCTGACTTTCTTGCAAAATAAGAACTGGGACATAGAGATGGAAATAGAAGAAACAGCCACCGCCATGCCCGTTGCAGAGGCTGCTTACGTACCTCCCCCTATGCCTCAGCATGCTGAAGGTGTTGCTGAGTGTCCACTGTGCTTGTGTTCCCCTTGCATAATAAATGAACAGAACAAACAACTTTGGTGGCCTGCTAATAATCGTCCACCGCATAATCTAAATTCACATGAGAGAAAGCTTCTATACAGGAGGTTTTGGGCAATGCTATATAATTGTGGCGCATGGAAAGATGTCAGATATATAGAGATAAAAGTAGCGGCTAGAAGAGGAGACTGTACTTGGCATAGGAGGGAACTGATGCCTGAATGTGTGGTACAGCAATGCAGGTACTGGCTGCCTAACCCGCGCAACCAGCCTTATTTGGGCCATAAGTGGAGTTGAATTGTTTATACCAGTTGTAAGTACTATAAAAATACAGAACTTCAATTTCAGCAATTTATAACCTCTGATATGTACGTGGGTCATAATAGATATAAGTGGTGCTCATGTATTAGATGTATACCATGCAGGGCCTCGCATGTGGCAAATACGATGTGCGTCGACCGTCAGATTTGTACCGCTATTCCTCGTGTGTTTAGTGCGTCGACCGTCAGATTTGTACCTCTATTCCTCGTGTGTTTAAGGTCAAATATAGGTCAACCTGCAGGCCTTTAATCACTCTAGAGACCTCATTCCTGGTGGAATTCATCGCCATGAAGTAGAGAGAAGAGGCAATGTGGAATTTAAATGCCTTGCCTAAGGGCACAATCGTAACGGCTCCAGCGGGGCTCGAACTCCGGGCCTTTCGTACATGAACCGAACGCGCTCCCACTGCACTATGTTGATAATGGTATCGCACCGTGCTTGGGTCTGATGCTATAATGATAATAGCACTCATTTGTTTCAGATTACTTTCAAGATATACATAGGACAGAGGCGTTATGTCCAGCGTAGTGATTTCCAAACCTCTCACCATTGGTATGATTATATACGTATCTATCATTGTAGTATCTATGTTATAAACTGTATTCTGATCCGAGTGTATGGGAGGATCTATATGATTTGTCCTCCGCTCCGCCCGCACCACTCCGCACCACTCCACATCACCCGCACCGCTCCGCTCCGCCCCGCCCCGCCCAGACAACACCACTCCCATCGCCCCGCACCGCCCCGCCCCGCCCGCCCGAACCCCCGCTGTCTGTCATATATATCATGTCTGTCTGTCGTGTATGTCGTGTCTGTCTGTCTGTCTTTCTGTCTGTCTGTCTGTCTGTCTGTCGCGTATGTCGTGTCTGACTGTATGTCGTGTATGTCGTGTCTGTCTGTCTGTCTGTCTGTCTGTCTGTCTGTCTGTCTGTCTGTCTGTCTGTCTATCTGTATGCCGTGTCTGTTTGTATGTCGTGTATGTGTGTCGTGTCTGTCTGTGTCTGACTGTATTTCGTGTATACCATGTCTGTCTCTCTGCCTGCCTGTATGTCGTGTTTGTCTGTCTGTCGTGTATGTCATGTCTGTCTGTCTATCTGTATGCCGTGTCTGTTTGTATGTCGTGTATGTCGTGTATGTCTGTCGTGTCTGTCTGTGTCTGACTGTATTTCGTGTATACCGTGTCTGTCTGTCTCTCTGCCTGTATGCCGTGTCTGTCTGTCTGTATGCCGTGTCTGTTTGTATATCGTGTATTCATGTATGTTTGTCGTGTCTGTCTGTCTCTCTGCCTGTATGTCGTGTATGTCGTGCCTGTATGTCTGTATGTCGTGCCTGTATATCTGTATGCCGTGTCTGTCTGTCTGTATGCCATGTATGTCTGTCTGTATGCCGTGTCTGTTTGTATATCGTGTATGTCGTGTATGTTTGTGGTGTCTGACTGCATTTCGTGTATACCGTGTCTGCCTCTCTGTCTGTATGTATGTCTGTATGTCGTGTATGTCCTGTCTGTATGTCTGTCTATCGTGTATGTCCTGTATGTCTGTATATTGTGTATGTCGTGTATGTCGTGTTTGTCTGTCTGTCTGTCTATCGTATATGTCTGTATGTCGTGTATGTCCTGTCTGTATGTCTGTCTATCGTGTATGTCTGTATGTCTGTCTATCTGACGTGTATGTCATGTATGTCGTGTTTGTCTGTCTGTCTGTCTGTCTATCCTGTATGTCTGTCTGTATGTTGTTTCTGTATGTCGTGTTTGTCTGTCTGTCATGTATGTCGTGTATCTCGTGTTTGTCGTATATGTCATGTCCTTCTGTCTGTCTGTCTGTCTGTCTATCGTGTATGTCTGTCTGTATTTCGTGTATGTATGTCTGTATGTATGTCGTGTCTGTCTGTTTGTCTATCTGACGTGTATGTCGTGCATGTCGTATCTGTCTGTCTATCTGGCGTGTATGTCGTACCTGTCTGTATGTCGTGTATGTCTGTCTTATGTCGTGTCTGTATGTCGTGTATGTCTGTGAGTCATGTATGTCGTTCATTTCGTGTATGTCTATGTAGTGTCTATCTGTATGTCGTACCTCTCTGTCTGTATGTCGTGTGTGTCCGTATGTCGTGTCTGTTTGTATGTCGTGTCTCTCTGTATGTCGTGTCTGCCTGTGTGTATGTCGTATCTGTCTGTGTGTATGTCGTGTATGTCGTATCTATCTGTTTGTCGTGTATATCGTGTATGTCTGTATGTCGTGTCTGTTGTGTATGTCGTGTCTGTCTGTCGTGTATATCTGTATGTCGTATACGTCGTGTTTGTCTTTATGTCGTGTCTGCCATTATGTCGTGTATATCTGTATGTTGTGTATGTCGTGTCTGTCTGTATGTCGTATCTACCTTTATGTCGTGTATATCTGTATGTCGAGTATGTCGTGTATATCTATGTGTCTATCTGTAAATCGTGTATGTCGTGTCTGTCTCTCTATCTTTATGTCGTGTTTGTCGTCTCTGCCTGTCTGTCTGACTGTCGTGTATGTCGTGTCTGTATGTATGTCGTGTATGTCGTATATGTCGTGTATGTCGTGTATGTCGTATATGTCGTATATGTCTTGTCTGTCGTGTATGTCGTATATGTCGTGTCTGTCGTGTATGTCGTATATGTCTTGTCTGTCGTGTATGTCGTGTATGTCGTATATGTCTTGTCTATCTGTATGTAGTGTATATCTGTATGTCGTGTTTGTAGGTTGTGTATGTCGTATCTGTCTGTATGTCGTGTATGTCTGTATGTCGTGTACGTATGTATGTCGTGTATGTCGTGTATGTATGTCTGTATGTCTGTATGTCGTGTATGTCGTGTCTGTCGTGTCTCTCTGTGTATCTATGGCGTGTCTGTCTGTATGTCGTGTATGTCGTGTCTGTCGTTTCGGACTGTCTGTATGACGTGTATATGTCTGTTGGTCTCTTTGTTTGTCTGTCTGCCTCTGTAGTTGTCTATGTGTATGAATTACGATTTATAGCATCACAACAGAAGTACTGTAAGAACATTAATGCATAGTACTATCTGCCAACAAATCAACTATTTCGTAGAAGTACATTACTAAGCAAGCAACGCATACATATACACCATGCACATTTACACGCATACATATACACCATGCACGCTTACACGCATACATATACACCATGCACATGTACACGCATACATATACACCATGCACATTTACACGCATACATATACACCATGCACATTTACACGCATACATATACACCATGCACATTTACACGCATACATATACACCATGCACATTTACACGCATACATATACACCATGCACATTTACACACTATACACCTGCCTTTCAGCATACATACACCAGTTACCATCATATACACCATGCACTTTACACGCATACATATACACCATGCACATTTACACGCATACATATACACCATGCACATTTACACGCATACATATACACCATGCACATTTACACACATACATATACACCATGCACATTTACACGCATACATATACACCATGCACATTTACACACATACATATACACCATGCACATTTACACGCATACATATACACCATGCACATTTACACACATACATATACACCATGCACATTTACACGCATACATATACACCATGCACATTTACACGCATACATATACACCATGCACATTTACACACATACATATACACCATGCACATTTACACGCATACATATACACCATGCACATTTACACACATACATATACACCATGCACATTTACACGCATACATATACACCATGCACATTTACACGCATACATATACACCATGCACATTTACACACATACATATACACCATGCACATTTACACGCATACATATACACCATGCACATTTACACACATACATATACACCATGCACATTTACACGCATACATATACACCATGCACATTTACACGCATACATATACACCATGCACATTTACACGCATACATATACACCATGCACATTTACACGCATACATATACACCATGCACATTTACACGCATACATATACACCATGCACATTTACACGCATACATATACACTGTTTTTGCACATTTACACGCATACATATACACCATGCACATTTACACGCATACATATACACCATGCAATTTACACCATACATATACACCATGCACATTTACACGCATACATATACACCATGCACATTTACACGCATACATATACACCATGCACATTTACACGCATACATATACACCATGCACATTTACACGCATACATATACACCATGCACATTTACACGCATACATATACACCATGCACATTTACACACATACATATACACCATGCACATTTAGACGCATACATATACACCATGCACATTTACACGCATACATATACACCATGCACATTTACACGCATACATATTTACCATGCACATTTACACGCATACATATACACAATGCACATTTACACGCATACATATACACCATGCACATTTACACGCATACATATACACCATGCACATTTACACGCATACATATACACCATGCACATTTACACGCATACATATACACCATGCACATTTACAAGCATACACATACACCATGCACATTTACACGCATACATATACACCATGCACGTTTACACGCATACAGTTACACCATGCAAATTTACACGCATACATATACACCATGCACATTTACACACATACATATACACCATGCACATTTACACACATACATGTACACCATGTACATTTACACGCATATATATACACCATGCACATGTACACGCATACATATACACCATGTACATTTACACGCATACATATACACCATGCACATTTACACGCATATATATACACAATTCACATTTACACGCATACATATACACCATGCAGATTTACACGCATACATATACACCATGTACATTTACACGCATACATATACACCATGCACATTTACACGCATACATATACACCATGTACATTTACACGCATACATATATACCATGCACATTTACACGCATACATATACACCATGCACATTTACACGCATACATATACACCATGCAAATGTACACGCATACATATATACCATGCATATTTACACGCATACATATACACCATGCACATGTACACGCATACATATACACCATGCACATGTACACGCATACATATACACCATGCACATGTACATGCATACATATACACCATGCACATTTACACGCATACATATACACCATGCACATTTACACACATACATATACACCATGCACATTTACACGCATACATATACACCATGCACATTTACACGCATACATATACACCATGCACATTTACACACATACATATACACCATGCACATTTACACGCATACATATATACCATGCACATTTACACGCATACATATACACCATGCACATTTACACGCATACATATACACCATGCACATTTACACGCATACATATACACCATGCACATTTACAAGCATACACATACACCATGCACATTTACACGCATACATATACACCATGCACGTTTACACGCATACAGTTACACCATGCAAATTTACACGCATACATATACACCATGCACATTTACACACATACATATACACCATGCACATTTACACACATACATGTACACCATGTACATTTACACGCATATATATACACCATGCACATGTACACGCATACATATACACCATGTACATTTACACGCATACATATACACCATGCACATTTACACGCATATATATACACAATTCACATTTACACGCATACATATACACCATGCAGATTTACACGCATACATATACACCATGTACATTTACACGCATACATATACACCATGCACATTTACACGCATACATATACACCATGCACATTTACACGCATACATATACACCATGCACATTTACACACATACATATACACCATGCACATTTACACGCATACATATACACCATGCACATTTACACACATACATATACACCATGCACATTTACACGCATACATATACACCATGCACATTTACACGCATACATATACACCATGCACATTTACACACATACATATACACCATGCACATTTACACGCATACATATACACCATGCACATTTACACACATACATATACACCATGCACATTTACACGCATACATATACACCATGCACATTTACACGCATACATATACACCATGCACATTTACACACATACATATACACCATGCACATTTACACGCATACATATACACCATGCACATTTACACACATACATATACACCATGCACATTTACACGCATACATATACACCATGCACATTTACACGCATACAGTTACATTTATATTATGAAATACAAAGTCATGTATGTGTCTATCATCTATCATTATTGTGTGTCAAATTCATTGCAGATATATATTTTACAGGCGCGTACGATCTCATGAGAGGAGTTCAGTGTAATCATTCTGGTACATTATACATACCGGTCAAGACCTTGTTTGGTAGAAAGAAATGTAAGTTAATAAATGATCTTTTGCATTTACTGGAAGTCGAGCTAGTTCAGTGGTAGTGCGTTCGCTTAACGAACGACCGTGAGTTCAGGGCCCAGATGTAGCTGCTACGACTGCGCCCTTATGAAAGGCATTTAAATTCCACATTACATTTTCTCCCTCCCTCATGGCGGTCGATTCCATCGCTGATGTAGCTGGTAATCTAATGATGTAAAAACTTGTTTCGCAATCTAGCTAAATCTATACTATAGACTATTTAATTTACTAGTATTGTCATTAGAACCACTGTTTGTTGGTTAAACATTTCTATTATAATTTACAACAAATATGTATGTACAGAATAAATACAAGTGGATTGAAATGAAAGCTAAAGCACTGATTGGATTTCTCTCCACTGTATAGTTATTAAAGTTTAAACATTATTTATTTTACAACGATTGCGAAGCAAGTTAAACAACTGATATTAATCACACTCGTTGGCATGGATGAAAGCGTATATGTGATCATTCGCGTGGAAGGAAACCTGAGTACCCGGATAAAACCCACTTGTCTGATATGGCGACCACCGTAGTTCATACAAATTTATTTTAGCTCGATTGCCAAAAAGTTCTTATAACTTATACTAATCACTCTCGAGACCTCATTCCTGATGGAATCCATCGCCACGAGGGAGAGAGAAGAGGCATGTGGAATTTAAATGCCTTGCCTAAGGACACAATCCAGCGGGGCTCGAACTCCGGGCCTTTCGCACGTGAAGCGAACGCGCTACCACTGAGCTATCCGCGACCACCGTACGTACCATCTCGCATTATGCATACTAGAAATCTATACAATGTATGGCGATTTTTATGTATATATTAGGAACGTAAGAATTGGAAAAAAGGTAAATATGCAATGATTGGTGGTAAAGAAATCCGTGCAGAGTAATGGATGCATGATACTTCTGTCGAAGCGTGGATCTTTCGATGAACGTATGTAGCGCTTGGAAGATTCATAGAATGCACTTCTATTCTGGCAGCTCTTCACTTACAATTCAGTTCTCCATTACACTTCTTGTATCCCAGATACCGAGAACGTTATTCAAGTCAAGTCAAATCAATGTTTTTATTCCGGGATCGCAGGTTCGATCCCACCTCTGACCCTAATGAAATTAACAGTCTTTCGGGTGGGAGGGGGAGGACTTTAGACCGAGGTCGTGTGGGTGCTTTGCAGAACCAGAGGCACTATCATCCAAACATCGAAAATGACTAATCTTTTCAGGAGGCGTCGCTCATATGGGCAACCGGTAGTGACGATAAATAAACGTAAAACACACAATTATAAATAAACGAGTGTATTATTGAACTTGTGTTTGGGTTAAATGCATATACTACCTATGAGCAATGGTGTAGTACGTAGTATTACTAGTAATCAACATAAATATGTGTCTGTCGAACCGGGGCCTAGCCTGACTGGCCTTGCCATAGATGTAGGCACCATTAAGTGGGTTCGGGGGTAATCCCCTCCCCCCTGAACATTCTGAATGTCTTCTCAACGCAGCTGCATTCTGCAGCATGTTTGTAGGTGAAATATGTAACACATTTTGCAGTTATGAAAATCATCTTTTTTCCATTAAAAGTAGTTCGGGTTCGATCCTCGGACAGGGAAGTATGTGAGCTGGTACGGTGGTCGCCAGATCGGACAGGTGGGTTTTCTCCTGGTACTCCGGTTTCCTCCCACACGAATGACCACATTTACGCTTGCATCCACGCCAACGAAAGTATTTAATATAAGTTGTTAGAACTTGTTTCGCAATCGTTGTAAATAAATAATGTTTAACTAATTAAAAAGTAATTCTGTTTAATATGTTTTATATATTATATTGGATCTACAGGGCTGTCGCGCTACGTGGTGATTGCTCAGGGGTGTTTGTACGTATACCAGGATAAGTATGCAAATCGCGTGGAGGCTTCATACATTATTAGAAAGTTTGAAAGGTAATCACTATTATAAACAATGTATATGCTTTCTTCCAATACACTATGTGTCATATAGCAACAACAACAACAATAATTTATTGCATAAAACATAGTCATATGCTTATAGCATAGAGTATTCTGTACTCTATTTTTAATATTATATACTTATGCCTTATACGTTTGTGTTGTTTTATGTTTATTTATCGTGGCTACCGGTTGCCCATATGAGTCAGACGGGGGGGGGGTCGAACCTGCGATCCCTGAACGCTTATACTTCAATATGAGAGTGCACTAATATGATCATATGAACCTGCGATCCCTGAACGCTTATACTTCAATATGACCGTGCACTAATATGATCATATGAACACGATCACTTATACTTTACGGCTTTTATGATTAATTTAATTATATTTTATTTCTCGATTGGTTTTACATTATAAATACACTATGGTTATTAGGGTTATTGTTTCCTTTTGTTCGCTCTGCAATTGAATTCATTTATCAATAAGCTTAGGAATTTTAGTACCTTTTCTGTCAATTTATATTATTCTCACCCAACACTTGTTTAACCCTTTTCCTGCTGAGTAAATAAAATAACATGCGCAAACAACATAGATAGTGATCAGCCGAGGCGTAGCGCTGGTGATGATGATGATTGAGCTTATTTACCCTCGCCACCGGCGAACCATGTGGGCGAGCGCTGGTGATGATGATGATTGAGCTTATTAAACCTCGCCACCGGCGAACCATGTGGGCGAGCGCTGGATCTAATCAGGATACATGTAGTTAAAGCGACACTACATCAGTGAAAACGCAACTTTATACAGAATGTAATTTCCTATTATATGGTATAATTCTTTCCAAATATTGGCCTCAAAAACTGAGTATTTCAACTATAAACAAGCGTCGTATACGCGTTTTGTTGACATAACAAAATAATGTAAACAGGGTAACCTGTGTATTGTACGTACGCATTTACTTGAGACATCTGCATATTCGGCTGACCTTAGGTCATATACGAAGTTACAATCAGTATAAGGCCGTTCTAACTTGATGTTTTAATCAAATCCGATTGATGGCGCAGTGGTAATGCCACTAATTATGACGGTAGATGTCCCGGGTTCGATCCCCGAAAATGTAAAATTTTATTTTTTTTATTATTTCTTGATTTTATAAACATTCTACACATAGCATGAACTCTCGCTTTGCACGATTTTATTAACATTCATTAACTTCGCAATTTTTAAGCAGTGAGGATTCGAACCCACGCGAACTAGCTCATTTCATTTGAGTTTAGTATCTACCCTTTAGACCGTTCGGCTACCGGCGCTTGCGTTCATTGCATAGATTAAATACATTCATGAAGTTATTTAATTATTTTACCGCTGTAATTGAAGCGTGTAATTTATGGTAATGTCTCAAGTAAATGCGTACGTACAATATCACGAATAACGAGATTTATGGTACATATTTACCGTTAATCTCACACGCGTGCCTATGTATATTTATTTGTAGACTAATCTCAGTTAAATGATCTCTAAATGTCAATTCAGGTGCATGGATGACCATAATATGAAAGCCTACTTTCAATTTTGAACGTTTGTATACCACTAACACACTATTCAATGTTACAGTTCGAATGTCGTTTGAAGAATTTGTAGTAGCAATGCATTTATACGTTACACAATGCATTTTATTTGCTTTTTGCGATGTAATGTCGCTTTAAGCATAGTATATTACATGTTATTTGCGATGTAATGTCGCTTTAAGCATATTATAATACATGGTTTTTGCGATGTAAATGTCGCTTTAAGCATATTATATTACATGGTTTTTGCAATGTAATGTCGCTTTAATCTTATTATATTACATGGTTTTTGCGATGTAATGTCGCGTTAAGCTTATTATATTACACATATTGTTTCTAAGTTTGTTTGGTTTGGGGTTTAATGCCGTCCAAGAAACAGTTTAGTCTCCAATTATTATTGGTGGACGAATACCCCCCGGGTGCCCCTCCCTGTGAGCAGTATTTCATGCACGGATGGGCCCACGGGCAGAACCACCAACCTTCCACACGTTGGCTGAATAGCTGCCTCACATGAAATAATTCGATTCAGCCAGTGGTATCTGTTTTAGTGTTATAGAGTTAGAAACAAATCATTGGGTTCATTGATTGCCCTGTTTCAGTGTTATAGTGTTCGAAACAAATCATTGGGTTCATTGATTCCTCTGTTTTAGTGTTATAGAGTTAGAAGTCAAATCATTGGGTTCATTGATTCCTCTGTTTCAGTGTTATAGAGTTAGATGTCAATAATTGGTTTCATTGATTCCTCTGTTTCAGTGTTATAGAGTTAGAAGTCAATCATTGGGTTCATTGATTCCTCTGTTTCAGTGTTATAGAGATTGAAGAAGATGGTGATGAAAGATTTCGCTTTTGTGTCAAATATGAGGATGCTACTATGAATCCATTAGTCTTTGCCTGTGATACAGATGACACGAGAAAGGTAAATTATTCTGTTCCTTCATAAATCTACACGATATGATATTCTTGTTAAATATCAGTAATTTAGGGGAAAATGACACAGCTAAATTTCAGTAATCTAGCGGTAAATCACACAGCTTATTGTCAGTAATCTAGCGGTAAATCACACAGCTAACTGTCAGTGATCTAGCGGTAAATCACACAGCTAAATGTCAGTAATCTAGCGCTAAATCACACAGTTATTTTTCAGTAATCTAGCGGTAAATCACACAGCTAATTGCCAGTAATATAGCGGTAAATCACACACCTAAATGTCAGTAATCTAGCGGTAAATCACACAGCTAAATGTCAATAATCTAACGGTAAATCACACAGCTAACTGTCAGTGATCTAGCGGTACATCACACAGCTAAATGTCAGTAATCGAGCGGTAAATCACACAGCTAATTGTCAGTAATCTAGCGGTAAATCACACAACTAAATGTCAATAATCTTGCGGTAAGTCACACAGCTAATTGTCAGTAATCTAGCGAATATCTCACAGTTAATTGTCAGTAATCTAGCGGTAAATCACACAGATAATTGTCAGTAATCTAGCGGTAAATCACAGAGCTAATTGTCAGTAATCTAGCGATAAGTCACACAGTTCATTGTCAGTAATGTACCGGTAAATCACACAGCTAAATATCAGTAATCTAGTGGTATATCACACAGCTATATGTCAGTAATCTAGCGGTAAATCACACAGCTATATGTCAGTAATCTAGCGGTAAATCACACAGCTATATGTCAGTAATCTAGCGGTAAATCACACAGCTATATGTCAGTAATCTAGCGGTAAATCAAACAGTTATTTGTCAGTAATCTAGCGGTAAATCACACATCTAAATGTCAGTAAATTAGCGGTAAATCACACAGCTAAATGTCAATAATCTAGCGAATATCTCACAGCTAAATGTCTGTAAGTTAGTAAAAATGAGTATACAGACATTATTTACTGTTATTACATTACATCGTGCATTTATTATTGACTTGCTATTCTAAAGACATGTCTTGTTGTAGGTTTGGCTAGGGCAGTTTCAAAACGCAATACAACATATTCAGAACTTCTCCGCGTAAGTTGTTGCATGTGTGTACATGTCTCTCTCTCTATATATCACAGTAACTCAAAGTCTTATGTAGAACAGTAGCGTGCTAAAGTCGCAAAGCTGACGTTTGTATACTTATTAGGTCATATGGCGACTGTTCAACTGCTGTTGATGGGGGAAGACCGGATGGGCTCATTCGAACAGTATTTTCAGACACGGACGGGCTCCCGGGTATAACCACCGACCGTCCAGCTAGATGGCTTCCTCATATGATATAATTCAAAATTCTAAGTGGGATTCGAACCTGCAACGGTGATGGGCACGTTTATTAATTAGTATGGCACTATAGATTCGTCTCACAGAATCAACAATCAAGAAACATGCTATGGCTTAGGTGTTTGTTATTCAGAGCATTAGCACATTGCAATTGCTTGTTTGTTATTCAGAGCATTAGCACATTGTAATTGCTTGTTTGTTATTCAGAGCATTAGCACATTGTAATTACTTCTTTGTTATTCAGAGCATTAGCACATTGCAATTGCTTGTTTGTTACTCAGAGCATTAGCACATTGCAATTGATTGTTTGTTATTCAGAGCATTAGCACATTGTAATTGTTTCTTTGTTATTCAGAGCATTAGCACATTGTTATTGCTTCTTTGTTATTCAGAGCATTAGCACATTGAAATTGCTTGTTATTTATTCAGAGCATTAGCACATTGTAATTGCTTCTTTGTTATTCAGAGCATTAGCACATTGCAATTGATTGTTTGTTATTCAGAGCATTAGCACATTACAATTGCTTGTTTGTTAGTCAGAGCATTAGCACATTGCAATTGCTTGTTTGTTATTGAGAGCATTAGCACATTGCAATTGCTTATTTGTTATTCAGAGCATTAGCACATTGTAATTGCTTCTTTGTTATTCAGAGCATTAGCACATTGCAATTGCTTCTTTGTTATTCAGAGCATTAGCACATTGCAATTGCTTGTTTGTTATTCAGAGCATTAGCAGATTGTAATTGCTTCTTTGTTATTCAGAGCATTAGCACATTGTAATTGCTTCTTTGTTATTCAGAGCATTAGCACATTGCAATTGCTTCTTTGTTATTCAGAGCATTAGCACATTGCAATTGCTTGTTTGTTATTCAGAGCATTAGCATTGTTGTTTTTGTTTTGGTTGTTGTTGTTGTTTGTTTTGGTTGTTGTTTGTTTTTGTTTTCAGAGCATTAGCACATTGTTTGTTTTTGTTTTGGCATTAGCACATTGCAATTGCTTGCAATTGCTTGTTTGTTATTCAGAGCATTAGCACATTGCAATTGCTTGTTTGTTATTCAGAGCATTAGCACATTGCAATTGCTTGTTTGTTATTCAGAGCATTAGCACATTGTAATTGCTTCTTTGTTATTCAGAGCATTAGCACATTGCAATTGCTTGTTTGTTATTCAGAGCATTAGCACATTGCAATTGCTTGTTTGTTATTCAGAGCATTAGCACATTGTAATTGCTTCTTTGTTATTCAGAGCATTAGCACATTGCAATTGCTTGTTTGTTATTCAGAGCATTAGCACATTGCAATTGCTTGTTTGTTATTCAGAGCATTAGCACATTGTAATTGCTTCTTTGTTATTCAGAGCATTAGCACATTGCAATTGCTTGTTTGTTATTCAGAGCATTAGCACATTGCAATTGCTTGTTTGTTATTCAGAGCATTAGCACATTGTAATTGCTTCTTTGTTATTCAGAGCATTAGCACATTGCAATTCCTTGTTTGTTTGTCTGTTTTGGAAGCTTAAAGTGGAAATGATAGCGGAGGTCAGATGGTGACCCTCCAACTATATGTTGTGGTTTAGGAACCCCGGTGGCCCTTCAAGCACGGACAGATACCCTGGTAGAACCATCTACCATCTAGTACATACTTATACATAAATACATGTGATAATTATCATAAAGCATATCACAATTATATGGTATGCAATTAACGGTAATCAATATTAGACACTTTTATATATATACTAGGGATGGCAACGAATAGCGATTTCACTATTCGGGTATTCGGTTAGTAAGGTATTCGGATATTCGGTTAGTAAGGTATTCGGATATTCGGTTAGTAAGGTATTCGGATATTCGCTTAGTAAGGTATTCGAATATTCGGTTAGTAAGGTATTCGAATATTCGGTTAGTAAGGTATTTGGATATTTGGTTAGTAAGGTATTCGAATATTCGAATATTCGTTTTGATTCTATTAAAAACAAAAAAATATATATATATGCACTGTTGTTTCTTTGTTGTTGTTGTTGTTGTTGTTGTTGTTATGGTTGTTGTAATTCCCCAACCTACACACGTAAATACTGTTGCATTAGTCGAAATGATGTATCAATAGCTGTTAATGGCTCCAGTACTTTTTAAAACCAGTCCGAGGTCACTATTTCAATAACAGCGCCTGACCTTGTTGTTTCATTACAGAGACAGTGGAGTGGGGAGCAGTGCAGGTTCCATACCAGCGACACAATTAGGTAGGACATGTATACCACACAGAAAAGAGATTAGAGCAGTGGTTAGCGCGCTCGCTTCTCACCAATACAACCCGGGTTCGATCCTCGGACCGGGAAGTATGTGAGATGATACGATGTTCGCCAGATCGGACAGGTGGAATTTCTCCAGGTACTCTGGTTTCCTCCCACACGAATGACCACATTTACCCTTAGCTCGCCCATATGGTTTACCGGTGGCGAGGGTAAATAAACGGAATCATCATCATCACATTTACCGTTTCATCCGCGCGAACGAGAGTGATTAATATAAGTTGTTAAAACTTGCTTCGCATTCTCTGTAAAAGAAATAAAGTTTAAAAATAAAATAAATTACTGTACACTAAATGATCATGCATTGTGTGAACTCTGAATTACCATATATAGTATGTAACAGAAAGTACATAGGTAGTGTCAGATAATCTTTGTTTATTTAATGTCTGGATTTAAATGTCCCACCAGCAGCTTAGGTCATATGTAAATTATCCAGCTCATGTTGGTGGAGGAAGACCCAGAGTGGGCCTGCGAGTAGTACGTGTGTACGTATTTGAAATCAAGAACCATAACCACTCTGCAACTGATGCCACCTCGGATGAATAGCATCGAAGACGTTATTATCTTTCCTAGACGTTATTGGCTGTATTGCGACACATCCGCTTCCAGCATACTTGCATATTATCATTACATGAAGCAGATCGCTGAGAGCTCTTGTTAATAAGGTTCTAAAACAACAAATAAATTACCTATTAAATACATAGCAAAAAGTAAAAACATGCAGTCTGTTCATTTATATGTCCAATCTTTCATTTATTCTGATACCATAGCCACTGTGAAGAGGTATTCAAATCAGCCTGAAACACACCAAGAATATTTCAAATTTTAAGTTTCAAATAACCAGTGCTCGCCTGTGAATAACGTCACTGTGTTTACACACTGTATTCCTCCGACAAATAATACAGTATAACAACCTCCAATTTGCAATGGCCTGAATTCTTATACCACATCTGTTCTACACATCAACTAGTCTGAAGTCTTCTCAAGTCACATAATTTCTCAAAAAACACAAAAACTATACACTGCCTGTCATGAAAATGCATTTTTACCAAAGAGAAAAATTAACTATATTAATTATTGGAACTACATTCGACCGCGGATGTACTTCTGTCTATTTACGTATATACAACCATCATTATGGAGATAATCTCAATAAGCTTTAAGCTTTCGATTAAATCCATTTTCATTCTGTATACAATAAATATGTACTGTACATTATGAATGAATAATATGTTTAACTCTTTCACTGCCAATGTCGCATAAAAGCGACTTTGTAAAGAAGTAAAGAAGTAGAGAACCCGATCGGACATAACATGCCGTCTGATCAGGCTATATGCTGATTGCTCTTCAGACAGTGGAGCTGAAGCACCTGTCCGAATAGCAAACAACATAGATTCTGATCAGACGCGGCGTTACGCCACGGCTGATCTGGATCTATGTTGTTAACACATGCTCTGAATTTATTCGGCGCTGAAAGAGTTAAACCAATAAGCAATCATTTGATATCACAATGCATACGCTATGTAGTTGTTTAAATAACACACATTGCGTTACAGGGTATAACTAGTTACATATTTCTACTATTATTACATCATTTAATATCACAATGCATACGATATGTAGTTGTTTAAATAACACACAGTACGTTACAGGGTATAACTAGTTACATATTTCTACTATTATTACATCATTTAATATCACAATGCATACGATATGTAGTTGTTTAAATAACACACAGTATGTTACAGGGTATAACTAGTTACATATTTATACTATTATTACATCATTTGATATCACAATGTATACGATATGTAGTTGTTTAAATAACACACAGTATGTTACAGGGTATAACTAGTTACATATTTATACTATTGTTACTTCATATGATAGTGCACACATTGTTTTTCTTATCACAATTGTGTATTGCCATTGCTATATTTACTAGAATCTTTGAATTAATGTATTCAAGCTGATTTCATATATATTTTGAAGATACTTATATATCCACATTGTTAGATAGATTTATTGTCATTAATAACAATCACGACAGCTTCACCACAGAGCAGACCCTTCTCCCCCACCGAAAATAGGTCAATGTCATACAACACTCCACGGAGCAGACCCTTCTCCCCCACCGAAAATAGGTCAATGTCATACAACACTCCACGGAGCAGACCCTTCTCACCCACCGAAAATAGGTCAATGTCATACAACACTCCACGGAGCAGACCCTTCTCACCCACCGAAAATAGGTCAATGTCATACAACACTCCACGGAGCAGACCCTTCTCACCCACCGAAAATAGGTCAATGTCATACAACACTCCACGGAGCAGACCCTTCTCACCCACCGAAAATAGGTCAATGTCATACAACACTCCACAGCGCAGACCCTTCTCACCCACCGAAAATAGGTCAATGTCATACAACACTCCACAGCGCAGACCCTTCTCACCCACCGAAAATAGGTCAATGTCATACAACACTCCACGGAGCAGACCCTTCTCCCCCACCGAAAATAGGTCAATGTCATACAACACTCCACGGAGCAGACCCTTCTCCCCCACCGAAAATAGGTCAATGTCATACAACACTCCACGGAGCAGACCCTTCTCCCCCACCGAAAATAGGTCAATGTCATACAACACTCCACGGAGCAGACCCTTCTCCCCCACCGAAAATAGGTCAATGTCATACAACACTCCACGGAGCAGACCCTTCTCCCCCACCGAAAATAGGTCAATGTCATACAACACTCCACGGAGCAGACCCTTCTCCCCCACCGAAAATAGGTCAATGTCATACAACACTCCACGGAGCAGACCCTTCTCCCCCACCGAAAATAGGTCAATGTCATACAACACTCCACGGAGCAGACCTTTGTCATCCACCGAAAATAGGTCATTGCACACTCTCAGAAGTCATTTCAAACACGGTTCGTGTTGTGGGCATCTCTTTCGTGTATGTATATATCGATGAAGATTATGTGTTCCTTGCAGATCAATTACGAATGCACGATTTGAAACTGGACACAGAGGAGAAAGGCTATGATGAAATTGAAGACTTGCTAATCAACTTTGGAGTACAAGCTTCAACCGGTTTGAACATCTCAAATTCATTACACTTTCTAACTGGTCACGCTAAAACTGCAATTTTATGAAAACAATGATTTCTATCGTATTTTAATTTAGGTTTATTTAACGTTGCTACTAGTTGCCCATTCGAGCGACGGGCAGCTTAACAACACGTTTCATGGGCAGGCTCCAGCGGTTAACCAATACTTGGTGAACCACCCTCCGTAAGAAACTGCCAACATATTCATATAAAGAGACACGGTCTGAGCGGGTCTCGAACCCGTGACGATTAGTGATGATAGGTTACAATGGTATACAAGTCAACGACCGTAACTACTTTATCACCAATCGTTTTGTAAATTTACACTACATATATCCAGGTATAGGATCTTTCCAAAACTAAAACTCAGAATAAATAATTTTAAAACGGAAGCACTCACGCGGCGCTAAGTGATCATTTATACATATTCTGCACGTGAAGCACGTGGAACAACTGAGCGATGTACACGGTGCCACAATGCGAATCACTTTCAATCTTACAACTTAAAAAACAGCTAAATTGGCGAGAATGACGATTGAAACGAAGTATGAACCTACCCAAAATCTCCTTTTCAAGTTTCGATTTAATTCAGCTACAAGTGGTTATTTGTAAATAATCAAGGACTATTACCCAATTTTTCTATTGCATCCTTATTCCAGGTCTCTGGGATATTCAACAGAACACGTTTCCACATTTCAATAATAAATTATTACCGGAAATCCAGGTGACCAGTTAGAAATCTTGCTCAGTGTATATACATGTATAATGTTTATATGACCAAATTATGCACTCACCTCTAATAGAATTTGTCAAGAATGAAAAACCAATGTTAGGAAACAGATGTATCTTCATAGATCTGCATTCTAGTTCGTGTGTTTTACGTTTATTTATCGTCGCTACCGGTTGCCCATATGAGAGACGCCTCCTGAAGAGATTAGTAATTTTAGATTTTTGGAGGATAGTGTAATGATACAGACAGAGACCCATTCCAGAGTCTCCTCTGGTTCTTTTACGTGCACGGTGTAAAAGCACCGACACGAGACCTCGGTTGAATGTCCCATCTGAAAGACTGTTAATTTCATTAGGGTCAGTCGGGGGATCGAACCTGCGATCCATGGATTACCAGTCCAGCGTGTTACCACTGGACTACATATCCGTCTGTAATAGTTCGTCCCTGAGCATTGAGGTTTTGTACCGTCGTCAAATGCTCCAAAAGGCACAAACAAGCACATAGCAAAAACATATCAGCGGGTGGACGGATGCTCCAGAACCAGAACAAAAAGTTCGCATCGGATAAGTTCAGATTCTGGCTACGGAACAGATTATTTTATGACATACATCAGTGTGTTACGGAAGAGGAGAATAAGGCGTGTGAAAAATAGCTAGTATTTCCTTCAATTCAGTAAATGACATTACATAGTTATAAAAAAGGATAGGAGTGCTATTTTGGTCAACTATTGTTGTCTTGTCGGTAGATATATTGCACTGTCGGAATTTAAATGTACCTATATTTGGCATATTCAGATGTGACAGAAGCCAACCATGCCGCATTAAATGTCCTGCAGCCACATATATTGACGGCTACTACAAATACTTGCGATGAACTGTTATATGAAAATATTCAGTCAAGAATGACACAGACAGGTAATGCATGAGTTGTGTTTTATTTAGGAAATACTATTTGTCTTTCCGTTATTTATTGGCTATTAGACAACTACTAAGTCACATGGTCCAATGAAAAAGCCACATTTCTCGCTTCTAAATCGTATAGACGCGACCTACTTATGTATGTTGTCTAAATCAGATAGATCAACACATTGGCCCGTCTTAACGAAATATACACCGAACGAAGAAGACGGGCACATTCATGCGTAATATAAATCCTGAATAACACGAGTTATGCTACATATTTACCGTGATATCTCACATGTGTGCCTATGCATATTTATTTGTAGACTGATTTTAATTAAATTATTTCTAAGCGAAAGTATCGCATGTTTAGTATTGACTTCAATGACAACAAACGTCAATTCATGAGCATGGATAGCTTTTGAAAGTTTGTATACCACACAAACGCTGTTAACTTGATTCAGTGTTAGTGTTCGATGTGTTCCAAAGAATTTGTAGTAACAATGCATTTATACGTGAAAAAAAAGCATTTTATTTGCTTTTTGCGATGTAATGTCACTTTAATGTGCCACGTTAAATCTATCACGAGAACCTATCTTCTTAATATACTTATATCTTAATGTACTTAATACCTCATTGACAAATTATGTTTTATTTTATTCAAATTTATTTTAGCTCGATTGCGAAACAAATTTGTACAACGTTTGTTAATCGCTCTCGAGACCCCATTCTTTATGAAATCCACCACCATGCGTGAGAGAGTATAGACACGCCCTGCCTAATGTCACAATCGTAACGGCTAGAGATAGGCGCGAACTCCGAGCCTCTCACACCTTCAGTGATCGTGTTATCACGACTTCCACATGTGTTATTTGTTTGGGGATATGAAGTTTCCCCGACAGCACAGACGGATATGTAGTCCAGTGGTAACACGCTGGACAGGTAAACCAGGGGTCGCCGGTTCGACCCCCGTCTGACCCTAATAAAATTAACAGTCTTTCAGATGGGACGTTAAACCGAGGTCTCGTGTCGGTGCTTTACACTGTGCACGTAAAAGAACCAGAGAATATTCTGGAATGGGTCTCTGTCTGTATCATGCACTATCCTCCAACATCTAAAATAACTAATCTCTTCAGGAGGCGCGTCGTTCATATGGGCAACCGGTAGCGACGATAAATAAACGTAAAACACAAAAATTCCCCGACAGCTTAGATCACCTGGCGACTGGTATTTGTGGAGGAAGACACCGGGGCGATATTCCAGGCACGGACGAGCATCATCGGGGCAGACTCACCGTTCGGCATGTGCTTACATGCATACAGTTACACATTAAGTTGATAGAGCTTGTGGCCCAAACCATTTGGTTTCAAACTTTGTATTGTTGTATATGTGTATATAATGCAATAACATATTATTAATAAAAGGTTTATGCAAACCATATCATAAACGAAATAGACCACGACTGCGCCGCGGGGAGACATATTCATGCCTCATTAATTATTTACAGGAAATGCACTTTCAATGCAAACGAATTCGACATCGCTACTGTCAGTACGGGGAGGGCACCAACATTCCGATTCGTTTATGTCAGTACGGGCTTGTTCCGAGAATTCCGACACGTATCATCCGATGTCTGATGAAACAGTACCGAAAATGACGAGAGCTAGCGCTGTCTCGAAGATATCAGCAACAAAAGCATCTGCGCCATCTCTACAAGTGGCAGTTACGAACCGATTGGCGATCACGGGTGAACAAGATTCGGATAGCAACAGTTGCAATGATCACGGTTTCGAAAGTCCAGTAGAAGTACGGTACTTCTAGCTACTTGTATAAACATATACTAGTATTGTAATTGAGTTATTTAAGATGGATGGATGGATGGACGGACGGACGGACGGACGGACGTACGGACGGACGGACGGACGGACGTACGGACGGACGGACGGACGGACGGACGGACGGACGGACGGTGGATGGATGGATGGATGGATGGATGGATACTTTTATTTCCTCCATTTCTGAAGAGCATAACATATTTACAAATCATTATTAATATGTATGTACAAACAATATAATATAAATGCACAAATAACAGGGTTAAATGTCAGTTGAGTACTCACAGCTGAACTATACGTGCATTAGAAACATTGCAAGAACAGTTGTAGTACTCAATGAATGAATGCACAAACATCCTGTTGCATCCAAGATAAATTACACATTTGATATGATCAGCGTACGGCCTATTATGCTTATTACAAGTAGACCATAGTTCACGTGCATCATTGTTCACGTGCAATGGACGACACTGTTGTGTTTTCTATTACCTCACATGACATATATTTTGGAATTCCTTCCCTTAACGTATCAAAACAGCACAGTCTGTCACACTTCAAAGCTTTGTATATCAGCTATACAAAGGACAGATCGTTAACCTAATAAACTGATAAATTATAATTATACCTGTAACAATATAAGTATTAGTTCTTGCAGCTTATATATATCTTATTTCCTATGAAAGTTTTACTGGTTACTGTTTACATGTTTCATGTGTGTGTTTTACATTTATTTCTCGTCGCTACCGGTTGCCCATATGAGCGACGCCTCCTGAAGATATTAGTCATTTTAGATTTTGGAGGATAGTTCTTTTACGTGTACGGTGTAAAGCACCGACACGAGACCGGTTTAACGTCCCATCTGAAAGACTGTTAATTTTATTAGGGTCAGACGGGGGATCGAACCTGCGATCCCTGGATTACCAGTCCAGCGTGTTACCACTGGACTACAGATCCGTCTGATACACGTGTTTCATTGTACTAATTCATGTTTTAATTTGTTGAGGGTCTCATGGTAGATTGACTTTATTGTTCAAATGAGTTATATCGTTAAATAAAGTGTATTGGTATATAGGAGGACTTATACAGGTAATGGAGGATCTGGCGGTCGTGGGTTCGAACCCCGACTTGGGCTTGGTTACTTTAATGGTGTCAGAAGTGTTTTTCGGCCCATGTTTGACTACACAGACTCACTGCTGGGTACTTCGGTTGGAGAGGTCTATACTCCGTTGAATTTCTGTATGAACGGTTGATGTCTGGATTCAAAAGATATGACTTACACTGTCTCGCTATAGAGCTAGCTTTTATAGCGACGCGGTAGAGTGTTCGCCTCCAGGTAATGGAGGATATGGCAGTCGTGGGTTCGAACCTCGACTTGGGCTTGGTTACTTTAACTATTTATTATTATAATTATTACTATTATTATATAGAGTATTCAGGGAGAGATAACTCTCATTGATTTTGATTTATGTCGTTACAGATATTTGAATACGACAACTATTACTGCGACTCGAAACAGACGACCATGCGGTAGGTTCAGTACTTAAAATAGTGCCGGCCAGGGTTGATACCCCCCCAGAGAAATAGGTGACGTTAATATCACTCCTGGCCGACGAGATATACCCATATACCCAAACAACACATCAAATAACAAGATTTTCTCAAAACACGGTTTTCAGCTTAAAACAATGTTTTCAGTTATTGTTTTTGTTTCGGGATTTTCATCGATATCATTTTATCATTGCTACCCCGACGACACCCATTATGTCATTTCACGAATGTGTGAATTTTACGTTGACAACGGCACGTCCAGATTTGGAATCCCATAACTATATTTTTATGTTTATTCATCGTCGCTACCGGTTGCCCATATGAGCGACGCCTCCTGAAGATTATTAATCATTTTTGTTATATTTTTGGAGGCTAGTGCAATGATACCCATTCCAGAATATCCTCTGGTTCTATTACGTGTACGGTGTAAAGCACCGACACGAGATCTCGATTTAAAGTCCCATCTGAAAGAATGTTAATTTTATTAGGGTCAGACGAGGGATCGAACCAGCGATTTCTGCACTCCCGAGTCCATCGTGTTAATCACTGGACTGCGCATCTCATAACTGTTCAATATGTTCATAGTAGTTTACTGATATTCTTACAAACAGTGTGCTTAGAAATTCAACACATTTAAATGGTTTAAAATATAGAAATATGCTGACTATAGTGTTGAATTGACAACCATGGTGCCACTTTATTGGTAGCACCCATTTTGTTACCATGTATATTGTAACTTAGACAAAAGCCTGGCATAATTCGTATCGTTCGTTTCAGGTTCCCTTGACCTGGACGTGACAACTGATTTCTTTGTCAGATTATTATTGTGTTAATTTAACAGACGGATCTGTAGTTCAGTGGTTAACACGCTGGACTGGTAATCCAGGGATCGCAGGTTCGATCCCCCGTCTGACCATACTTAAATTAACAGTCATTCAGATGGGACGTTAAACCGATGTCTCGTGTCGGTGCTTTACACCTTGCACGTACAAGAACCAGAGGAGACTCCGGAACGGGACTTTGTATCATTGCACTATCCTCCAAAATCTAAAATGACTAATCTCTTCAGGAGGCATCGCTCATATGGGCAACCGGTATGCGACGATAAAATAAATGTAAGCACAGTGTTAATTTACCCTCTCCACCGTGTAACAATGGACGAACGTTTTCTATATCCCAAATAAACTAGATGTATAGTTAAGTTAGTCTGTATTTGCAATGTATGTACTACTTCTATAATTATATATTTCTTTTATTATAATATACTGATGTATATTTCAGGGATCATTCTAGAGGGCGATGTGGGCGAAATAGTCGCCCTAGGGACCCTGACTTCTCCCTCTGGGGGCCCCACTTCTCCCTAAAAAAAAAACAATTTTCAAACAAAATTTTGTCTAGTAAGATACACTGGCCCATTATAAAGCACTCCTTCTATTCAACTGTTGTATTTAATGGTTGTACTGTGCATCTTAACCCTATTTTGGAGAAGTATATTAAAAAACACCACCTTTCTCACTTCTCCAAAAAACTGTGACCTAGAATGAACCCTGGTATTTGTATAACTATGTTCATGTTAGTACTTTGCATTTGTTTTACAGTGCTATGCATCTACAACCTCAAGGCACATTCCTGATCTGCCCAGGGGAAAACACTCGACTGGTATGCTTTGATTTAATATGACAATTTGTTTTTAACTTTATTTATTTTACAACGATTGCCAAGCAAGTATTAACAACCTATAGTTTAATCACTCTCGTTGGCGCGGATGAAAGCGTATATGTGGTCATTCATGTAGGACGAAACCGGAGTACCCGGAGAAAACCCACCTGTCCGATCTGGCGACCATCATACCATCTCACATACCTCCCGGTCCGAGGATCGAACCCGGTCGCATTGGTGAGTAGCGAGCGCGCTAACCACTGCGCTAATCGGACAGCCTGAATTGGTTCGTCACACTCTGTGTACATTCGGAACGCTTCGACATATATCGATAATCAAAATCAAACAACAAAGACAGCTGTTACTACATTGGTTGTTGCGTAACGCATGCGCATTAAGCATTGTGTACATACGTTATTGATAAACAATTCGCATATGCGACAGGTATTACTTTATACACATTTATTTTAGCTCGATTGCGAAACAAGTTCTTATAACTTATATTTAACACACTGGATACCTCATTCCTGATGGAATCCATCGCCACGAGGGAGAGAGAAGAGGCATGTGGAATTTGAATGCATTGCCTAAGGACACACTCGTAACCGCTCCAGCGGGGCTCGAACTCCAGTCCTTTCGCACATGAAGCGAACGTGCTGTAACTGAGCTATCAAGACTTCCACAAACACGACATATTTTATTAACATCACGCACATTCTTTTGCGTTGTTGTGAATTCTGACAAGGTGCTGAATGTATCATCGTCTCCAGCTATAGTGAGATGTTATCACCTTTCTGTTTTAGAAACTCTGTGTCAAGACAAGTAACGGCAATGGATGGTTTCATATACACGAACAGGTAATTTACAATGGTGAACTGTATTGTTTAATAATTACATGCCTCCGTGCTTTAATGGTTACGGTGTCCGCCTTGCAACTGAGACGTTGAGAGTTCATTGCTAGTGAAAATACGTATATTAACCCTTAACCTGCCGAATAAATTGCCGAATATGCAAACAACATAGACCCAGATCAGCGTTAATCGGTCAGCCGTTATTGTTGTAGTTATACCATATTGGAACAATGTTTATCACATTTGACCGCCCAACATTGCACATGCAAAGTGAATGAGACTAGATTAATTGTGTTGATGTAAAAAAAGCATTTGAGTATCCAGATATAGACCAAATTAGATTACGCGAAACATTTGTGCCACTGTTTTTTATTATTCAGAACCATAAGTGCTTATGAATAGCACACTAGTGTCCTCTCTTTATACACCAACATTTAAATTTCTGCTGAACGCTTTCGATGATAACATTTCACTGCAAATGTCAATTTCTAACGAAGGCTACTGACTTTCGATTGACGAAAAGAAGTATGTTTTGAACAATACCGACGTTATTCAAAATTATTGGATGTACTGTATGTTATAGCATTATGTCTTACACATGATGCGCCGTAAAATCAAGGTCAGCCAGATCCCTAGTAAATATAATACCTAGAATGCTGTGCAAAATACTGATTGAATTCAAAATGTTTGGATGTGCTGTATGTTACGCCATTAAGTCAAGGTCATACAGATCCATAGCAAATATAACTCTATCAGACGGATCTGTAGTCCAGTGGTTAACACGCTGAACTGGTAATCCATGGATCGCAGATTCGATCCCTCGTCTGACCCTAATAAAATTAACAGTCTTTCAGATGGGACGTTAAACCGAGGTCTCGTGTCGGTGCATTAATTACACCGTGCACGTAAAAGAACCACAGGAGACTCTGGAATCGGTCTATGTCTGTATCATTGCACTATCCTCTAAAAATCTAAAATGACTAATCTCTTCAGGAGGCGTCGCTCATATGGGAAACCGGTAGCGACGATAAATGTAAAACACACACACGCACACACCACACACACAACACCACACACCACATCACACCACACCAAACCACACCACACGATGAGTATGAAATGGTGATGTAGCGACACTATGTAACAAAAATGGTTTATACATTAGATTATAGTTTATGGACCAGCATCACTGGACACGATAGGTATGATCATTTGAAATGATATAGAGAATAGTTGTGTTTATTGGAATAAAGTGTAAGATGGAATTATTTCATCGAACAATTTGTATGTCCACGACTTGAGTTATCTTCTTTTTCTTTTATGTTTTCCAATGACTTTGGCTAATATAATATTTGTTCTCAAATTTTATTCATTTTAACTGCCCTGTCTGGAGCCTCATTGCACTACCACACAACCTCTTCTGTTAGTGTGAACTTCCGTAATAATAAACAGTTCCTGTGTCATTTTCAAGTTAGTTTCTGTTTGCTGTCAAGACTACGGACAAAACAAATGTATTAGAATATATTACTGAATAATTAACTGTTCATGATAGTCAGAAAATAGCTAAAGTACAACAGTACATCTAACCGCACAGGAAACGCAACCGGTGACAGAGAGAAAATGTCAGCTTTCACTGTTTCAAAGCGGTGTAAGTTGTTTTTAAAAATTGTTTTTTATTCCTCATAATTTCATAGTATTATTAACATAATATATATACAGATAAGTACATAGCATGACAGTATCAACGTTATGCATTACTTAATATAGTATGTGCATAGTCATTATTATAAACAAATGAGGTTTTTATATATGTTGTGGGGGGACTATAAAAATATGTTTATGGTATCAGTGTAGACATGAACATTAATGTCGACCAAAAGAGGTTATATAGGGTGTTTATGTAAACCATTATGATTGATATGTGTAGTAGTATGGGTAGCTATCGTTGTGGATTGGTGTAGGGGACACTGATAGAGAAGGATAAAGATGGATAGTGGAATGGAGATAGGAGGGGTCCTTTCGGAGTTTTCTTGCAACGAGAATACTCTATGATTCATTGGAAAGCATAAATGAAAAAGCTGTTTTATTTTAATTTACAATAGACATTGCTCCATATGGAACAGTTGGTTTCTTTCTCTCGCCGTTGACTTTAGTTTGAACTTTGAATATTCACAACACGTTGTACACCACCGATAGAAGAGACCTCGGTTTAAATTCCAATCCGAGTGAATGTTCATAGCATTAGGGTCAGGCGGGGAATCGAACCGCAAACCCTGAATTCGCAGTCCAACATGTTAGCCACTGGCCTTACTGATCCGCCTGTGACGACTTGGTCGAGTTTATGAAGGACTGTCCGTATGTAGTATGCAACGGTTCATGTTTCGATATGTTTAGAGCATCATTATATAGTGACATCATTGATCAATTGAGTTATGTTGTTAAATAAAGTCCTTAATATTATTATCTTATTTGTTTCAGAACGGACAATTCTCATTGTACAAACACTTCACAAGGGCGCAATATATCTTTGCTACATTGGATGCTCTACTACACTATTATCATGTTCACGATTTGCCGTCAAATAACTTCAATATAAAGTTGACGGAAATATGTCCAGCTCGCTTTTAGTGTTCCGTACATTTGGTGGACAGCGAGACGTAAGCAGTCACAGTCGAACAGCGGCACCGGCGCCGTGAACAATCACATACTATACATATAACTAAATATTCCTTAAATAGAATGCTTTGTCACTCTAGCAAAATCCAACAGTGACATTGAGCTTGAAGTTTGGATTTAATCGTCAAAAAGCTTCGAACATTATAATTTCTCAAACCAAAAGCATTTCTGAAAATTTACTGGCAGATATCTATAAATATCAAACTCACGGACCTATGTATGTTTGCGGAGATTTTAATGGACTATTTAGAGGATTAGACGATTTTATTAGAGGTGATGATGATGTTATTATTGCCCGGGATGTACTCGAGTTTAAGATGAACAATTATTGTGAACTTTTCATATATTTTTTGATATGTGAATTCTGAATGGCACTATACCGGTACTACTTTTACTTCTGTTTCAACAAAGGGATCATCTGTTGTAGACTACTGCTTTACTAGTCACAGTGACTTGTTACGTTTTACTAAATTTCCATCTCAACTGTTTCCGAGCTAATAAACCAATCTGATGATTTAATAGAACTAGCACCAACTGTGTCCCGTGTCACTCTATGTTGTAATGGAATATTGATGTTGATATAGCTAAGTCCATTGCGGATGGCGCAATGCCAATTGATGTTAATTCTTTTGATAAATGTGATACATCGAAAGTACCAGCACAATTTCTGAAGGATGTTAGTTTAAACATATTTTATTTCCCAATATAATACATATTGAACGACCACACATAATCAGAATACAGAAACAGGTTTAGAATGGAAGACATAGTCTTATATAATTCTTCTCCTCTAAGGATGTTGATGTATTACATGAAGTAAATTTTGCAATTGACAGTTTGGAACAAGGTCTCCAAACTCAAAATGATGATTGTGTGTATGACCAATTATTATTATTATACCATTCTTATTGAGCGCCCATAACATATAAAGAGTACACGTTCAACATAAACATGTAGCATAACACACATATAACAATAACAATCAAAAGATTACAAAATGTAGAATGCAGGTTCAAAAACATGTGATAAATGTACGGAAAAAAATATAATTTCGATTCATACATTTTTTTAAATAGTACTCTTAAACTGATGAAGAACCTACTTATAATATGGATTGTACATTAGATACACAAAATAAGAAATTATAGATTAAAACTACAACATATAAACCATATGATACAAACTTTAAGAAATGGAAAGAAAATTGAAATTAAAGACCCTAGAGCATAATAAAATCGTTTACAATACTATCATGAATAAAGTACAAACAATATAGTATAATTTGAAAGTAAACAAAAGATAACTGGGGCACTATTGTAAAAAATAGCATGTATCGCCATGTTCAAGATTATTAATTCTCGTAATCATAGCAAACATTATAAATCAGGGAAACTTGGTGTAGTGATAAATTGACTGAACTATGGACTATTTGCATCTAAATATCAGCATAGTTGATTAGTTTAAACAATCTTTATTTCTTTGAATAATTTATACACATTTATTTTAGCTCGATTGCAAAACAAGTTCTTACAACTTATATTAATCACTCTCGAGACCTCATTCCTGGTGGAATCCATCGCCACGAGGGAGAGAGAAGAGGCAAGTTGATTAAGAAATCTGTATGTACAAGCTCGTAAATTATTTAATCGAGAAGTTCAAAGGTCAAAACGTCTGTAGTGGTACTCAAAATGAGGTGTTGACCGAATGCAATGTTTGGAAATCAATTGGTAATCGGTGCTAATATGTATAACAAGCAAACGATACCCATGTACGTTAAATAAGATGATGGATCATTTACCACCTCAGTTAGGTAGGTGCTAGACAAATGGAAAGCTGATTTCAGTTCATTATTCGGTCATAATAATAGTAAGGCACGCCTTAGTGTTGATATTAATAACATTAATGAACAATGTATTAACATGTCATTTAATGAACATATATATGTTTTGGAGGTTAAAACAGCAGTTGATGGTAAAGCAAGTGGAATCGATAATAGCCATAGTGAAATAGTACATAATGATACCTCGGTCTTCTTGCTTCGTGTGTTATTTATTGTATGATATAATAAAGGCACCGTTCCATCTTCATGGGGTAAATATATAATAAACCCAAAACAGAAGTAGTCCACTGCAGATCCCAGAGAACCAATGTCTTACAGAGGAATTACCGTAGCTAATTGTATGTATAAGGTGTATTGTAATATTATGAACAAGCGTCTATGTGCGTGGTTTGAAGAGAATAGCAAACTTTGCGACGACCAAAATGGTTTTAGGAAGAAGCGTTAAGTACCACATACCGCATCTTCCCTTTACCAACACGTATAAGAAAACACTAAGGAAATCTACATTCTGGGCATTCATAGACTTTAGTAAAGCTTATGATTTCATTAACAGAGACACACCGCTCAAATTAGAATAGAGACTGCGATATGAAATCGTAGCATTAGAATACAGTAAATCGTAGCATTAGAATACAGTAAAATGTAATGTTTGTAATGTTCTTGAAGATGAAATGCATGCTATATTAGATTGTTGTTTATATGATGACTTACGAATACATTTGTTTGAACAAGGCATATAATATAGACCTTTAGTTTATACAAATTTATTTTAGCTCGATTGCGAAACAAGTTCTTTCAACTTATATTAATCACTCTCGAGACCTCATTCCTGATGGAATCCATCGCCACGAGGGAGAGAGAAGAGGCAACGTGGAATTTAAATGCCTTGCCTAAGGGCACAATCGTAATGTCTCCAGCGGGGCTCGAACTCCGGACCCATTATTTAATATTATGACTCAGGATGCTAAGTTAATACTACTATTTACACATATGTGCCAAAACCTGTTTTAATATTTTACAAAGACATATTTTTGATTTGTGTAAATAATATCTACTATGAGAAGCAGCTGCTAAGTAGTTCACCCTGATCGAGGTTGATATTTAGATTTTTTAAATCAATTCTTAGCTGCGCAGTATTACCTGTATTAATCTTCAGATTCATAGTATCTGTTTTAGCATAATTACGAAGACGTGCCTTTTACATTTATATATAATGATACTGATGTGTCTTAATGAGAGACATCTCTAATTGTTTATTACCTCCCTTGACAGATAAAGTCTGATTTATTCCAAAATGTGATTCGGTGCTTTCAGTTAGAATCCTTTGTTTTTACTGTTGTTCCCTAACCAGATGTTGCGGTATGATAATTGTGATTTTATCAGAATCGTATTAATTAACTGATAGCATTGGTTTACAAATATGTACTAATTGCATATAATGTAGGAGCTCTGTCGAGATATAGTAATTTAATAATTATACAAAGCGATAATGGAATACAATTGCTAGCATGTTGTGCAAAGGAAACAACGATAAAAACAGAGGAACACACATAATAGGACCTATCTAGTTTTAGGGAGAATTCAAGGGCAGTAACTGACCGATGTCTCTCATTCATTATTTTTGTATTCATTCCGAGAAGTAGTTGCTAATTAGTTTATAAACTTTATTTATTTTACAACGATTGCGAAGCAAGTTCTAACAGCTTATATTAATCACTCTCGTTGGTGCGGATGAACGCGTATATGTGGTCATTCGTGTGGGAGGAAACCGGAGAACCCGGAAAACCCCACCTGATCGAGCTGGCGACCACCGTACCATCTCTCATACTTCCCGGTTCGAGGATCGAACCCACGTTGCATTGGTTCACCCTCGATCTGATCAAGGTTGATAACTGATCTAATAAACCATTGTTTAGTTGCGCGATAGTGCTTGTATTAAATTTCACAATTTATTTAATTTTGAAAATTGTTTTAATAATGTTTTAATTTGACGATTAGCTACTACTTCTCAGCTTTACATTGTATATATTAAGGTTTGTTTTATATATGTCCTCTTATTGTGATACTATCAATGTGATCATGCATTTTCAATTATGTCTCGATCTTGTAATTCCATATTCATGAATGGCTATGTATTGTTATATATTTCTCCTGTTTTTGTGTGTTTTACGTTTATATATCGTCGCTACCGGTTGCTCATATGAGCGACACCTCCTGAAGAGATTACTCATTTTAGAGTTTAGAGGATAGTGCAATGATACAGACATATACCAATTTCAGAGTCTCCTCTGGTTCTTTTACGTGCACGGCGTAGAACACCGACACGAGACCTCGATTTAAAGTCCCATCTGAAAGACTGTTACATTTATTAGGGTCAGACGGGGGATCGAACCTGCGATCCCTGGATTACCAGTCCAGCATGTTACCACTGGACTACATATCCGCCTGTTTTGCTATATAACTTGTATATGTACATAGATGAGACAAAAATAAAGTTTACAAATTGTCCCACATATCACAAGTACACCATGCAAACACCCAGGACCACTCGGGGCTAAAGAACTTAAGACAATACCCGTCATGCCTCACTAACCGCTCTCAATGCTAACAACTTTATATTGTAACATCCTCGTGGAACCGAATTCACATACGCTCTCAGCTTGTTTTCCAATCCATTTGAAATATCCTGTGTATGGTATACTGTATATATATATATTGAATGAACTGAATAAAATATGCTTAATCCAAAAATAAAGATTAAATCTCACCAACTTCCGAAGTGGATGAGGATATGAACTCTGGCTACTACCGATCATCAACTAATGGAAATGCTTGCTGGGGCAGTATGTTCGGCTGAACAATCACCAGGAAGACTAAATTATCAAGAATGTAAATGGGCACATGATTCAAAATCAAACTATAACAATTGGTGCCTGCTCGTAGAGAACGTCCAGTCTTTCAGATGGGACGTTAAACCGAGGTCCCGTGTCGGTGCTTTACATCGTGCACTTAAAAGAACCAGAGGAGACTCTGTAATGGGTATCTTTCTGTATCATTGCACTAGCCTCCACAAATCTAAAATCTCTTCAGCAGGCGTCGCTCATATGGGTAACCGGTAGCGACGATAAATAAACGTAAAACACACAAAATAGAGAACGTCTAATGTAGCAACATTTTAATATTGTTTCTATATACATGTATTAATATATACATTAAACAATTTACATATGTGTTAAGATCATATGTATACCCATATTTACTAGTAATTTAAGGCTATGAATAAGAAATAATAAGTATCAACCGTGGTATATCGCAGAATAACCCGAGTTTGAAAGTTCTTATGCGTAGAAATATATCACGAAGGCCGAACGGTTTTTACGGTTATTTATCATCGCTACCGGTTGCCCATATGAGCGACGTCTCCTGAAGAGATTAGTCATTTTAGATTATTGGAGGATAGTTCAATGTTACAGACAGAGACCCATTCCAGAATCTCCTCTGGTTCATTTACGTGTTTTGTCTAAGGATAACATTGTAAGGGATAAATGTAAGGGAACAAAGTCCATTATACAACAAATCAGAAGATTGAGACTTGAGCTTGAGATAGGAGAACAGTTTTATAACCTTGAGTCCTAGCAAATATGCAGGTATTGGTGAGTTAGTGAATAAATTACATGTACAATGGCTTTGATAGTGTCACATAGAGAGTAGTAAGAATATTATATCGTACTATTCTCCATTGATATATTCAACACACTTATTCCAGAAAACATCCACATCTTCTTGCCTTGCATCCGTTGGATATTCTAGGTATGTGTACGTTGTAATGAAATCCATCATCTCAAGAGACATTTCGTTTCTTGGAATATTCTCGAGAATGACCACAAGTTTTTTTGTTTCTTGTATAGTGCGTTCATTCGTGCTATGTTCATCTCGTACATGCACCACTCACTTGCTAGAAAAGCCTTCGAAAAGAAGAGCAGTACACATTTACTTCCATGAAGCCCTTTTGAAATGTTGTAAGCTATCGACTCCCCTGGCTGAAAGTCTCTTTCATGGATACACAACTTCATGCCTTTTACAACCTCAAGGTTTTCAATGGCAGCTGTTCGTGCCACTATGCGATCGTCTGCAGCGTAAGATACGAATGCATCATAGTCAAACAGCTGCTCATAACCCGTATGTATTGCTCTGTATCTCATTTGCAGTCTTGTCATATAATACACATATCTTATCTTCCATATGTATATTAGGGCTGCACTTATAAGAGATAACAATATAGCTAACCCCAAAGAACCAAGCATCAGCTGAACAGTGTGCGATGCACAATTCCTCTCCAGTTCATCTACAACTTTCTGGAGATTATTCAAATACACTATGTTATCGTCTAAGACACATTTATAGTTTTCTAATCCAATAAAGTCTATCCGCGCAGTTTGGATCCATTTAAGGAATTGAACTGATTCGCAATTGCAGAACAGTTTATTGCTGCTTAAGTCGATTTCAATGTTACGATATGCAGTTAGAGCATCTATTTCATTTGTCCTCTCTTTAGAGAACATATGGATATAATTGTAAGATAAATTTATCATATGTAGACTTGTAAATTGTTTTAGTGATATATTAAATGTGTCTAGCATATTTCGACTTAAATCTAAGGTGTGAATACTTAGATCTGAAAAAGCATCTTCATAGAGACATGATATTTTATTGTCGCTTAAACGAAGGTCAATCAGAGCAGGTAGATTTTTGAAACGATCAGATATTTTGCATCCCATATCTCCAAGATGATTTGATGATAGATTAAGAAATCGTAACATGGCAAGATCTGTAGCATTCTCTTCAATGTATTCAAGAATCTATCCAGACAAGTCCAAATATTCCAGAAACTCTAGATTATTAAATGTACCTCTTCTGAGTATGGTGGCGCTAAGACTGTTTGAATTCCACGATAAATCTAAATACTTGACATACTTGAAGTTCTTAATTGAGCTCAATTATACAGGAAACACGGAATGCGTGTATATTACACTTAGTGAATGTGATAAATAGTTGTTTCCGAGCTTGCTAGCGTTGTTGATCTCGTATGTTTTATGCATTCTGTCAAGATAATAGTCTTGGTCTTTTGCATCAAATATGTCCAAAGAATTACAAACATACAGTAGATACATCGCAAATAAATACGATAGACAATTTTTCCTTAGTATTAACACTTTTAATGAACTTGGGAATATACACCACACTCCAAATGAATCGATAATACCATTTTTGGACATGTCTAAAGTAACTAATGATGTAGAAACTAATAAAGGTGACAGAGCTATCCCTAATGTGAAGTGTGGGTCCACACCATAACGCACTCCACGAACTGTAAGATTGCGGAAATGTTTAAGACCCGCGACAGACGAAGATATGTTTTGCATATGCTTAGTCAAATTCATACCATTCAAAAAATATGTTAACTTCGACTCTTGGTCGATTTGAAGGCTTTCTAAGTTTTCTAAGTTTTCAAAAGTGTTATTATAATATGATACAGTTATCATTTGCAACGGCAAAACTAATACCGAAGAAAAATTACTGCTGATTATTAGTGTGCGAAGACTAGTCAATGTCGGAAAGCATGTTTTGCCTAATAGTTTGTAATAACAATTACGAGTATTACTTATTTCCAATCTTTGTATTGTCCATAAATCTGCATTGCTTATTCCAGATTTGATCATTTCTGAGAAGATTTTAGAGTCTATTTCTAAGTCCCTTATTTTAATCAATGATTTCAGGTCAGTAGGTTTATTTTCATTGAGCACAGGGCACACGCAGTGCGAAATTGTTTCTGGCGTCTGGTAGGTGAATGCAAATTGTATTAACGTCAGTTCTGATATCATAGCATCAACTGTTGCGCTAGTCATGTTCAACTGATTCAGCTTAGAATAACGTATGAACAGTTGTGATAAGTTATTCAACTCGTTAAAAGCATTTGCCTCAATAAATATCAAGGGATTATTAGATATATCGAGAAAATATAACTTGCTAAGGCCTTTAAGTTGACTGGCAAATATTTTCTCAATTTCATTATGTGCTAAATCAACCACAGCACATTGTCCAGGGAGCTTTGGTATATGACTGATCCCAGTTCGTGAACAATTGATCTGCATTTCGTCTTCTCTGTTGAATGTTATATTACATATGTCTATGCCTTCATTTGTACCTTGTGCTACCAAATATTGAGTGGGTGTTGTGTTCTCATGCTCGTTTCTTTGTGAGTGAGTCAGTCCAACGATGACTATGAAGGTACACGCATACATGATTGCTGTAACCATTGTGTTTGTCGGTGTTTGGAATAAATGTCTGATCTGGAATAGAACACAGTCAACTATGACCAATATACTAAATATCTTCCATTTTGAGAAATAGTTGGAAAAGAGATTAGTTTAAACTTTATTTATTTTACAACGATTGCGAAGCAAGTTTTAACAACTTATATTAATCACTCTCGTTGGTGCGGATGAAAGAGTAAATGTGGTCATTCGTATGGGAGGAAACCGGAGTAAACGGAGAAAACCCACCTGTCCGGTCTGGCGACCATCGTATCATCTCACATACTTTCCGGTCCGAGGATCGAACCCGGGTTGCATTGGTGAGAAGCGAGCGTGCTAACAACTGCGCTAATCGGACAGCCATCGAAAAGACATTACATATGCACCGACAGCGTAGGTCATATTTCAAATATCCAGTTATTGGTGAAAGAAGACCCAAAAATGCGCCTCCAAGTACACACGGCTAAAACCACCGACCTTCTGCAATCTAAATACACCAGATCCATTATATCCTTACAATATTGGCACATGTTCAACACAGGTTCGGTGCGACTATAAACCTAGAAACAAACAAGGAAAGCAAACACTTTTTCACTTCATAACAATGTCCCATACTTGAACGCATCATTGGCCCGCCTACGTGGTCGAGTGCTTACGGTGGCTGACTTGTATACCACTGTAACCTATCATCACTGATGGTCACGGGTTCGAGCCCCGCTCAGGCCGTGTCTCATTTATATGAAAAAGTTGGCAGTTTCTTACGGAGGTTGGTGCCCCAAGTACTGGTTAACCGCTGGAGCCTGCCCAATATATATGTGTTTGTGTTCATGCATTATTTGTTGAAAAGCAACCGCTTAAATCAATAAAATGCTAGCTAGCATTAGCGGAATACAGTGATTAAAATTGTGTGCATATTAGTTGCGTGGAAGATGTTTGATTAGCATGGATTATTTACTACGGCGTACGGATGCAGTGTAATGTGTGATAAGGCTCAACAGACAGAGAAGTACTATTTCTTCACATTTGTGGTTGTTATTACTGTGATAAAAAGTATCTTACACTCGTGCCGATATCCAAAACTCGCTTCATAAAATATGGTACGAAATCACCACTCGTGTAAGGTATAATTATATTCTAAAGAAGCTAATCCAGGAATCGCAGGTTCGATCCCCCGTCTGACCCTAATAATATTAACATTCTTTCAGATGGGACTTTAAACCGAGGTCTCGTGTCAGTGCTGTGAACCGTGCACGTAATAGCACCATAGGAGACTCTGGAATGGGTCTCCGTCTGTATCATTGCACTATTCTCCAAAAATCTAAAATGACTAATCTCTTCAGGAGGCGTCGCTCATATGGACAACCGGTAGTGACGATAAATAAACGTAAACTACACAACTTGAATAGGAGTGTAGCGTGCTTAGCAATATGTACTATATATAAACGTTAGTTATACTGCAAAGATTCAATTTCATAAACAGGTTTTAACAACTCATATTAATCAACTTTCTGTCCAATTCCTTATATCAGTTGTTGTAAATAATCATGTATTGACAGAAAATAAATATGTTTAAACTAATCAACACTCAAGTGCAGTGGTTAGCGCGCTCGCTTCTCACACATGCAACCCGGGTTCGATCCTCGTACCGGGAAGTATGTGAGATGGTACGGTGGTCGCCAGATCTGACAGGTGGGTTTTCTCCGGTTACTCCGGTTTCCTCCCACACGAATGACCACATATACGCTTTCATCAGCGCAAACAAGAGTGATTAATATAAGTTGTTAAAACTTGCTTCGCAATCGTTGTAAAATAAATAAAGTTTAATGTTCAAACTTTCTAATTTTCACAATATTCTCTCTTCCATTCCTGTCATTCGGGAGGAAGGTCTTTAAGTTTTTAAATAAAATCAACAATCATGTAGGTCCCGATAAAAGTGTATATATATGGTCACTGGAGTACCTGGAGAAAATCCACGCCGGCAATCTGGCGACTACCACATGGTTCCCGGTCCGATGATCGAACCCAGGTTGCATTGGCGAGAAACCGTGTGCTAACCATACTTGACAGCACACGAAGCATTACGAAAAATAAGAACTCAATTCATGTATACATGTATGTATAGACATAGAAAACGCACGCCTACATTATATACTAGAGGACATAGAAAACGCACACATACATTATATACTAGAGGATATAGTAAACGCACACCTACATTATATACTAGAGGACATAGATAACGCACACCTACATTATATACTAGAGGACATAGAAAACGCACACCTACATTATATACTAGAGGACATAGAAAACGCACACCTACATTATATACTAGAGGACATAGAAAACGCACACCTACATTATATACTAGAGGACATAGAAAACGCACACCTACATTATATACTAGAGGACATATAAAACGCACACCTACATTATATACTAGAGGACATAGAAAACGCACACCTACATTATAAACTAGAGGACATAGAAAACGCACACCTACATTATATACTAGAGGACATATAAAACGCACACCTACATTATATACTAGAGGACATAGAAAACGCACACCTACATTATAAACTAGAGGACATAGTAAACGCACACCTACATTATATACTAGAGGACATAGAGAAACGCACAACTACATTATATACTAGAGGACATAGTAAACGCACACCTACATTATATACTAGAGGACATAGAAAACGCACACCTACATTATATACTAGAGGACATAGAAAACGCACACCTACATTATATGATTAGTATTACCTGTAAACGAAATACGAAGGATTCCATGAACTATATATATCACATCTTTATCACAAAACACAAACTAAAACTATTCCAAAATGTTTAAAACTATGTATTTATGTACATGTAGTTATTGTTTTTCATGTAAACACACACTTATCCGAAGTGTGCGTTTTCTATGTCCTTTAGTATGTATATGCTGAAAACCTTGTCAATTCAGCTTTGTTATCAGTCACGTTTCTGTTTAGGATTGCCATTTTTACCCTGTCGACCACCTCAATTGAATACATTTCTTATCATTGTCCTGAACGACTCTAACTTTAACGTCTAAACAACGACATGTAGCACATTCAATAAAACCTCGCATGAGGTGCCTCCGTCCGTGACTGAATGGTTCGGTTCGTTGACTGCACTTGCTCCTCACTGTAGAGTACACTCCCACCTTGGTGACGAATTGTTTAAAGTGAGGAAGCTATACATTTGGCTAGCGTAATATCGGTGGTTCTACCCGGGATGCAGGTACCTGTCTGAACCACTGTTCGGAGTGTCACCTTTTGAACTAACCTGCTGGTGTTAATTAAGGTAGTCCAGTGGTAACACGCTGGACTGGTAATCCAGGGATCGCCGGTTCGATCCCCTGTCTGACCCTAATCAAATTAACAGTCTTTCAGATGGGACTCTAAATCGCGGTATTGTGTCGGTGCTGTACACGTATAATACACAGAGGAGACACTGGAGGGGTCTCTGTCTTTATCATTAAACTATCGTCCAAAAATATAAAATGACTAATCTCTTCAGGAGGCGTCGCTCATATGGGCAACCGGTAGCGACGATAAATAAACGTAAAACACACACACGGTGGTTCTACCCGGGATGCAGGTACCTGTCTGAACCACTGCTCGGCGTTTCACCTTGTGAACTAACCTACTGGTGTGAATCAAGGTACAAACAAATCAATGTCTTGACGGCTACACATACGCAATACAGACAACTTCTCTCTACTTACCTTGGTAAGGTGACTATCCAGATTGTTAGAATAATTAACAAATCGTCTTTAAAATATCATACGCTATGCATAGATACTACAATTGCTTTAATATAGCCAGCCGTACACACAATATAAAGGTTACGGATTTGCTAGATTCATATTTATGAATGTGGGTGTGTTTAAATTTGCTTCCTGTTACCTTTATGTCCGCTTATCTGTATTGTACGAATTTCAAATGAACGAAACCCAATACATATTTGGAAATGATATTCGGGTGTTATTTCGAAAAATAACTCCCGAAAAAGATTAACCAATAGCCTGTCTACTAAATATCCATACGAAGGGAACAGGACAGTTACCTGGTTTTATTAAACTACAGTCTACAGCCGTTATGTCGAAATCCGTCGGACCGAACAAAATACTTCGAAATAACCGAAGCTTGACTTAACGAAATACTATATAAACATAGTAAGCTATATGTAAACTATTAGTGTCTGAAACGGGACTTTGATCCGACTTCGAGATGACCGGATAATTAGACATATCCGATTTTGACATAACCAATGTAGAATGGATCATAACAATAATATAAGGACACGTTTGACAAGTTTGACAGTTGTTTTGATTCATAATATCTACAGTATATAGATGTGTGTACGGTTTCATACGTCTACAGTAGATAGATGTGTGTACGGTTTCATACGTCTACAGTAGATAGATGTGTGTACGGTTTCATACATCTACAGTAGAGAGATGTGTACACGGTTTCATACATCTACAGTAGAGATATGTGTACACGGTTTCATACATCTACAGTAGAGAGATGTGTACACGGTTTCATACATCTACAGTAGAGAGATGTGTACACGGTTTCATACATCTACAGTAGAGAGATGTGTACACGGGTTCATACATCTACAGTAGAGAGATGTGTACACGGTTTCATACATCTACAGTAGAGAGATGTGTACACGGTTTCATACATCTACAGTAGAGAGATGTGTACACGGTTTCATACATCTACAGTAGATAGATGTGTACACGGTTTCATACATCTACAGTAGAGAGATGTGTACACGGTTTCATACATCTACAGTAGAGAGATGTGTACACGGTTCATACATCTACAGTAGAAGATGTGTGTACGGTTTCATACATCTACAGTAGAGAGATGTGTACACGGTTTCATACATCTACAGTAGAGAGATGTGTACACGGTTTCATACATCTACAGTAGATAGATGTGTGTACGGTTTCATACATCTACAGTAGAGAGATGTGTACACGGTTTCATACATCTACAGTAGAGAGATGTGTACACGGTTTCATACATCTACAGTAGAGAGATGTGTACACGGTTTCATACATCTACAGTAGAGAGATGTGTACACGGTTTCATACATCTACAGTAGAGAGATGTGTACACGGTTTCATACATCTACAGTAGAGAGATGTGTACACGGTTTCATACATCTACAGTAGAGAGATGTGTACACGGTTTCATACATCTACAGTAGAGAGATGTGTACACGGTTTCATACATCTACAGTAGAGAGATGTGTACACGGTTTCATACATCTACAGTAGAGAGATGTGTACACGGTTTCATACATCTACAGTAGAGAGATGTGTACACGGTTTCATACATCTACAGTAGAGAGATGTGTACACGGTTTCATACATCTACAGTAGAGAGATGTGTACACGGTTTCATACATCTACAGTAGAGAGATGTGTACACGGGTTCATACATCTACAGTAGAGAGATGTGTACACGGGTTCATACATCTACAGTAGAGAGATGTGTACACGGTTTCATACATCTACAGTAGAGAGATGTGTACACGGTTTCATACATCTACAGTAGAGAGATGTGTACACGGTTTCATACATCTACAGTAGAGAGATGTGTACACGGTTTCATACATCTACAGTAGATAGATGTGTGTACGGTTTCATACATCTACAGTAGAGAGATGTGTACACGGTTTCAGACATCTACAGTATAGAGATGTGTACACGGTTTCAAACATCTACAGTATAGAGATGTGTACACGGGTGCATACATCTACAGTAGATAGATGTGTGTACGGTTTCATACATCTACAGTAGAGAGATGTGTACACGGTTTCAGACATTTACAGTATAGAGATGTGTACACGGTTTCAGACATCTACAGTATAGAGATGTGTACACGGGTGCATACATCTACAGTAGAGAGATGTGTACACGGGTTCATACCTCTACAGTAGATAGATGTGTGTACGGTTTCATACATCTACAGTAGAGAGATTTGTACACGGGTTCATACATCTACAGCAGAGAGATGTGTACACGGGTTCATACATCTACAGCAGAGAGATGTGTACACGGGTGCATACATCTAGAGTAGAGAGATGTGTACACGGGTTCATACATCTACAGTAGAGAGATGTGTACACGGGTGCATACATCTACAGTAGAGTGATGTGTACACGGGTTCATAAATCTACAGTATAGAGATGTGTACACGGGTTCATACATCTACAGTAGAGATGTGTACACGGTTTCATACATTTACAGTAGAGAGATGTGTACACGGGTTCATACATCTACAGTAGAGAGATATGTACACGGGTTCATACATCTACAGTAGAGAGATGTGTACACGGGTTCATACATCTACAGTATAGAGATGTGTACAGGGTTTCGTAATCTACAGTATAGAGATGTGTACACGGTTTCATACCTCTACAGTAGAGAGATGTGTACATGGATTCATACATCTACAGTAGAGAGATGTGTACACGGGTTCATACATCTACAGTAGATAGATGTGTGTACGGTTTCATACATCTACAGTAGAGAGATGTGTACACGGGTTCATACATCTACAGTAGAGAGATGTGTACACGGTTTCATACATCTACAGTAGAGAGATGTGTACTCGGGTTCATACATCTACAGTAGAGAGATGTGTACACGGGTTCATACATCTATAGTAGAGAGATGTGTACACGGTTTCATACATCTACAGTAGAGAGCTGTGTACACGGGTTCATACATCTACAGTAGATAGATGTGTGTACGGTTTCATACATCTACAGTAGAGAGATGTGTACACGGGTTCATACATCTACAGTAGAGAGATGTGTACACGGTTTCATACATCTACAGTAGAGAGATGTGTACACGGTTTCATACATCTACAGTAGAGAGATGTGTGTACGGTTTCATACATCTACAGTAGAGAGATGTGTACACGGGTTCATACATCTACAGTAGAGATGTGTGGTTCATACATCTAAGTAGATAGATGTGTGTACGGTTTCATACATCTACAGTAGAGAGATGTGTACACGGTTTCAGACATCTACAGTATAGAGATGTGTACACGGTTTCAGACATCTACAGTATAGAGATGTGTACACGGGTGCATACATCTACAGTAGAGAGATGTGTACACGGGTTCATACCTCTACAGTAGATAGATGTGTGTACGGTTTCATACATCTACAGTAGAGAGATTTGTACACGGGTTCATACATCTACAGCAGAGAGATGTGTACACGGGTTCATACCTCTACCGTAGAGAGATGTGTACACGGGTGCATACATCTACAGTAGAGAGATGTGTACACGGGTTCATACATCTACAGCAGAGAGATGTGTACACGGGTGCATACATCTAGAGTAGAGAGATGTGTACACGGGTTCATACATCTACAGTAGAGAGATGTGTACACGGGTGCATACATCTACAGTAGAGTGATGTGTACACGGGTTCATAAATCTACAGTATAGAGATGTGTACACGGGTTCATACATCTACAGTAGAGATGTGTACACGGTTTCATACATTTACAGTAGAGAGATGTGTACACGGGTTCATACATCTACAGTAGAGAGATATGTACACGGGTTCATACAACTACAGTAGAGAGATGTGTACACGGGTTCATACATCTCCAGTATAGAGATGTGTACAGGGTTTCGTAATCTACAGTATAGAGATGTGTACACGGTTTCATACCTCTACAGTAGAGAGATGTGTACATGGATTCATACATCTACAGTAGAGAGATGTGTACAAGGGTTCATATCTCTACAGTAGATAGATGTGTGTACGGTTTCATACATCTACAGTAGAGAGATGTGTACACGGTTTCATACATCTACAGTAGAGAGATGTGTACACGGTTTCATACATCTACAGTAGATAGATGTGTGTACGGTTTCAGACATCTACAGTATAGAGATGTGTACACGGTTTCAGACATCTACAGTATAGAGATGTGTACACGGGTGCATACATCTACAGTAGAGAGATGTGTACACGGGTTCATACCTCTACAGTAGATAGATGTGTGTACGGGTTCATACATCTATAGTAGAGAGATGTGTACACGGGTTCATACATCTATAGCAGAGAGATGTGTACACGGTTTCCTACATCTACAGTAGAGAGATGTGTACACGGGTTCATACATCTACATTAGAGAGATATGTACACGGTTTCATACATCTACAGTAGAGAGATTTGTACAAGGGTTCATACATATACAGCAGAGATATGTGTACACGGGTTCATACCTCTACCGTAGAGAGATGTGTACACGGGTGCATACATCTACAGTAGAGAGATGTGTACACGGGTTCATACATCTACAGCAGAGAGATGTGTACACGGGTGCATACATCTAGAGTAGATAGATGTGTACACGGGTTCAGACATCTACAGTATAGAGATGTGTACACGGGTGCATACATCTACAGTAGAGAGATGTGTACACGGGTTCATACCTCTACAGTAGATAGATGTGTGTACGGTTTCATACATCTACAGTAGAGAGATTTGTACACGGGTTCATACATCTACAGCAGAGAGATGTGTACACGGGTTCATACATCTACAGCAGAGAGATGTGTACACGGGTGCATACATCTAGAGTAGAGAGATGTGTACACGGGTTCATACATCTACAGTAGAGAGATGTGTACACGGGTGCATACATCTACAGTAGAGTGATGTGTACACGGGTTCATAAATCTACAGTAGAGAGATGTGTACACGGGTTCATACATCTACAGTAGAGATGTGTACAAGGTTTCATACATTTACAGTAGAGAGATGTGTACACGGGTTCATACATCTACAGTAGAGAGATATGTACACGGGTTCATACAACTACAGTAGAGAGATGTGTACACGGGTTCATACATCTCCAGTATAGAGATGTGTACAGGGTTTCGTAATCTACAGTATAGAGATGTGTACACGGTTTCATACCTCTACAGTAGAGAGATGTGTACATGGATTCATACATCTACAGTAGAGAGATGTGTACACGGGTTCATACATCTACAGTAGATAGATGTGTGTACGGTTTCATACATCTACAGTAGAGAGATGTGTACACGGGTTCATACATCTACAGTAGAGAGATGTGTACACGGTTTCATACATCTACAGTAGAGAGATGTGTACTCGGGTTCATACATCTACAGTAGAGATATGTGTACACGGGTTCATACATCTATAGTAGAGAGATGTGTACACGGTTTCATACATCTACAGTAGAGAGCTGTGTACACGGGTTCATACATCTACAGTAGATAGATGTGTGTACGGTTTCATACATCTACAGTAGAGAGATGTGTACACGGGTTCATACATCTACAGTAGAGAGATGTGTACACGGTTTCATACATCTACAGTAGAGAGATGTGTACACGGTTTCATACATCTACAGTAGAGAGATGTGTACACGTTCATACATCTACAGTAGAGAGATGTACACGGTTTCATACATCTACAGTAGAGAGATGTGTACACGGGTTCATACATCTCAGTATAGAGATGTGTACAGGTTTCGTAATCTACAGTATAGAGATGTGTACACGGTTTCATACCTCTACAGTAGAGAGATGTGTACATGGTTCATACATCTACAGTAGAGAGATGTGTACAAGGGTTCATATCTCTACAGTAGATAGATGTGTGTACGGTTTCATACATCTACAGTAGAGAGATGTGTACACGGTTTCATACATCTACAGTAGAGAGATGTGTACACGGTTTCATACATCTACAGTAGATAGATGTGTGTACGGTTTCAGACATCTACAGTATAGAGATGTGTACACGGTTTCAGACATCTACAGTATAGAGATGTGTACACGGGTGCATACATCTACAGTAGAGAGATGTGTACACGGGTTCATACCTCTACAGTAGATAGATGTGTGTACGGGTTCATACATCTATAGTAGAGAGATGTGTACACGGGTTCATACATCTATAGCAGAGAGATGTGTACACGGTTTCCTACATCTACAGTAGAGAGATGTGTACACGGGTTCATACATCTACATTAGAGAGATATGTACACGGTTTCATACATCTACAGTAGAGAGATTTGTACAAGGGTTCATACATCTACAGCAGAGATATGTGTACACGGGTTCATACCTCTACCGTAGAGAGATGTGTACACGGGTGCATACATCTACAGTAGAGAGATGTGTACACGGGTTCATACATCTACAGCAGAGAGATGTGTACACGGGTGCATACATCTAGAGTAGATAGATGTGTACACGGGTTCATACATCTACAGTAGAGAGATGTGTACACTGGTGCATACATCTACAGTAGAGTGATGTGTACACGGTTTCATACATCTACAGTAGAGAGATGTGTACACGGTTTCATACATCTACAGTAGAGAGATGTGTACACGGTTTCATACATCTACAGTAGAGAGATGTGTGTACGGTTTCATACATCTACAGTAGAGAGATGTGTACACGGGTTCATACATCTACAGTAGAGATGTGTACACGGGTTCATACATCTACAGTAGAGAGATGTGTACAAGGGTTCATATCTCTACAGTAGATAGATGTGTGTACGGTTTCATACATCTACAGTAGAGAGATGTGTACACGGTTTCATACATCTACAGTAGAGAGATATGTACACGGGTTCATACCTCTACAGTAGATAGGTGTGTGTACGGTTTCATACATCTACAGTAGCGAGATGTGTATACGGTTTCATACATCTACAGTAGAGAGATGTGTACACGGTTTCATACATCTACAGTAGAGAGATGTGTACACGGTTTCATACATCTACAGTAGAGAGATGTGTACACGGGTTCATACATCTACAGTAGAGAGATGTGTACACGGTTTCATACATCTACAGTAGAGAGATGTGTACACGGTTTCATACATCTACAGTAGAGAGATGTGTACACGGGTTCATACATCTACAGCAGAGAGATGTGTACACGGGTGCATACATCTAGAGTAGAGAGATGTGTACACGGGTTCATACATCTACAGTAGAGAGATGTTTACACGGGTGCATACATCTACAGTAGAGTGATGTGTACACGGTTTTATACATCTACAGTAGAGAGATGTGTACTCGGGTTCATACATCTACAGTAGAGATGTGTACACGGTTTCATACATTTACAGTAGAGAGATGTGTACACGGGTTCATAAATCTACAGTAGAGAGATGTGTACATGGTTTCATACATCTACAGTAGATAGATGTGTGTACGGCTTCATACATCTACAGTAGAGAGATGTGTACACGGTTTCATACATCTACAGTAGAGAGATGTGTACACGGTTTCATACATCTACAGTAGATAGATGTGTGTACGGTTTCATACATCTACAGTAGAGAGATGTGTACACGGTTTCAGACATCTACAGTATAGAGATGTGTACACGGTTTCAGACATCTACAGTATAGAGATGTGTACACCGGTGCATACATCTACAGTAGAGAGATGTGTACACGGGTTCATACCTCTACAGTAGATAGATGTGTGTATGGTTTCATACATCTACAGTAGAGAGATTTGTACAAGGGTTCATACATCTACAGCAGAGAGATGTGTACACGGGTTCATACCTCTACCGTAGAGAGATGTGTACACGGGTTCATACATCTACAGCAGAGAGATGTGTACACGGGTGCATACATCTAGAGTAGAGAGATGTGTACACAGGTTCATACATCTACAGTAGAGAGATGTGTACACGGGTGCATACATGTACAGTAGAGTGATGTGTACACGGGTTCATAAATCTACAGTATAGAGATGTGTACACGGGTTCATACATCTACAGTAGAGATGTGTACACGGTTTCATACATTTACAGTAGAGAGATGTGTACACGGGTTCATACATCTACAGTAGAGAGATATGTACACGGGTTCATACAACTACAGTAGAGAGATGTGTACACGGGTTCATACATCTCCAGTATAGAGATGTGTACAGGGTTTCGTAATCTACAGTATAGAGATGTGTACACGGTTTCATACCTCTACAGTAGAGAGATGTGTACATGGATTCATACATCTACAGTAGAGAGATGTGTACAAGGGTTCATATCTCTACAGTAGATAGATGTGTGTACGGTTTCATACATCTACAGTAGAGAGATGTGTACACGGTTTCATACATCTACAGTAGAGAGATGTGTACACGGTTTCATACATCTACAGTAGATAGATGTGTGTACGGTTTCAGACATCTACAGTATAGAGATGTGTACACGGTTTCAGACATCTACAGTATAGAGATGTGTACACGGGTGCATACATCTACAGTAGAGAGATGTGTACACGGGTTCATACCTCTACAGTAGATAGATGTGTGTACGGGTTCATACATCTATAGTAGAGAGATGTGTACACGGGTTCATACATCTATAGCAGAGAGATGTGTACACGGTTTCATACATCTACAGTAGAGAGATGTGTACACGGGTTCATACATCTACAGTAGAGAGATGTGTACACGGTTTCATACATCTACAGTAGAGAGATGTGTACAGGTTCATACATCTACAGTAGAGAGATGTGTACACGGGTTCATACATCTACAGTAGAGAGATGTGTACACGGGTTCATACATCTACAGTAGAGAGATGTGTACACGGGTTCATACATCTACAGTAGAGAGATGTGTACACGGTTTCATACATCTACAGTAGAGAGATGTGTACACGGTTTCATACATCTACAGTAGAGAGATGTGTACACGGTTTCATACATCTACAGTAGAGAGATGTGTACACGGGTTCATACATCTACAGTAGAGATGTGTACACGGGTTCATACATCTACAGTAGAGAGATGTGTACACGGTTTCATACATCTACAGTAGAGAGATGTGTACACGGTTTCATACATCTACAGTAGAGAGATGTGTGTACGGTTTCATACATCTACAGTAGAGAGATGTGTACACGGGTTCATACATCTACAGTAGAGATGTGTACACGGGTTCATACATCTACAGTAGAGAGATGTGTACACGGTTTCATACATCTACAGTAGAGAGATGTGTACACGGTTTCATACATCTACAGTAGAGAGATGTGTGTACGGTTTCATACATCTACAGTAGAGAGATGTGTACACGGGTTCATACATCTACAGTAGAGATGTGTACACGGGTTCATACATCTACAGTAGAGAGATGTGTACACGGTTTCATACATCTACAGTAGAGAGATGTGTACACGGGTTCATACCTCTACAGTAGATAGGTGTGTGTACGGTTTCATACATCTACAGTAGCGAGATGTGTATACGGTTTCATACATCTACAGTAGAGAGATGTGTACACGGTTTCATACATCAACAGTAGAGAGATGTGTACACGGTTTCATACATCTACAGTAGAGAGATGTGTACACGGGTTCATACATCTACAGTAGAGAGATGTGTACACGGTTTCATACATCTACAGTAGAGAGATGTGTACACGGTTTCATACATCTACAGTAGAGAGATGTGTACACGGTTTCATACATCTACAGTAGAGAGATGTGTACACGGTTTCATACATCTACAGTAGAGAGATGTGTACACGGTTTCATACATCTACAGTAGAGAGATGTGTACACGGTTTCATACATCTACAGTAGATAGATGTGTGTACGGTTTCATACATCTACAGTAGAGAGATGTGTACACGGTTTCATACATCTACAGTAGAGAGATGTGTACACGGTTTCATACATCTACAGTAGAGAGATGTGTACACGGGTTCATACATCTACAGTAGAGAGATGTGTACACGGGTTCATACATCTACAGTAGAGAGATGTGTACACGGTTTCATACATCTACAGTAGAGAGATGTGTACACGGGTTCATACATCTACAGTAGAGAGATGTGTACACGGGTTCATACATCTACAGTAGAGAGATGTGTACACGGGTTCATACATCTACAGTAGAGAGATGTGTACACGGGTTCATACATCTACAGTAGAGAGATGTGTACACGGGTTCATACATCTACAGTAGAGAGATGTGTACACGGGTGCATACATCTACAGTAGAGTGATGTGTACACGGTTTCATACATCTACAGTAGAGAGATGTGTACTCGGGTTCATACATCTACAGTAGAGATGTGTACACGGTTTCATACATTTACAGTAGAGAGATGTGTACACGGGTTCATACATCTACAGTAGAGAGATGTGTACATGGTTTCATACATCTACAGTAGAGAGATGTGTACACGGGTTCATACATCTACAGTAGACAGATGTGTGTACGGTTTCATACATCTACAGTAGAGAGATGTGTACACGGTTTCATACATCTACAGTAGAGAGATGTGTACACGGTTTCATACATCTACAGTAGATAGATGTGTGTACGGTTTCATACATCTACAGTAGAGAGATGTGTACACGGTTTCAGACATCTACAGTATAGAGATGTGTACACGGTTTCAGACATCTACAGTATAGAGATGTGTACACGGGTGCATACATCTACAGTAGAGAGATGTGTACACGGGTTCATACCTCTACAGTAGATAGATGTGTGTACGGTTTCATACATCTACAGTAGAGAGATTTGTACAAGGGTTCATACATCTACAGCAGAGAGATGTGTACACGGGTTCATACCTCTACCGTAGAGAGATGTGTACACGGGTGCATACATCTACAGTAGAGAGATGTGTACACGGGTTCATACATCTACAGCAGAGAGATGTGTACACGGGTGCATACATCTAGAGTAGAGAGATGTGTACACGGGTTCATACATCTACAGTAGAGAGATGTGTACACGGGTGCATACATCTACAGTAGAGTGATGTGTACACGGGTTCATAAATCTACAGTATAGAGATGTGTACACGGGTTCATACATCTACAGTAGAGAGATGTGTACATGGTTTCATACATCTACAGTAGAGAGATGTGTACACGGGTTCATACATCTACAGTAGATAGATGTGTGTACGGTTTCATACATCTACAGTAGAGAGATGTGTACACGGGTTCATACATCTACAGTAGAGAGATGTCTACACGGTTTCATACATCTACAGTAGAGAGATGTGTACTCGGGTTCATACATCTACAGTAGAGAGATGTGAACACGGGTTCATACATCTATAGTAGAGAGATGTGTACACGGTTTCATACATCTACATTAGAGAGCAGTGTACACGGGTTCATACATCTACAGTAGATATATGTGTGTACGGTTTCATACATCTACAGTAGAGAGATGTGTACACGGGTTCATACATCTACAGTAGAGAGATGTGTACACGGTTTCATACATCTACAGTAGAGAGATGTATACACGGTTTCATACATCTACAGTAGAGAGATGTGTGTACGGTTTCATACATCTACAGTAGAGAGATGTGTACACGGGTTCATACATCTACAGTAGAGATGTGTACACGGGTTCATACATCTACAGTAGAGAGATGTGTACAAGGGTTCATATCTCTACAGTAGATAGATGTGTGTACGGTTTCATACATCTACAGTAGAGAGATGTGTACACGGGTTCATATCTCTACAGTAGATAGATGTGTGTACGGTTTCATACATCTACAGTAGAGAGATGTGTATACGGTTTCATACATCTACAGTAGAGAGATGTGTACACGGTTTCATACATCTACAGTAGAGAGATGTGTGTACGGTTTCATACATCTACAGTAGATAGATGTGTACACGGCTTCATACATCTACATTAGAGAGATGTGTACACGGGTTCATACAGCTACAGTAGATATATGTGTACACAGGTTCATACATCTACAGTAGAGAGATGTGTACACGGGTTCATACATCTACAGTAGAGAGATGTGTACACGGGTTCATACATCTACAGTAGAGAGATGTGTACACGGGTTCATACATCTACAGTAGAGAGATGTGTACACGGTTCATACATCTACAGTAGAGATGTGTACACGGTTTCATACATCTACAGTAGAGATGTGTACACGGTTTCATACATCTACAGTAGAGAGATGTGTACACGGTTTCATACATCTACAGTAGAGAGATGTGTACACGGTTTCATACATCTACAGTAGAGAGATGTGTACACGGTTTCATACATCTACAGTAGAGAGATGTGTACACGGGTTCATACATCTACAGTAGATAGATGTGTACACGGTTCATACATCTACAGTAGAGAGATGTGTACACGGGTTCATACATCTACAGTAGAGAGATGTGTACACGGTTTCATACATCTACAGTAGAGAGATGTGTACACGGGTTCATACATCTACAGTAGAGAGATGTGTACACGGGTTCATACATCTACAGTAGATAGATGTGTACACGGTTTCATACATCTACAGTAGAGAGATGTGTACACGGGTTCATACATCTACAGTAGAGAGATGTGTACACGGGTTCATACATCTACAGTAGAGAGATGTGTACACGGTTTCATACATCTACAGTAGAGAGATGTGTACACGGTTTCATACATCTACAGTAGAGAGATGTGTACACGGTTTCATACATCTACAGTAGAGAGATGTGTACACGGGTTCATACATCTACAGTAGAGAGATGTGTACACGGTTTCATACATCTACAGTAGAGAGATGTGTACACGGTTTCATACATCTACAGTAGAGAGATGTGTACACGGGTTCATACATCTACAGTAGAGAGATGTGTACACGGTTTCATACATCTACAGTAGAGAGATGTGTACACGGTTTCATACATCTACAGTAGAGAGATGTGTACACGGTTTCATACATCTACAGTAGAGAGATGTGTACACGGGTTCATACATCTACAGTAGAGAGATGTTGTACGGTTTCATACATCTACAGTAGAGAGATGTGTGCACGGTTTCATACATCTACAGTAGAGAGATGTGTACACGGTTTCATACATCTACAGTAGAGAGATGTGTGTACGGTTTCATACATCTACAGTAGATAGATGTGTACACGGTTTCATACATCTACAGTAGAGAGATGTGTACACGGGTTCATACATCTACAGTAGATATATGTGTACACGGTTCATACATCTACAGTAGAGAGATGTGTGTACGGTTTCATACATCTACAGTAGATAGATGTGTACACGGCTTCATACATCTACAGTAGAGAGATGTGTACACGGTTTCATACATCTACAGTAGATAGATGTGTGTACGGTTTCATACATCTACAGTAGAAGATGTGTACACGGTTCATACATCTACAGTAGAGAGATGTGTACACGGGTTCATACATCTACAGTAGAGAGATGTGTACACGGGTTCATACATCTACAGTAGAGAGATGTGTACACGGTTTCATACATCTACAGTAGAGAGATGTGTACACGGGTTCATACATCTACAGTAGAGAGATGTGTACACGGGTTCATACATCTACAGTAGAGAGATGTGTACACGGGTTCATACATCTACAGTAGAGAGATGTGTACACGGGTTCATACATCTACAGTAGAGAGATGTGTACACGGGTTCATACATCTACAGTAGAGAGATGTGTACACGGGTTCATACATCTACAGTAGAGAGATGTGTACACGGGTTCATACATCTACAGTAGAGAGATGTGTACACGGGTTCATACATCTACAGTAGAGAGATGTGTACACGGGTTCATACATCTACAGTAGAGAGATGTGTACACGGTTTCATACATCTACAGTAGAGAGATGTGTACACGGGTTCATACATCTACAGTAG
>CM026393.1:13579254-13634917 GCA_014843695.1 Archivesica marissinica
TGTTGTGGTTCTATAATTCTATGTTAGAATTTTAAATGTCTGTGCCCAGATGATCTGTCTGCTGGTGTTTCTCAACAGCATAATATGTGGTCTGAAGATACTTTGCGAACAAATATAAGCACTTCAGACACTTTCACTGAACCCAGGATACAATATGCTCCATTTATATATTTACAAGGGTTCAGTGTACACAGTAAAAAAGTAAAAATAAAGATGTATATAATGTACAAAAGGATGGAGTCTTTATGACATAGTAGGCTATTAAAGCAGATTATCATGTCCCATTCCCAAATATAGGTTGAAGATGAAGGCCTCATGAACTTAAAGTTAAAAGTCTCTCTGCCCGTGCGTTACAATAAAAAATGGTACTAAAAACAGTGCTTCCATTTCCGCAGAAAATGTTCTGTATGTATAATATATACAAACGGTTTCCTTTCAGGGCCACGTTAAAACTAACATTATAATATAAAAATAAATATATCTTTTTATTTAAAACATTCGTTGGTAACGCACAGAGCAGAGTATTTAAGATACTGGTTGTTTTCATAATTCCTGATATTTATTTAATTGACGTCGCATCATGTACGATGGTGAACAGCCTAGGAGAGATCAAATTGGTGTCCGAGCCAGCAACGCACGCAGAAATCTAATTTATTGGACTGTGTGCAATTGGACAGACTGCTTAATGAGATGTTTGGCTTCTACCACCTGATTATTTGTTGTTATACCTAGGGAGCTATATATGTACATTTAAAACATTTCCATGAAGGTTTTATACAAAAACACTAAATTATCATAAGAAGCTCTATGTAGCCTTTATCGATTTCGAAAAATGTTTCGACAAACTTGAAAGATCGTTTATATTTAATAAATTAATACGTGAACAGGTTAGCTCTAAATACGTAAATGCTATGAAGAATATGTATAGCGTCGTTAAGGCAGCTGTCAGGTTTAATAAAAATCTTTCTCCATTTTTCGAATCCAATATAGTAGCAAAACAAGGTGATCCGAGTTCAAGTTTGCTATTTCTATTCTTTGTTAATGATCTTGTAAATAACATAGATAATAACATCGACGGTTTATTTACGTTAGATGATATGAAATTGTATATATTATTATTTGCGGATGATGCTGCAATATTTGCACATACTCCGGAAGCACTTCAGTCTATGTTAAGCGACTTACACACGTACTGCACAACTTGGGGTCTAACAGTCAATACCAAAAAGACAAAGATTATGATATTTGAACTAGGACGACATACATCTCATGATTTTATTCTTAATAATACAGTTTTAGAAGTAGTAAAATCGTTTAAATACTTAGGGATACATTTGTTTAAAAATGGCCATTGGGTTCGTACCCAAAAGAAACTTGCGCAGCACTCATTATACGCATTACACAATTTATTCATAGTATTCAACCAATTAGAATTATCTATATCCGAAAAATGTAAATTATTTGATAGTATGGTAGGTTCAATATTAAGCTATAGTTCAGAAGTATTTGGTTATCATGACTGTAAAAATATAGAGCTTGTACATTGTAAATTCATGCGAAAAATACTATGTGTTAAAAAATCCACAAATCTTGATGGATTATACGGGGAATTAGGAAGACACCCAATGAAAATACAACGTAAATTAACTATCATCAAACATTGGCTAAAAATATTAAAATTAGAAAATAACACCTTAATTAAATATATGTATAATACTCTAAAATACGATGCTGATAATAATAACTCATACAATGGAAATAACTGGACATATCAGGTGAAAACTATATTGAATGAAATAGGAATGTCGGATGTATGGTTAAATCAAACCAATTATAATTTTAATTTTCAAATGATCAAACTTAGAATATTGGATATGTATAAACAAGTATGGTACTCCAATATTAATAACTCAAATAGATTATCTACATAGGCCTATAGTGTATACAAACATGACTTCATACTAGAGGACTATCTAAAAATCATAAATATAAATAAATATAGAATTAGTCTGACAAAATTCCGGTTATCTTCGCATAATCTAGTGATAGAAAAGGGTAGACACGTTAATATTCCCAGAGAAGATCGAAAATGTTTGCAATGTACTATGAATGTAATCGAAAATGAATTTCACTTCCTACTGGTATGTCCAAAATACTATGATTTACGTAGAACACTTTTTAAGCCATATTTTTGTCATTGGCCGACACTACAAAAATGTGATAATCTAATGAGCTCTAGAAACCCAAAATTAATTCATAATCTATCAAAATATTTGCATTTCGCTTCTAAAGAAAGAGAACGAACAATTAATGAGCTCATATGAAATATTAATAGTTTTATGCTTTAAAGCTCATCATGTAGTTTTAATTATAATAGAAAACAAGGGAGAACATAATAGTATTTAAACTTCTCTGTAAATTGTCTTTGCACTTTACATATTTGTTAATTTTGATGGCTATATATGTGTTTTGTACCATTTAATGCCTAATAAAATATATGTTATGTTATGTTATGCTACATGTTTATGTTGAACGTGTACTCTTATATGTTATGGGCGCTCAATAAGAATGGTATAATAATAATAATGGTCATACACACAATCTATATCATTTTGAGTTTGGAGACCTTGTTCCAAACTGTCAATTGCAATATTTACTTCATGTAATACATCAACATCCTTAGAGGAGAAGAATTATATAAGACTATGTCTTCCATTCTAATCCTGTTTCTGTATTCTGATTATATGTGGTCGTTCAATATGTATTATATTGGGAAATAACATATGTTTAAACTAACATCCTTCAGAAATGGTGCTGGTACTTTCAATGTAACACATTTATCAAAAGAATTAACATCAATTGGCATGGACTTAGCTATATCAACATCAATATTCCATTACAACATAGAGTGATACGGGACACAGTTTGTGTTAGGACTATTAAATCACCAGATTGGTTTATTAGCTCGGAAACAGTTGAGATGGAAACTTTAGTAAAACGTAACAAGTCACTGTGACTAGTAAAGCAGTAGTCTACAACAGATGATCCCTTTGTTGAAACAGATGTTCCCTTTGTTGAAACAGATGTAAAAGTAGTACTGGTATAGTGCCATTCAGAATTCACATATCAAAACATATATGAAAAGTTCACAATAATTGTTCATCTTAAACTCGAGTACATCCCGGGCAATAATAACATCATCATCACCTCTAATAAAATCGTCTAAACCTCTAAATAGTCCATTACAATCTCCGCAAACATACATAGGTCCGTGAGTTTGATATTTATAGATATCTGCCAGTAAATTTTCAGAAATGCTTTTGGTTTGAGAAATTATATTGTTCGAAGCTTTTTGACGATTAAATCCAAACTTCAAGCTCAATGTCACTGTTGGATTTTGCTAGAGTGACAAAGCATTCTATTTAACGACTATTTAGTTATATGTATAGTATGTGATTGTTCACGGCGCCGGTGCCGCTGTTCGACTGTGACTGTGACTGCTTACGTCTCGCTGTCCACCAAATGTACGGAACACTAAAAGCGAGCTGGACATATTGCCGTCAACTTTATATTGAAGTTATTTGACGGCAAATCGTGAACATGATAATAGTATAGTAGAGCATCCAATGTAGGAAAGATATCTTGCGCTCTTGTGAAGTGTTTGTACAATGAGAATTGTCCGTTCTGAAACAAATAAGATAATACTATTAAGGACTTTATTTAACAACATAACTCATTTGATCAATGATGTCACTATAATGTATAATGATGCTCTAAACATATCAAAACATGAACTGTTGCATACTACATACGGACATACCTTCATAAACTCGACCAAGTCGTCACAGGCGGATCAGTAAGGTCAGTGGCTAACATGTTGGACTGCGAATTCAGGGTTTGCAGTTCGATTCCCCGCCTGACCCTAATGCTATGAACATTCACTCGGATTGGACGTTAAACCGAGTTCTCTTCTATCGGTGGTGTACAACGTGTTGTGAATATTAAAAGTTCAAACTAAAGTCAACGGCGAGAGAAAGAAACCAACTGTTCCATATGGAGCAATGACTATTGTAAATTAAAATAAAACAGCTTTTCATTTATGCTCTCCAATGAAACGTAGAGTATTCTCGTTGCAAGAAAACTCCGAAAGGACCCCTCCTATCTCCATTCCACTATCCATCTTTATCATTCTCTATCAGTGTCCCCTACACCAATCCACAACGATAGCTACCCATACTACTACACATATCAATCATAATGGTTTACATAAACACCTTATATAACTTCTTTTGGTCGACATTAATTTTCATGTCTACACTGATCCCATAAACATATTTTTATAGTCTCCCCCACAACATATATAAAAACCTCATTTGTTTATAATAATGACTATGCACATACTATATTAAGTAATGCATAACGTTGATACTGTCATGCTATGTACTTATCTGTATATATATTATGTTAATAATACTATGAAATTATGAGGAATAAAAAACAATAAAACAGAAAGAAAATAAAACTCCGTCTTACACCGCTTTGAAACAGTGAAAGCTGACATTTTCTCTCTGTCACCGGTTGCGTTTCCTGTGCGGTTAGATGTACTTTTGTACTGTATAGCTATTTTCTGACTATCATGAACAGTTAATTATTCAGTAATATATTCTAATGAATTTGTTTTGTCCGTAGTCTTGACAGCAAACAGAAACTAACTTGAAAATGATACAGGAACTATTTCTTATTACGGAAGTTCACACTAACAGAAGAGGTTGTGTGGTAGTGCAATGAGGCTCCAGACAGGGCAGTTAAAATGAATAAAATTTGAGAACAAATATTATATTAGCCAAAGTCATTGGAAATCATAAAAGAAAAAGAAGATAACTCAAGTCGTGGACACACAAATTGTTCGATGAAATAAAGTCCTATCTTACACTTTATTCCAATAAACACAACTATTCTCTATATCATTTCAAATGATCATACCTATCATGTCCAGCCATGCTGGTCCATAAACTATAATCTAATGTATAAACCATTTGTGTTACATAGTGTCGCTACATCACCATTTCATACTCATCGTGTGTGGTGTGGTGTGGTGTGGTGTGGTGTGGTGTGGTGTGTGGTGTGGTGTGGTCTGGTGTGGCGTGGCGTGTGGTGTGGTGTGGCGTGTGGTGTGGTGTGGTGTGGTGTGGTGTGGCGTGTGGTGTGGTGTGGCGTGTGTTGTGTGGTGTTGTGTGGTGTGGTGGGTGTGGTGTGTTGTGGTGTGGGCGTGTGGGGTGGTGTGGTGTGGTGTGGGGGCCTTGTAGTGTGGTGTGGTGTGGCGTTGGCGTGTGGTGTGGCGGGCGTGTGGTGTGGGTGTGGCGGTGGTGTGGTGTGGTATGGTGTGGCATGTGGTGTGGTGGTGTGGTGTGGCGTGGGCGTGGCGTGGCGTGGCGTGTGGTGTGTGTGGTGTGGTATGGTGTGGTGTGGTGTGGCGTGTGGCGTGGCATGGCGTGGTGTGTGTTTTACATTTATCGTCGCTACCGGTTTCCCATATGAGCGACGCTTCCTGAAGAGATTAGTCATTTTAGATATTTAGAAGATAGTGCAATGATACATACAGAGACCGATTCCAGAGTCTCCTCTGGTTCTTTTACGTGCACGGTGTAATGCACCGACACGAGACCTCGGTTTAACGTTCCATCTGAAAGACTGTTAATGTTATTAGGGTCAGACGAGAGATCGATTCTGCGATCCATGGATTACCAGTTCAGCGTGTTAACCACTGGACTACAGATCCGTCTGATACAGTTATATTTGCTAGGGGTCTGTATGACTTTGACTTAATGGCGTAACATACAGCATCTCCAAACATTTTGAATTCAATCAGTATTTTGCACAGCATTCTAGGTATTATATTTACTAGGGATATGGCGGACCTTGTTTTTACGGCGCATCATGTGTAAGACATAATGCTATAACATACAGTACATCCAATAATTTTGAATCCCGTCGGTATTGTTCAAAACATACTTCTTTTCGTCCATCGAAAGCGAGTAGCCTTCGTTAGAAATTAACATGTGCAGTGAAATGTTATCATCGAAAGCGTTCAGCAGAAATTTAAATGTTGGTGTATAAATAGAGGACACTAGTGTGCTATTCATATGCACTTATGGTTCTGAATTATAAAAAACAATGGCACAAATGTTTCGCGTAATCTAATTTGGTCTATATCTGGATACTCAAATGCTTTTTTTACATCAACAAAATTAATCTAGTCTCATTCAATTTGCATGTGCAATGGTGGGCGGTCAAACGTGATAAACCTTGTTTCAATATGGTATAACTACAACAATAACGGCTGACCGATTAACGCTGATCTGGGTCTATGTTGTTTGCATATTCCGCAATTTATTCGGCAGGTTAAGGGTTAATATACGTATTTTCACTTGCAATGAACTCTCAACGTCTCAGTGGCAAGGCGGACACTGTAACCATTAAAGCACGGAGGCGCCACAACAAATAAAACTAAGCATGTAATTATTAAACAATACAGTTCACCATTGTAAATTACCTGTTCGTGTATATGAAACCATCCATTGCCGTTACCTGTCTCGACACAGAGGTCCTAAAACAGAAAGGTGATAACATCTTACTATAACTGGACACGATGAAACAGTCAGCACCTTGTCAGAATTCACAACAAAGCAAATGAGTGTGCGTGTTGTTAATAAAACCTGTCTTGTTTGTGGAAGTCGTGATAGCTCAGTTGTAGCGCGTTCGCTTCATGTGCGAAAGGCACGGAGTTTGAGCCCCGCTGGAGCCGTTACGAGTGTACCCTTAGGCTTAGGCAATGCATTCAAATTACACATGCCTCTTCTCTCTCCCTCATGGCGATGGATTCCATCAGGAATGAGGTATCGAGAGTGATAAATATAAGTTATAAGAACTTGTTTCGCAATCGAGCTAAAATAAATATATATAAAGTAATACCTGTCATATATGCGAATTGTTTATCAATAATGTATGTACACAATGCTTAATGCGCATGCGTTACGCAACAACCAATGTAGTAACAGCTGTCTTTGTTGTTTGTTTTGATTATCGATATGTGTCGAAGCTTTCCGAATGTACGCAGATTGTGACGAACCAATTCAGGCTGTCCGATTAGCGCAGTGGTTAGCGCGCTCGCTTCTCACCAATGCGACCGGGTTCGATCCTCGGACCGGGAAGTATGTGAGATGGTATGATGGTCGCCAGATCGGACAGGTGGGTTTTCTCCGGGTACTCCTGTTTCCTCCTACAAGAATGACCACATATCCGCTTTCATCCGCGCCAACGAGAGTGATTAATATAGGTTGTTAATACTTGCTTCGCAATCGTTGTAAAATAAATAAAGTTAAAAAAAAATTGTCATATTAAATCAAAGCATACCAGTCGAGTTTTTTCCCCTGGGCAGATCAGGAATGTGCCTTGAGGTTGTAGATGCATATCACTGTAAAACAAATGCAAAGTACTGACATGAACATGGTTATATAAATATACATCAGTATATTATAATAAAAGAAATATATAATTATAGAAGTTGTACATACATTGCAAATACAGCATGACTAACTTAACTATACATCTAGCTAATTTGGGATATAGAAAACGTTCGTCTATTGTTTCACGGTGGCGAGGGTAAATTAACAGTGTGCTTACATTTATTTTATCGTCGCATACCGGTTGCCCATATGAGCGATGCCTCCTGAAGAGATTACTCATTTTAGAGTTTAGAGGATAGTGCAATGATACAGACAGATACCAATTTCAGAGTCTCCTCTGGTTCTTTTACGTGCACGGCGTAGAACAATTTTACATACAATACAAAATTACTAGTAAATATGGGTATACATATGATCTTAACACATATGTAAATTGTTTAATGTATATATTAATACATGTATATAGAAACAATATTAAAATGTTGCTACATTAGACGTTCTCTATTGTGTGTGTTTTACGTTTATTTATCGTCGCTACCGGTTACCCATATGAGTGACGCCTGCTGAAGAGATTTTAGATTTTGGAGGACAGTGCAATGATACAGACAAAGACCCGTTCCAGAGTCTCCTCTGGTTCTAGCACTGACACGAGACATCGGTTTAACGTCCCATCTGAAAGACTGTTAATTTAATTATGGTTAGACGGGGGATCGAACCTACGATCCCTGGATTACCAGTCCAGCGTGTTAACCACTGAACTACAGATCCGTCTGTTAAATTAACACAATAATAATCTGACAAAGAAATCAGTTGTCACGTCCAGGTCAAGGGAACCTGAAACGAACGATACGAATTATGCCAGGCTTTTATCTAAGTTACAATATACATGGTAAAAAAATGGGTGCTACCAATAAAGTGGCACCATGGTTGTCAATTCAACACTATAGTCAGCATATTTCTATATTTTAAACCATTTAAATGTGTTGAATTTCTAAGCACACTGTTTGTAGGACTAACAGTAAACTACGTTATGAACATATTGAACAGTTATGAGATGCGCAGTCCAGTGACTAACACGATGGACTCGGGAGTGCAGAAATCGCTGGTTCGATCCCTCGTCTGACCCTAATAAAATTAACATTCTTTCAGATGGGACTTTAAATCGAGATCTCGTGTCGGTGCTTTACACTGTACAAGTAATAGAACCAGAGGATATTCTGGAATGGGTATCATTGCACTAGCATCCAAAAATATAACAAAAATGACTAATAATCTTCAGGTGACGTCGCTCATGTGGGCAACCGGTAGCGACGATAAATAAACGTAAAAATATTGTTATGGGATTCCAAATCTGGACGTGCCGTTGTCAACGTAAAATTCACTATTGTAAGTACTGAACCTACCGCTTGGTCGTCTGTATCGAGTCGCAGTAATAGTTGTCGTATTCTAATATCTGTAACGACATAAATCAAAATCAATGAGAGTTACTTCTCCCTGAATACTCTATATAATAATAGTAATAATAAATAATTAAAGTAACCAAGCCCAAGTCGGTGTTCGAACCCACGACTGCCAGATCCTCCATTACCTGGAGGCGAACACTCTACCGCGTCGCTATAAAAGCTAGCTCTATAGCGAGACAGTATAAGTCTCCCTATATACCACTACACTTTATTTAACGAGAGAACTCATTTGAACAATAAAGTCAATCTACCATGAGACGTGCACGTAAAAGAACTATCCTCCAAAATATAAAATGACTAATATCTTCAGGAGGCGTCGCTCATATGGGCAACCGGTAGCGACGAGAAATAAACGTAAAACACACACATGAAACATGTAAACAGTAACCAGTAAAACTTTCATAGGAAATAAGATATATATAAGCTGCAAGAACTAATACTTATATTGTTACAGGTATAATTATAATGTATCAGTTTATTAGGTTAACGATCTGTCCTTTGTATACCTGATATATAAAGCTTTGAAGTGTGACAGACTGTGCTGTTTTGATATGTTAAGGGAGGGAATTCCAAAACATATGTCATGTGAGGTCATAGAAAACACGACAATGTCGTCCATTGCACGTGAACAATGATGCACGTGAACTATGGTCTACTTGTAATAGGCATAATAGGCCGCACGCTGAGCATATCAAATGTGTAATTTACACACATGTTCTTAAATAGCTCAATAACAATACTAGTATATGTTTATACAAGTAGCTAGAAGTACCGTAGTGTTTGCATAAATAGTGTCCATATCTTCTACTGGACTTTCGAAACCGTGATCACTGCAACTGTTGCTATCCGAATCTTGTTCGCCCGTGATCCCCAATCGGTTCGTAACTGCCACTTGTAGAGATGGCGCAGATGCTTTTGTTGCTGATATCTTCGAGACAGCGCTAGCTCTCGCCATTTTCGGTACTGTTTCATCAGATTGATTTGGTTCTGTGTGTGCGTAAATGTCCTTGTTTCCATTTCGGACAGATAAATAATCTAGTGACGGTATTGTTTTCGAAGATCCATCCGCATTCGACATCGGATGATACGTGTCGGAATTCTCGGAACCAGCCCGTACAGACATAAACGAATCGGAATGTTGGTGCCCTCCCCGTACTGATAGTAGCGATGTCGAATTCGTTTGCATTGAAAGTGCATTTCCTGTAAATAATTAATGAGGCATGAATATGTCTCCCCGCGGCGCAGTCGTGGTCTATTTCGTTTATGATATGGTTTGCATAAACCTTTTATTAATAATATGTTATTGCATTATATACACATATACAACAATACAAAGTTTGAAACCAAATGGTTTGGGCCACAAGCTCTATCAACTTAATGTGTAACTGTATGCATGTAAGCACATGCCGAACGGTGAGTCTGCCCCGATGATGCTCGTCCGTGCCTGGAATATCGCCCCGGTGTCTTCCTCCACAAATACCAGTCGCCATGTGATCTAAGCTGTCGGGGAATTTGTGTGTTTTACGTTTATTTATCGTCGCTACCGGTTGCCCATATGAGCGACGCGCCTCCTGAAGAGATTAGTTATTTTAGATGTTGGAGGATAGTGCATGATACAGACAGAGACCCATTCCAGAATCTCCTCTGGTTCTTTTACGTGCACAGTGTAAAGCACCGACACGAGACCTCAGTTTAACGTCCCATCTGAAAGACTGTTAATTGTATTAGGGTCAGACGGGGGATCGAACCGGCGATCCCTGGAGTACCTGTCCAGCGTGTTACCACTGGACTACATATCCATCTGTGCTGTCGGGGAAACTTCATATCCCCAAACAAATAACACATGTGGAAGTCGTGATAACACGATCGCTGAAGGTGTGAGAGGCTCGGAGTTCGCGCCTAGCTCTAGCCGTTACGATTGTGACATTAGGCAGGGCGTGTCTATACTCTCTCACGCATGGTGGTGGATTTCATAAGGCATGAGGTATCGAGAGTGATTAACAAACGTTGTACAAATTTGTTTCGCAATCGAGCTAAAATAAATTTGAATAAAATAAAACATAATTTGTCAATGAGGTAAAAGCTATGGAACAGCACATACAATTATTATAATTCAAGATATATTAAATGTGATATGTAATATTTTATTATTATTTTATTGTAATGTGTCTCTTGTAATTCTATTCAGAATGGCTGTGTACTTCTTATATGATTGTTTAAATTTGTGTTTGAATTAAGGGAGACATTTATAAATAGGAAAACCTGCTCTAATGCGAACAAAGTTGCCTTTTTTCAAATCCATAAGTACATTAAGATATACGTATATTAAGAAGATAGGTTCTCGTGATAGATTTAACGTGGCACATTAAAGTGACATTACATCGCAAAAAGCAAATAAAATGCTTTTTTTTCACGTATAAATGCATTGTTACTACAAATTCTTTGGAATACATCGAACACTAACACTGAATCAAGTTAACAGTGTTTTTGTGGTATACAAACGTTCAAAAGCTATCCATGCTCATGAATTGACGTTTGTTGTCATTGAAGTCAATACTAAACATGCGATACTTTCGCTTAGAGATAATTTAATTAAAATCAGTCTACAAATAAATATGCATAGGCACACATGTGAGTTATCACTGTAAATATGTAGCATAACTCGTGTTATTCAGGATTTATATTACGCATGAATGTGCCCGTCTTCTTCGTTCGGTGTATATTTCGTTAAGACGGGCCAATGAGTTGATCTATCTGATTTAGACAACATACATAAGTAGGTCACGTCTATACGATTTAGAAGCGAGAAATGTGGCTTTTTCATTGGACCATGTGACTTAGTCGTTGTCTAATAGCCAATAAATAACGGAAAGACAAATAGTATTTCCTAAATAAAACACCACTCATGCATTACCTGTCTGTGTCATTCCTGACTGAATATTTTCATATAACAGTTCATCGCAAGTATTTGTAGTAGCCGTCAATATATGTGGCTGCAGGACATTTGATGCGGCATGGTTGGCTTCTGTCACATCTGAATATGCCAAATATAGGTACATTTAAATTCCGACAGTGCAATATATCTACCGACAAGACAACAATAGTTGACCAAAATAGCACTCCTATCCTTTTTTATAACTATGTAATGTCATTTACTGAATTGAAGGAAATACTAGCTATTTTTCACACGCCTTATTCTCCTCTTCCGTAACACACTGATGTATGTCATAAAATAATCTGTTCCGTAGCCAGAATCTGAACTTATCCGATGCGAACTTTTTGTTCTGGTTCTGGAGCATCCGTCCACCCGCTGATATGTTTTGCTATGTGCTTGTTTGTGCCTTTTGGAGCATTTGACGACGGTACAAAACCTCAATGCTCAGGGACGAACTATTACAGACGGATATGTAGTCCAGTGGTAACACGCTGGACTGGTAATCCATGGATCGCAGGTTCGATCCCCCGACTGACTCTAATGAAATTAACAGTCTTTCAGATGGGACATTCAACCGAGGTCTCGTGTCGGTGCTTTTACACCGTGCACGTAAAAGAACCAGAGGAGACTCTGGAATGGGTCTCTGTCTGTATCATTACACTATCCTCCAAAAATCTAAAATTACTAATCTCTTCAGGAGGCGTCTCTCATATGGGCAACCGGTAGCGACGATAAATAAACGTAAAACACACGAACTAGAATGCAGATCTATGAAGATACATCTGTTTCCTAACATTGGTTTTTCATTCTTGACAAATTCTATTAGAGGTGAGTGCATAATTTGGTCATATAAACATTATACATGTATATACACTGAGCAAGATTTCTAACTGGTCACCTGGATTTCCGGTAATAATTTATTATTGAAATGTGGAAACGTGTTCTGTTGAATATCCCAGAGACCTGGAATAAGGATGCAATAGAAAAATTGGGTAATAGTCCTTGATTATTTACAAATAACCACTTGTAGCTGAATTAAATCGAAACTTGAAAAGGAGATTTTGGGTAGGTTCATACTTCGTTTCAATCGTCATTCTCGCCAATTTAGCTGTTTTTTAAGTTGTAAGATTGAAAGTGATTCGCATTGTGGCACCGTGTACATCGCTCAGTTGTTCCACGTGCTTCACGTGCAGAATATGTATAAATGATCACTTAGCGCCGCGTGAGTGCTTCCGTTTTAAAATTATTTATTCTGAGTTTTAGTTTTGGAAAGATCCTATACCTGGATATATGTAGTGTAAATTTACAAAACGATTGGTGATAAAGTAGTTACGGTCGTTGACTTGTATACCATTGTAACCTATCATCACTAATCGTCACGGGTTCGAGACCCGCTCAGACCGTGTCTCTTTATATGAATATGTTGGCAGTTTCTTACGGAGGGTGGTTCACCAAGTATTGGTTAACCGCTGGAGCCTGCCCATGAAACGTGTTGTTAAGCTGCCCGTCGCTCGAATGGGCAACTAGTAGCAACGTTAAATAAACCTAAATTAAAATACGATAGAAATCATTGTTTTCATAAAATTGCAGTTTTAGCGTGACCAGTTAGAAAGTGTAATGAATTTGAGATGTTCAAACCGGTTGAAGCTTGTACTCCAAAGTTGATTAGCAAGTCTTCAATTTCATCATAGCCTTTCTCCTCTGTGTCCAGTTTCAAATCGTGCATTCGTAATTGATCTGCAAGGAACACATAATCTTCATCGATATATACATACACGAAAGAGATGCCCACAACACGAACCGTGTTTGAAATGACTTCTGAGAGTGTGCAATGACCTATTTTCGGTGGATGACAAAGGTCTGCTCCGTGGAGTGTTGTATGACATTGACCTATTTTCGGTGGGGGAGAAGGGTCTGCTCCGTGGAGTGTTGTATGACATTGACCTATTTTCGGTGGGGGAGAAGGGTCTGCTCCGTGGAGTGTTGTATGACATTGACCTATTTTCGGTGGGGGAGAAGGGTCTGCTCCGTGGAGTGTTGTATGACATTGACCTATTTTCGGTGGGGGAGAAGGGTCTGCTCCGTGGAGTGTTGTATGACATTGACCTATTTTCGGTGGGGGAGAAGGGTCTGCTCCGTGGAGTGTTGTATGACATTGACCTATTTTCGGTGGGGGAGAAGGGTCTGCTCCGTGGAGTGTTGTATGACATTGACCTATTTTCGGTGGGGGAGAAGGGTCTGCTCCGTGGAGTGTTGTATGACATTGACCTATTTTCGGTGGGGGAGAAGGGTCTGCTCTGTGGAGTGTTGTATGACATTGACCTATTTTCGGTGGCGGAGAGAGAAGGGTCAGCTCCGTGGTGAAGCTGTCGTGAGTGTTATTATTTCACCATGTATATCGACGTCTCTCATGTGAGGAATGAATCCAGCTGCGGACCAGGCAATGGTTTGTGGTTCGAGTACCCGCCTATGCATGTAAGCAATGCTCGCCAAAGCATATGTGGTTTTCCTCCTCAACATATAATAACCAGAAAGTCGCAATAAAGTTGTTGGTGCAAAATAAAAGGTATATTTACGAATTGCATAAACGCTTTTATAATTGATGTGTAATAATAATAATAATAAAGACTTTATTTTACGAGAGACCTCATTTAACAAAGACTGTGGAAGTCGTGATAGCGCAGTGGATACGCGTTCGCTTCAGGTGCGAATGGTCCGGAGTTCGAGCCCCGCTGGAGCCGTTACGATTGTGCCCTTAGGCAAGGCATTGGATTCCATCAGGAATGAGGTATCGAGAGTAATTAATATAATTTGAAATAACTTGTTTCGCAATCGAGCTAAAATAAATTTGTATAAACTAACAAAGATTAATTTTCCATGAAAAGATTCTAGCAAATATAGCAATGGCAATACACAATTGTAATAAGACAAAAATGTGTACACTATCATATGAAGTAAAAATAGTATAAATATGTAACTATTTATACCCTGTAACATACTGTGTGTTATTTAAACAACTACATATCGTATACATTGTGATATCAAATGATGTAATAATAGTAGAAATATGTAACTAGTTATACCCTGTAACGTACTGTGCGTTATTTAAACAACTACATATCGTATGCATTGTGATATCAAATGATGTAATAAATAAATATGTAACTAGTTGTACCCTGTAACGCACTGTGTGTTATTTAAACAACTACATATCGTATGCATTGTGATATCAAATGATGTAATAATAGTAGAAATATGTAACTAGTTATACCCTGTAACGCACTGTGTGTTATTTAAACAACTACATATCGTATACATTGTGATATTAAATGATGTAATAAATAAATATGTAACTAGTTATACCCTGTAACGTACTGTGGTTATTTAAACAACTACATATCGTATGCATTGTGATATAAATGATGTAATAAAGAAATATGTAACTAGTTTACCCTGTAACTACTGTGTGTTATTTAAACAACTACATATCGTATGCATTGTGATATCAAATGATGTAATAATAGTAGAAATATGTAACTAGTTATACCCTGTAGCGTACTGTGTGTTATTTAAACAACTACATATCGTATGCATTGTGATATCAAATGATGCAATAATAGTAGAAATATGTAACTAGTTATACCCTGTAGCGTACTGTGTGTTATTTAAACAACTACATATCGTATGCATTGTGATATCAAATGATGTAATAATGGTAGAAATATGTAACTAGTTATACCCTGTGAATTATATAAGCAGTCCCGGAGCATATGGCGGTGTACCTACCAGGACGGGGCAGGATAGCACATGGCAAAGCTACTCCTATTAAATACTCCACGTGTCCTACAACGGGTGCATCAGGCGAATGTATGTGCCGCCTTAAAAGTCCTAGCCTAAGGGTGAGGTAACCCCAACAGAAACCTCGAATGCTGAAGCCGGAAGTACTGGGCCGCACGGCGCATTCTAATAAACCACGGTACTACGCATAAACGCAAAATGAATCACAATGACAGAAAGAGTAAACCGAGATGGTGCTGGACCTGTGAAGACCCGCCAGGCAGGTACATTGCCGGGTTCCATACCTCGAAGGAACCCATCCCTAGATACTGGAGGTCACCCTAAGCCGCCATGTGGAGCCAGGGGACGGCGAAGGACAGCTACTGGCCGAAACGTGAAGCAGAAACCTATTGTGCTCATGCAGTGGAATGCTGAAGGAGTCTTTAACAAAAAGACTGAACTGGAACAAGTACTACAGGACAAAGAGGTAAGTGTTTGCTGCATACAGGAAACACACCTGAACAAAGACAAGACGTTCAAAGTACGAGGTTACCAGTGCCTCCGAGCAGACCGACAAGACAGACACAAGGGTGGTGTGCTCACTCTAGTCCGGAACAACATCAATGCGAGCGAAGTGAAAACCTACCTTGAAGGAGCGGAATACCAGGAGTTCAAGATCAAGACCAAATCATCTGAGTTGAGCCTCGTCAACTACTACTGCCCAAATGACAAAGCCCTTGCCCTTGACACTATTGAAATCTCAAACAGTCGATACATGGTTGTTGGTGATTTCAATAGTCATTCCCAGAGTTGGGGATATGCACAGTCTGATAGGCGTGGGAATGAAGTGGAGGACTAGCAGGATGAGCACAACTTGATCCTCGTCAACCAGCCATATGATGTACCAACCTTCTACTCTAGGCGATGGCACACTACTACCTCTCCAGATCTAGCATTCTGCACAGAGGACATCCAGAAAGGTACGGTTAGAGAAGTTGGCGATCAACTTAGTGGAAGTGACCACAAACCAGTGTTCCTCACAATCAGCAGTGAAGTGATACAGACAGACCATCCCTACTCTAGATGGAACTACAAGAAAGCCAAGTGGAGTCTCTTTGCTATTCGGTCCAATTCTCATACTCGAGGCATGCAGGTACAATGAAGAGATGTTAACAACGTGGTGAAAGAGTTCAACAGCTGCATACTCAAAGCTGCCCATGAAACCATCCCTAGAGGTGCGAGAAGAGAATACAAGCCCTACTGGACCAATCAGTTGCAGACCCTCCAAGATGAACTCACTGAAGCAAGGAACAGGGCAGAAGAACAGCCATCACAAGAAAACCATGAACAATTTCCGAAAGCAAAGGCACAGTTTCAAAAATCTAAACTGGAAGCTACACGACCAAGTTGGAGGGAGAAAACTGCTGCCCTAAACATTGAGAAGGACGGGAGGATGTTGTGGAGGCTCATGAAACAGCTAAATGATGAAGAAAATAGCAGACAGAAAATCACGTTGGATGAGGATGGGAAACTGTTGACCGGCAAAGATACTGCAGACTGTCTCGCCAAAGCCTACCAGAAAGAGGGCAACATCAAAGTCACACGCCAACAGCAAAGAGAGGCACGGAAAGTACAGAAGGATAGAAGTAAAAGACATACGGAACAAGACTCCATGAAAATTCCACTTACATACCAGGAACTGTACACAGTGCTCAGACAACTGAAGAAGAGGAAGTCACCAGGACCTGACGGAATCTCCAATGAGATGCTAACTCATCTTGGATGCTCAGCCATGCTGAAACTTCTTGACATCTTCAATCTTAGCTGGGAAGAAGGCATAGTTCCGCAGATCTGGAAGGAAGCCACCGTTATCCCAATCTACAAGAACGGCAAGGATAGAAAGAAAGCTTCCAGCTATCGCCCTATTAGTCGCACTAGCTGTGTGGTCAAGACAATGGAGAGGATAGTTAACAAGAGACTCATGTGGTACCTTGAGACAGAACACCTCCTATCCAAGGAACAAGCAGGATTCCGACAGTTCAGATGCACAGAGGACCAGGCAACATACCTCGCTCAGGAAGTTGAGGATGCATTCCAAGACCGGAAGGTAGTTTTTGCAACCTGGATAGACCTCCAGAAGGCTTTTGACAAAGTCTGGACTGACGGGCTGCTGGTCAAGATGCAACGATGTGGAATTGCCGACAAGATGCTCCGATGGACCAAATCCTTCCTACACAATCGTAGAGCCAGAGTACATGTTGACAACCAGAATAGCAAGAAATTCCTCATCCGACACGGTGTTCCTCAAGGAGGAGTGATCTCGCCTACGCTGTTCCTCATCTTCATCGATGACTTGCTTGCAGAGCTGCCACATGGTATCAAAGCAGCACTCTATGCTGGCGACTTGGTCATGTGGTGTGTTGAAGAACATTCAACGACTGCCACATACAGAATGCAGATGGCCGCAGACAAGCTCACAGCATGGGCAGAAGACTGGTGCATCTCTATTAATAAGGAGAAGTCGTCAACCACACTCTTCACACTTTCCACCAAACAGAAAGCTGGAACCATCAAAGTCGGTGGACCTGCCTTGAAGACGGACAACGAGCCAACATACTTGGGGGTGACATTTGACAGACGGCAGACATGGAAGCCACATATCCAGAAAGCAGAGGCCAAAGCCAAGCGCAAGCTTGCAATCCTTCGGAAGCTTGCTGGCACCACATAGGGTGCCAATGATCGCATCTTGAAGACTATTTACCAAGGTGTGGTCAGGCCTCACCTGGAATATGGATCCACCGCCTGGACAACATCAGCCAAGACCAACCAACAGACACTTGACAAGGTTCAGAACAAGGCTCTCAGGCTGATCACAGGTGCAATGAAGAGCACTCCAATCAAGGCCATGGAGAAAATTACTTCCATCCAGCCACTGCAGACCGTCGTGACACACAAATTATTCTACAGACAGAGAAGTTTCGATGTCAGGAAGAACAACCGATGAAGCAGAGAGTTGAGGCACTAACGAAGAATCGTCTAAAGCGCAGCAATTTCATCCACCAGTCCAAGAAGCTTGCTCGAAAGCACACCAGCCATCTCCCAGCCAAGACATTGCCTCCAACGCCATTTCTATCCAATCCATGGTTGACTAGCGATGAATCCAAGGTTACCATCTGCAGTACAATCCCATACATGACATCCAGAGATAGACAACATGATGACGTCAAACGTGCCCTCACACTAGCATACATCGACAATAGTTATCCTGGAGAAGCATGGCTACAAGTCTACACAGATGGTTCAGCCACAAAAGCAGTAGCAAACGGAGGAGCAGGAGTGTATGTCCGACACCCAGATGGACACACACAGTCAGTTGCTCTACCTACTGGTGAACACTGCAGCAACTATGGGGCAGAAGTACAGGCCCTTGAAACAGCAGCAGCTCTAGTACACAACACTGTGGAGTGTGCCCAGGTTGTCTTCCTGACTGATGCGCTCTCAGTTCTGGATGCCCTGTCTAACAACAAAGAACCCAACCTGATGGAAGCCCTTCGAACAGTCAGCGTAGCTAAAAGAACTGTCCTCCAGTGGGTACCTGCACACATAGGCATCCCTGGCAATGAAGCCGCTGACCAGCTTGCCAAGCAAGGTTCTACAGAGAGGCAACCAGACAAAGATTTGACTTACAAGGAGAAATGCACCATAATCAAATCTGCATCAAGGCCAACAGTCGAGAAGGATGACTACAACCTTCTCACCAGACAGGAGCAGGTCACGATATTCCGGCTTAGAACAGGGTATAACCGCCTGATATGTGTCGGAAGCTTGGACTAGCTACATCAACTGCCTGCAGCTGCAACGTAGGGGACCAGACTGCAGAACACATCCTCCAGGAGTGTCCCAATCTTCATGGGCTGAGGAAAACAACCTGGCCAACAGATACTTCTCTCCAGACGAAGTTACATGGCTGCCGGGAGGATCTGAGGAGGACGGCCCATTTCGTGTTTGCTGCCGGCTTGTCCATGTGATTCGCGAACGACAAGAAGAAGAAGATACCCTGTCACGTACTGTGTGTTATTTAAACAACTACATATCGTATGCATTGTGATATCAAATGATGTAATAATAGTAGAAATATGTAACTAGTTATACCCTGTAAAGTACTGTGTGTTATTTAAACAACTACATATCGTATGCATTGTGATATCAAATAATTGCTTATTGGTTTAACTCTTTCAGCTCCGAATAAATTCAGAGCATGTGCAAACAATATAGATCCAGATCAGCCGTGGCGTAGCGCCGCATCTGATCAGGATCTATGTTGTTTGCTATTCGGACAGGTGCTTCAGCTCCACTGTCTAAAGAGCAATCAGCATATAGCCTGATCAGACGGCATGTTCTGTTCTGTCCGATCGGGTTCTCTACTTTTTTACAAAGTCGCTTTTATGCGACATTGGCGGTGAAAGAGTTAAACATATTTATTCATTCATAATGTACAGTACATATTTATTGTATACAGAATGAAAATGGATTTAATGGAAAGCTTAAAGCTTATTGAGATTATGTCCATAATGATGGTTGTATATACGTAAATAGACAGAAGTACATCCGCGGTCGAATGTAGTTCCAATAATTAATATAGTTCATTTTTCTTTTTGGTAAAAATGCATTTTCATGACAGGCAGTGTATAGTGTTTGTGTTTTTTGAGAAATTATGTGACTTGAGAAGACTTCAGACTAGTTGATGTGTAGAAAAGATGTGGTATAAGAATCCAGGCCATTGCAAACTGAAGGTTGGTATACTGTATTATTTGGCGGAGGAATACAGTGTGTAAACACAGTGACGTTATTCACAGGCGAGCACTGGTTATTTGAAACTTAAAATTTGAAATATTCTTGGTGTGTTTAAGGCTGATTTGAATACCTCTTCACAGTGGATGTGGTATCAGAAGAAATGAAAGATTGGAAATATAAATGAACAGACTGTATGTTTTTACTTTTTACTATGTATTTAATAGTCAATTTATTTGTTGTTTTACAACCTTATTAACAAGAGCTCTCAGCGATCTGCTTCATGTAATGATAATATGCAAGTATGCTTGAAGCGGATGTGTTGCAATACAGCCAATAATGTCTAGGAACAGCAATAACGTCTAGGAAAATAAATAACGTCTAGGAAAAGCAATAACGTCTAGGAAAATAAATAACGTCTAGGAAAATAAATAACGTCTAGAAAAATAAATAACGTCGAAAATAAATAACGTCTAGGAAAATAAATAACGTCTAGGAAAAGCAATAACGTCTAGGAAAATAAATAACATCTAGGAAAATAAATAACGTCTAGGAAAAGCAATAACATCTAGGAAAAGCAATAACGTCTAGGAAAATAAATAACGTCTAGGAAAATAAATTACGTCTAGGAAAAGCAATAACGTCTAGGAAAAGCAATAACGTCTAGGAAAATAAATAACGTCTAGGAAAATAAATAACGTCTAGGTGAAGCAATAACGTCTAGGAAAATAAATAACGTCTAGGTGAAGCAATAACGTCTAGGAAAATAAATAACGTTTACCATACTAATCATCCGATGTGGCATCAGTTGCAGAGTTAAAATGCTTCTTGATTTGATTTCAAATCCATACACACGTATTATGGGAAGGCCCACCCGGGGTCTTCCTCCACCAACAGGAGCTGGATAATTTACATATGGCCTAAGCTGCTGGTGGGACATTAAATCAAAACATTAAATAAACAAAAATTATCTGACACTACCTATGTACTTTCTATTACATACTATATATGGCAATTCAGGGTTCACACATGGCATGTTCATTTAGTGTACAGTAATATATTTTCTTTTTAAACTTTATTTCTTTTACAGTGATTGCATAGTAAGTTTTAACAACTTATATTAATCACTCTCGTTGGTGCGGATGAAAGCGTAAATGTGGTCATTCGTGTGGGAGGAAACCGGAGTACCTTGGAGAAATTCCACCTGTCCGATCTGGCGACCATCGTATCATCTCATATACTTTCCGGTCCAAGGATCGAACCCGGGTTCCATTGGTGAGAAGCGAGCTAACCACTGCTCTAATCTATTTTCTGTATGGTATACATGCCCTACCTATTTGTGTCGCTGATATGGAACCTGCACTGCTCCCGAATCCACTGTCTCTGTAATGAAACAACAAGGTCAGGCGCTGTTATTGAAATAGTGACCTCGGACTGGTTTTAAGTGCTGGAGCCATTAACAGCTATTGATACATCAACTGATTGGTGGAGTAGGCACTGCCACTAATAGTGAACGTGACTTCAAACATTAAAATACAATATATGAGGTGCATTTTGGAATATTTTAAAATTGTTGCATACCAATTGATGAAAAATAAGCAATATCCGAATACCTTACTAACCGAATATCCGAATACCTTACTAACCTAATATCCGAATACCTTACTAACCGAATATCCGAATACCTTACTAACCGAATACCCGAATAGTGAAATCGCTATTCATTGACAATTAAGGGAAAGTAGAATAGTATATATAAAAGTGTCTAATATTGATTACCGTTAATTGCATCTCATATAATTATCATATGTTTTCTGTTAATGATCATATGTATTTATGTCTAATTATGTACTTGTAAGTGAATACAGAGGGCGTTGTCCTCGAGAGAGAAAAAATAACTAACAGAAAACATATTGTAATTTCCCGCTTTCGTGAGGCTCAAAGGTCAGTCTCTTGAAACATACAGTATTGTGTGCCAAGCTATTTTTAGGGAACATATAATGACACTGTATGTTATAATGGTAATTTCAATAGCGGTGTCTGACCTACACATTGCCGGTAGGCAGCATCGTAGGAAACATTTACCGTGAAAGTGTTTTCTTAAAAACGTATGTTAATCAAAATAGTACTTCGCGTTTTGTGAGTTATCTTATATGCTCCTGTTTGTGTGTTTTACGTTTATTTATCGTTGCTACCGGTTGCCCATATGAGCGACGCCTCCTGAAGAGATTAGTCATTTTAGATGTTGGACGATAGTGCAATGATACAGTCACAGACCCATTCCAGAGTCTCCTCTGGTTCTTTCACGTGCCCAGTGTAAAGCACCGACACGAGACCTCGGTTTAAAGTCTCATCTGAAAGACTGTTAAATATATGAGGGTCAGACGGGGGATCGAAACTGCGATCCCTGGATTACCAGTCCAGCATGGTACCACTGGACTACAGATCCGTCTGTAAAGCTCCTGTTATTTATAAAATACAATTATATACACAGGGCGAGTAGATTGCATAGGTAAGTCATTGGTCCAGTGGTTAACAAGTTGCACGAACGAATCCAGGTATCGCAAACTACTTCCTGCTCTCCCCCGTATGTTCGAATCCCACTGTTGTGGCGAATCTTCAAATATTGGCTGATTTGCGGAAGGTAGATGGTTCTACCAGGGTACCTGTCCGTGTCTGAAGGGCCACCGGGTTCCTACACCACAACATATAGTTGGAGGGTCACCATCTGACCTCCGCTATCATTTCCACTTTAAGCTTCCAAAACAGACAAACAAACAAGGAATTGCAATGTGCTAATGCTCTGAATAACAAACAAGCAATTACAATGTGCTAATGCTCTGAATAACAATGAAGCAATTACAATGTGCTAATGCTCTGAATAACAATGAAGCAATTACAATGTGCTAATGCTCTGAATAACAAACAAGCAATTGCAATGTGCTAATGCTCTGAATAACAAACACCGAAGCCAAAGCACGTTTCTTGAGTGTTGATTCTTTGAGACGAATCTATAGTACCATACTAATTAATAAACGTGCCCATCACCGTTGCAGGTTCGAAACCCATTTAGAATTTTGAACTATATCATATGAGGAAGCCATCTAGCTGGACGGTCGGTGGTTATACCCGGGAGCCCGTCCGTGTCTGAAAATACTGCTCGAATGATCCCACCCGGTCTTCCCCCATCAACAGCAGATGAACAGTCGCCATATGACCTAATAATTATACACACGTCAGCGTTGCGACTTTAGCACACTACTGTTTTACATAAGACTTTGAGTTACTGCGATATATAGAGAGAGACATGTACACACATGCAACAACTTACGCGGAGAAGTTCTGAGCGTATTGTATCGCGTTTTGAAACTGCCCTAGCCAAACCTACAACAAGAAATGTCTTTAGAATAGCAAGTCACCAATAAATGCACGATGTAATGTAATAACAGTAAATAATATCTGTATACTCATTTTTGCTAAATTACAGACATTTAGCTGTGAGATATTCGCTAGATTACTGACATTTAGCTGTGTGATTTACCGCTAGATTATTGACATTTAGCTGTGTGATGTACCGCTAGATTATTGACAGTTAGTTGTGTGATTTACCGCTAGATTACTGACAATTAGCTGTGTGATGTACCGCTAGATTACTGACATTTAGTTGTGTGATTTACCGCTAGATAACTGACATTTAGCTGTGTGATTTACCGCTAGATTACTGACATATAGCTGTGTGATTTACCGATAGATTACTGACAATTAGCTGTGTGATTTACCGTTAGATTATTGACATTTAGTTGTGTGATTTACCGCTAGATTACTGACAGTTAGCTGTGTGATGTACCGCTAGATTACTGACAATTAGCTGTGTGATTTACCGCTAGATTACTGACATTTAGCTGTGTGATGTACCGCTAGATTACTGACAATTAGCTGTGTCATTTTCCGTTAGATTACTGAAATGTAGCAGTGTCATTTTCCTCTAAATTACTGATATTTAACAAGAATGTCATATCGTGTAGATTTATGAAGGAATAGAATAATTTACCTTTCTTGTGTCATCTGTATCACAGGCAAAGACTAATGGTTTCTTAGTAACAACCTCATATTTGACACAAAAGCAAAATCTTTCATCACCATCTTCTTCAATCTCTATAACACTGAAACAGAGGAATCAATGAACCCAATGATTTGTTTCTAACTCTATAACACTGCAACAGGGCAATCAATGAACCCAATGATTGACATCTAACTCTATAACACTGAAACATGGGAATCAATGAACCCAATGATTGACTTCTAACTCTATAACACTGAAACAGAGGAATCAATGAACCCAATGATTTGTTTCTAACTCTATAACACTGAAACAGGGCAATCAATGAACCCAATGATTGACTTCTAACTATATAACACTGAAACAGAGGAATCAATGAACCCAATGATTGACTTCTAACTCTATAACACTGAAACAGAGGAATCAATGAACCCAATGATTTGTTTCTAACTCTATAACACTGAAACATGGGGATCAATGAGCCAAATGATTGACTTCTAACTCTATAACACTGACACAGAGGAATCAATGAACCCAATGATTGACTTCTAACTCTATAACACTGAAACAGAGGAATCAATGAACCCAATTATTGACTTCTAACTCTATAACACTGACACAGAGGAATCAATGAACCCAATGATTGACTTCTAACTCTATAACACTGAAACAGAGGAATCAATGAACCCAATGATTGACTTCTAACTCTATAACACTGAAACATGGGAATCAATGAACCCAATGATTGACTTCTAACTCTATAACACTGAAACAGAGGAATCAATGAACCCAATGATTGACTTCTAACTCTATAACACTGAAACAGAGGAATCAATGAACCCAATGATTGACTTCTAACTCTATAACACTGCAACAGGGCAATCAATGAACCCAATGAGTGGCTGTCTATATATGTTGTCATACATTTGAAATGCTTTAACACGAATTCGATCGCATCAGTTGCCAAGCTTTGAGATGACAAATCTTGAGACGTCAAAGTTTGTTAAACACACAAATATTGGTAAAAAGATTGATGGAACCAAAATCCTGTCTTGAAGTCAAGAAGCGGTTTGACATAAAATTGGTAATGCCTGCTGTCACCAGTTGTATCAATATTATATCACACACAGCGTATGTCGGCGTTGTATCATATACCTTCTATCTATGCATCAAGTTTGACATGTCTATGACAGTTGAAAATTAAAAACAAACATCCTTTCAATCTGTCTAGGTAACTAGTGCAATTATGCTGCTAGGATTCATAAAATATCCTAGTTTTTGACTTGCTAATCTAATGCCACAAGTGTACGCTATGTATCGCTATGTTATATAGGACACGTCATAATGTACAACAATAAAGTCATTGTATCTTGTTCTGTCTGTCTGTCTGTCTGTCTGTCTGTCTGTCTGTCTGTCTGTCTGTCTGTCTGTCTGTCTGTCTGTCTGTCTGTCTGTCTGTCTGTCTGTCTGTCTGTCTGTCTGTCTGTCTGTCTGTCTGTCTGTCTGTCTGTCTGTCTGCTGTCTGTCTGTCTGTCTGTCTGTCTGTCTGTCTGTCTGTCTGTCTGTCTGTCTGTCTGTCTGTCTGTCTGTCTGTCTGTCTGTCTGTCTGTCTGTCTGTCTGTCTGTCTGTCTGTCTGTCTGTCTGTCTGTCTCTGTCTGTCTGTCGTCTGTCTGTCTGTCTGTCTGTCTGTGTCGTCTGTCTGTCTGTCTGTCTGTCTGTCTGTCTGTCTGTCTGTCTGTCTGTCTGTCTGTCTGTCTGTCTGTCTGTCTGTCTGTCTGTCTGTCTGTCTGTCTGTCTGTCTGTCTGTCTGTCTGTCTGTCTGTCGTCTGTCTGTCTGTCTGTCTGTCTGTCTGTCTGTCTGTCTGTCTGTCTGTCTGTCTGTCTGTCTGTCTGTCTGTCTGTCTGTCTGTCTGTCTGTCTGTCTGTCTGTCTGTCTGTCTGTCTGTCTGTCTGTCTGTCTGTCTTTTAACACAACTAGCCTGTTTGTTATTGCAGGGACTACTCTCATCTCTTCTTTTGCAGTGTATATAAAATGAACGTGTGTGCACTCATCTACTAAAATGACTAACACACGTGAGGAGCTTACAATAACCAAACACTTAATAATAAATGTATTTGCACAATGGCCTATGATTCATTGAGGCTCGAACCACAACAAAACACTTAGAATACTTGGAAATCTAATCATTGACCCAGTAGATAAGATCATCGACTTCAAAACACATGTCCATCGGCGCTGATCATCCAGTGGGATACCACTGGCGGAATCGAATTATTTCATGTGATGAAGCTATTCAGCCAACGTGTGGAAGGTTGGTGGTTCTGCCCGTGGGCGCATCCGTGCATGAAATACTGCTCACAGGGAGGGGCACCCTGGGGGTATTCGTCCACCAATAATAATTGGAGACTAAACTGTTTCTTGGACGGCATTTAACCCCAAACCAAACAAACTTAGAAACGATATGTGTAATATAATAAGCTTAAAGCGACATTACATCGCAAAAACCATGTACTATTATATGCTTAAAGCGACATTACATCGCAAAAACCATGTAATATAATATGCTTAAAGCGACATTACATCGCAAAAACCATGTAATAGAATATGCTTAAAGCGACATTACATCGCAAAAACCATGTAATATAATATTCTTAAAGCGACATTACATCGCAAAAACCATGTAATATAATAAGCTTAAAGCGACATTACATCGCAAAAACCATGTAATATACTATGCTTAAAGCGACATTACATCGCAAAAACCATGTAATATAATAAGCTTAAAGCGACATTACATCGCAAAAACCATGTAATATAATATGCTTAAAGCGATATTACATCGCAAAAACCATGTAATATAATATACTTAAAGCGACATTACATCGCAAAAACCATGTAATATAATATGCTTAAAGCGACATTACATCGCAAAAACCATGTAATATAATAAGCTTAAAGCGACATTACATCGCAAAAACCATGTAATATAATATACTTAAAGCGACATTACATCGCAAAAACCATGTAATATAATATGCTTAAAGCGACATTACATCGCAAAAACCATGTAATATAATAAGCTTAAAGCGACATTACATCGCAAAAACCATGTAATATAATAAGCTTAAAGCGACATTACATCGCAAAAACCATGTAATATAATATACTTAAAGCGACATTAGATCGCAAAAACCATGTAATATACTATGCTTAAAGCGACATTAGATCGCAAAAACCATGTAATATAATATGCTTAAAGCGATATTACATCGCAAAAACCATGTAATATACTATGCTTAAAGCGACATTACATCGCAAAAAGCAATTAAAATGCATTGTGTAACGTATAAATGCATTGCTACTACAAATTCTTCCAACGACATTCGAACTGTAACATTGAATAGTGTGTTAGTGGTATACACACGTTCAAAAGTAGGATTTCATATAATGGTCATCCATGCACCTGAATTGACATTTAGAGATCATTTAACTGAGATTAGTCTACAAATAAATATACATAGGCATGCGTGTGAGATTAACGGTAAATATGTACCATAAATCGCGTTATTCGTGATACACAGGTTACCCTGTTTACATTATTTTGTTATGTCAACAAAACGCGTATACGACGCTTGTTTATAGTTGAAATACTCAGTTTTTTAGGCCAATATTTGGAAAACATTATACCATATAATAGGAAATTACATTGTGTATAAAGTTGCGTTTTCACTGATGTAGTGTCGCTTTAACTACATGTATCCTGATTAGATCCAGCGCTCGCCCACATGGTTTGCCGGCGGCGAGGGTTAATAAGCTCGATCATCATCATCACCAGCGCTCGTCCACATGGTTTGCCGGCGGCGAGGGTTAATAAGCTCAATCATCATCATCACCAGCGCTCGTCCATATGGTTCGCCGACGGCGAGGGTAAATAAGCTCAATAATCATCACCAGCGCTACGCCTCGGCTGATCACTATCTATGTTGTTTGCGCATGTTATTTTATTTACTCAGCAGGAAAAGGGTTAAACAAGTGTTGGGTGAGAATAATATAAATTGACAGAAAAGGTACTAAAATGCCTAAGCTTATTGATAAATGAATTCAATTGCAGAGCGAACAAAAGGAAACAATAACCGTAATAACCATAGTGTATATATAATGTAAAACCAATCGAGAAATAAAATATAATTAAATTAATCATAAAAGCCGTAAAGTATAAGTGATCGTGTTCATATGATCATATTAGTGCACTGTCATATTGAAGTATAAGCGTTCAGGGATCGCATGTTCGACCCCCCCCCGTCTGACACTAATACAATTAACAGTCTTTCAGATGAGAATTTAAACCGAGGTCTCGTGTCGATGCTTTACACCGTGCACGTAAAAGAACCAGAGGAGACTCTGGAATGGGTCTCTGTCTGTATCATTGCACTATCATCCAACACTCTAAAATGACTAATCTCGTCAGGAGGCGTCGCTCATATGGGCAACCGGTAGCGACGATAAATAAACGTAAAACACACACAAACGTATAAAGCATAAGTATATAATATTAAAAATAGAGTACAGAATACTATATGACACATAGTGCATTGGATGAAAGCGTATACATTGTTTATAATAGTGTTTACCTTTCAAACATTCTAATAGTGTATGAAGCCTCCGCGCGATTTGCATTCTTATCCTGGTAAACGTACAAGCACCCCTGAGCAATCACCAAGTAGCGCGACTGCCCTGTAGATCCAATATAATATATAAAACATATTAAACAGAATTCATTACTTTTTAATTAGTTTAAACATTATTTATTTTACAACGATTGCGAAACAAGTTCTAACAACTTATATTAATCACTCTCGTTGGCGCGGATGAAAGCGTAAATGTGGTCATTCGTGTGGGAGGAAACCGGAGTACCCGGAGAAAACCCACCTGTCCGATTATATTCCTCCAACGCTAATCTATACTAACTGAATACTAACCTGTCACCCGTAGCTAAACCTATGATGCTCGTGTATCTTGTGCAATGCCTCGTTGCACTCGATATCTGGACATTGTAACGTCTAGTTACGATATTTATTGGTATTATAAATTATAATAAATATCTAGGATATTTATACCACTTTCAGGTTAGTTACATTTGTGTCATATCATGGTTAATGTTTATAGAATATTTCTGTAAGAACCTTGTGTTAATTACCTTTTAAATAACGTAGTGTCGAATATGTACATGCGACACTATAGTATACATGTATATAATCAGCCTGGAGTATAATGAAGCATACTGTTTTATATTGTTTTAATATTCGTGTATCTTGTGCAATGCCTCGTTGCACTCGATATCTGGACATTGCAACGTCTAGTTACGATATTTATTGGTATTATAAATTATAATAAATATCTAGGATATTTATACCACTTTCAGGAGTTGTTGTCTATTGATCCCTTGGTAACACCACAGAGAACTCCTCAATAAATGTATGCCGGCTGGGCTACGTCGACATGTACATTGTTTTAATATTACTGTTTAACTATGTTGTGTATGCTTGTACAAAAATGAGACGTAAATAAACATCTATCTATCTATTCACAAAATTATATATATATATACATATTCACACAATTATATATATATATACATAAAAACCGCCATACATTGTATAGATTTCTAGTATGCATAATGCGAGATGGTACGTACGGTGGTCGCCATATCAGATAAGTGGGTTTTATCCGGGTACTCGGGTTTCCTCCCATGCGAATGGCCATATAATTATACGCTTTCATCCGCGCCAACGAGAGTGATTAATATAAGTTGTTAAAACTTGCTTCACAATCGTTGTAAAATAAATAATGTTTAAACTTTAATAACTATGCAGTGGAGAGAAATCCAATAAGTGCTTTTGCTTTCATTTCAATCCACTTGTATTTATTGTGTACATACATATTTGTAAATTATAATAGATATGTTTAACCAACAAACAGTGGTTCTAATGACAATACTGGTAAATTAAATAGTATAGTTTTAGCTAGATTGCGAAACAAGTTTTTACATCATTAGATTACCAGCTACCTCAATAATGGAATCCACCGCCATGAGGGAGAGAGAAAATGTAATGTGGAATTTAAATGCCTTTCATAAGGGCACAGTCGTAACAACTACATCTGGGCCCTGAACTCCCGGTCGTTCGTTAAGCGAACGCACTACCACTGAACTAGCTCGACTTCCAGTAAATGCAAAAGATCATTTATTAACTTACATTTCTTTCTACCAAGAAAGGTCTTGCCCGGTATGTGTAATGTACCAGAATGATTACACTGAACTCCTCTCATGAGATCGTACGCGCCTGTAAAATATATATCTGCAATGAATTTGACACACAATAATGATAGATGATAGACACGTACATGACTTTGTATTTCGTAATATAAATGTAACTGTATGCGTGTAAATGTGCATGGTGTATATGTATGCGTGTACATGTGCCTGGTGTATATGTATGCGTGTAAATGTGCATGGTGTATATGTATGCGTGTACACGTGCATGGTGTAAATGTGCATGGTGTATATGTATGTGTGTACATGTGCATGGTGTATATGTTATATTTTTTTTATTTTATGATTCGGGTTTTACGCCTGCATCAGCACCATTTTGGGCTATATCGCCGGCGGGCAGTTTACCTAACAACACCTTTCCTGGGCAGGCTCCAGCGGTTAACCAGTGGTGTATATGTATGCGTGTAAATGTGCATGGTGTATATGTATGTGTGTAAATGTGCATGGTGTATATGTATGCGTGTAAATGTGCATGGTGTATATGTATGTGTGTACATGTGCATGGTGTATATGTATGCGTGTAAATGTGCATGGTGTATATGTATGCGTGTAAATGTGCATGGTGTATATGTATGCGTGTAAATGTGCATGGTGTATATGTATGCGTGTAAATGTGCATGGTGTATATGTATGCGTGTAAATGTGCATGGTGTATATGTATGCGTGTAAATATGCATGGTATATATGTATGCGTGTACATGTGCATGGTGTATATGTATGCGTGTAAGCGTGCATGGTGTATATGTATGCGTGTAAATGTGCATGGTGTATATGTATGCGTGTAAATGTGCATGGTGTATATGTATGCGTGTAAATGTGCATGGTGTATATGTATGCGTGTACATGTGCATGGTGTATATGTATGCGTGTAAGCGTGCATGGTGTATATGTATGCGTGTACATGTGCATGGTGTATATGTATGCATTGCTTGCTTAGTAATGTACTTCTACGAAATAGTTGATTTGTTGGCAGATAGTACTATGCATTAATGCTCTTACAGTACTTCTGTTGTGATGCTATAAATCGTAATTCATACACACAGACAACTACAGAGGCAGACAGACAAACAAAGAGACCAACAGACATATACACGACATACACGACATACAGACAGTCCGAAACGACAGACACGACATAAAGACAGACAAGCCATACAGACAGATACGACATACAGACATACACGACTTACAGACAGACAGACAGACAGACAGACAGACAGACAGACAGACAGACAGACAGACAGACAGACATACAGACAGACAGACAGACAGACAGACAGACAGACAGACAGACAGACAGACAGATACGACATACACGACATACAGACAGACATACACGACATACAGACACACATACAGACAGACACGACATACACGACATACAAACACGACATACAGATATACACGACATACAGACAGACAGACAGATACGACATACACGACATACAAACACGACATACAGATATACACGACATATACGACATACACGACATACAAACACGACATACAGATATACACTACATACAGATAGACAAGACATATACGACATACATGACATACACGACAGTCAGACAGACAGGCAGAGATGACAAACACGACATAAAGATAGACAGACAGCCACATAGACATACACGACATACTCGACATACAGATATACACGACATAAAGGCAGATACGACATAAAGACAGACACGACATACACAACAAACACGACATACAGACATACACGACATACAGACAGATACGATATACACGACATACAGACATACACGATAGACAGACAGGACATACAGGACATACACGACATACATACAGACAGAGAGGCAGACACGGTATACACGAAACGCAGTCAGACACGACATACATACACGACATACACGACATACAAACAGACACGGCATACATGACATACACGTCAGCTAGACAGACATACAGACATACACGATAGCCAGACAGACATACAGACAGGGCATACACGACATACAGACATACACGATAGACAGACAGGACATACACGACATACAGACATACACGATATACAGACAGACATACATACAGGACATACACGACATACAGACATACACGATAGACAGACATACAGACAGGACATACACGACATACAGACATACACGATAGACAGACAGGACGTACACGACATACACGACATACATACAGACAGAGAGGCAGACACGGTATACACGAAACGCAGTCAGACACGACAGATATACACGACATACACGATATACAAACAGACACGGCATACATGACATACACGACAGACACGACATACACGACATACAGGCAGAGAGACAGACACGGTATACACGAAATACAGTCAGACACAGACAGACACGACAGACATACACGACATACACGACATACAAACAGACACGGCATACAGATAGACAGACAGACATAACATACACGACAGACAGACAAACACGACATACAAGACGTACAGACAGACAGGCATGACAGACAGACAGATTGACACGACCGACACGACATAGAGACAGACAGACAGACAGACAGACACGACATACACGACATACAGACAGACACGACATACAAGACAGACATACATACAAACAGACACAACATACACGACATACAAGACAGACAGACACGACATAGAGACAGACAGACACGACATACACGACATACACGACATACGCGACATACGCGACAGACAGACAGAAAGACAGACAGAACGACAGACAGACATACAGACAGACACGACATACACGACATACAGACAGACAGACAGACAGACAGACACGACATACGTGACAGACAGACATGATATATATGACAGACGCGACAGACAGACATGATATATATAAGACGCGACAAACGTGACCTGCATGGCAGACAGACAGACAGACAGACAGACAGACAGACAGACAGACAGACAGACAGACAGACAGACAGACAGACAGACAGACAGACAGACAGACAGACAGACAGACAGACAGACAGACAGACAGACAGACAGACAGACAGACAGACAGACAGACAGACAGACAGACAGACAGACAGACAGACAGACAGACAGACAGACAGACAGACAGACAGACAGACAGACAGACAGACAGACAGACAGACAGACAGACAGACAGACAGACAGACAGACAGACAGACAGACAGACAGACATACAGACAGACAGACAGACAGACAGACAGACAGACAGACAGACAGACAGACAGCGGGGGTTCGGGGCGGGGCGGTGCGATCGGAGTGGTGTGGTGTGGGCGGGGTGGAGCGGTGCTAGGTGATGCGGAGTGGTGCGGAGTGGTGCGGGCGGAGCGTGTGGGCGGGGCAGACAGTTCAATACATAGGACAAATCATATAGATCCTCCCATACATTCGGATCAGAATACAGTTTTATGACATAGATACTACAATGATAGATACGTATATAATCATACCAATGGTGAGAGGTCTGGACATCACTAAGCTGGACATAACGTCTCTGTCCTATGTATATCTTGAAAGTAATCTGAAACAAATGAGTGCTATCATCATTATAACATCAGACCCAAGCACGGTGCGATACCATTATCAACATAGCGCAGTGGGAGCGCGTTCGTTTCATGTGCGAAAGGCCCGGAGTTCGAGCCCCGCTGGAGCCGTTACGAGTGTGCCCTTAGGCAAGGCATTTAAATTCCACAGTGTCTCTTCTCTCTACTTCATGGCGATGAGGAATGAGGTCTCTAGAGTGATTAATATAAGTTGAAAGAACTTCTTTCGCAATCGAGCTAAACTAAATGTGTATAAACTAAAATCAACACGATTATTCTGATATATGGAGAGTTCATGGCGGTCTGATAATGGTTTAACCATTTATTTTGCTGCACATGCGCACTGCATTCATAATAGAATGACACTTATTAAACGCAAACTTACAGAATGATCTGTAGTCAAGTGGTACCACGCTGGACTGGTAATCCAGAGATCACAGATTCGATCCCACGTCTGACCCTAATCAAATTAACAGTCTCTTAAATGGGACTTTAAACCGAGATCTCGTGTAGGTGCTTTACACCGTGCACGTAAAAGAACCAGATGAGACTCTGGAATGGGTCTCTGTCTGTATCATTTCACTATCCTCCAAAAATCTAACATGACTAATATCTTCAGGAGGCGTCGCTCATATGGGCAACCGGTAGCGACGATAAATAAACGTAAAATACACACACTCAAACTTAAAGACATTTTTATTGCACTTTGTAGAAACACTATAACATAGTTACTGAATGTCCAACGGTTATTAGTTCCAAGATGACTTTGTATTTCACTGTGGGTTGACGCAGAAAACCCCGCTCTAGTGCAATACACAATCATGTATCGAAAGAGGAAGTTAAGAATTGTGTCAAATAAAATATTAACACTTTAATATATTTTTATCTAAAATTAATGGTATATTCTTACATATGATATTGTATATGTTGCTAGCCAAATGCAATTGTATTTGCCGATTTGCCTAAAAAAAACCTGGGGAAAACACCGAATTATTCATACCTCACAAATATTGCGACATCAGTTTTCGGTTGAGGTGTATGTCTATTTACCTTAACATATAGATGTGTAGGCCTACATATTCTCACTTTTGTTTACTCCACAATGTTTACACATATTAATCCATCTTGCGTATAACCGTGTTTAACCTGTCATATATATATATTAATCCATCTTGCGTACAGCCGTGTTTAACCTGTCATATATATATATTAATCCATCTTGCGTACAACCGTGTTTAACATGTCACCTTGTTTAACCTGTGGCGTTCCAGCCTAGCCTTTAAATACATACACCCAATAGTCTTATCCAATCAGATAGCGTAGTATTTTAACATCCTCAATATAAACCTAAAACGATAGTGTTACTTGATTAGAGACGGATCCGTGGTAATCCAGGGATGGCAGGTTCGATCCCCCGTCTGACCCTAATAAAATTAACAGTCTTTCAGATGGGACGTAAAACCGAGGTCTCGTGTCGGTGCTTTACACCGTGCACGTAAAAGAACCAGAGAAGACTCTGGAATGGTTATCTCTCTGTATCATGCACTATCCTCCAACAATCTAAAATGACTAATCTCTTCAGGAGGCGTCGCTCATATGGGAAACCGGTAGCGACGATAAATAAACGTGAAACACACACGTTACTTGATTAAATTTGGCTTAGACGTTGTGGATGGGAATCCATGCATGAGGAGCAAAGGGTCGCAGGTTCGACATCACGTCGGACCATACTAATAATAACGTTATCGAGATCAACGTGTATTGCTATGAACCAAGGCGTTAACTATAATGTGTGTTTTACGTTTATTTATCGTCGCTACCGGTTACCCATATGAGCGACGCCTCCTGAAGTGATTAGTCATTTTAGATGTTGGAGGATAGCGCAATGGTACAGACAGAGACCCATTCCAGAGTCTCCTCTGGTTCTTTTACGTGCACGGCGTAACGCACCGACACGAGACCTCGGTTTAAAGTCCCATCTGAAAGACTGGTTAACTATAATACAGCACTGGTCAAGTGTTGTAGCATTTTCACCCATTACATTACATCGGTTAAAAGTTGCCTCTGGCTATGGTACTGGCCAGGAATAGTTGGTCTCCCTAATCTTGAGACATATATAGTTCTACATCTATTGCCACTACTATTTATTAGTTTTACTATAACAGGCTGAATTGGATTTGTTTCTTTTATTTATATTTATCGGTCCTCATCCGTGATCGAGTGGTTAAGGTCGCTGACTTGTATACCACTGTAACCTATCATCACTGATGGTCACGGGTTCGAGCCACGCTCAGGCCATGTCTCATTTATATGAAAAAGTTGGCAGTTTCTTACGGAGGTTGGTGCACCCAAGTACTGGTTAACCGCTGGAGCCTGCCCAGGACAGGTGTTGTTAGGTAAACTGCCCGCCGGCGATGTAGTCCGGTATGGTGCGGATGCGGGCGTAAAACCCGAAATATAACATAAATATGTATGTATCTAATACCTCTCTTAACCCATTCAACACCAAGTAACTGACATGGACTGGTGCATGATTTTCTTAAATCAATAAATTAATAAAAACATTACATTTGGACGAGATCATTTATCAAAATGGGTAATTTTGTCTAATAATAGTAATATTACTGGCAAAAAGTGCAGATCCTGATGAAACACACTTATCCGAAGTATGCGTGTTCTATGTCCTCTAGTATATTTATATCATCGGCGGTCGCATTGTTGGACTGTATTGATTAGTTACTTGTGCATGTTGTGCAATATACTCGACCTCCATCCTGAGTCGCCTCTGATTCGCTTACGTGCATCTTGTAATGCGTCGAAATACCTCTGTCAAAGGTCTAACCAGTAAAAGAAAACTCGAAGTCGTGATAGCGCTGTGGTAGCGCGTTCGCTTCATATGCAAAAGGCCCCTGGTTCGCGCCCCGCTGGAGCCGTTAAGCGTGTGCTCTTAGGCAAAGCATTTAAATTCCACAATGCCTCTTCTCGTTCCCTCGTGACGATGGATTCCATCAGGAATGAGGTCGCGATAGTGATTCATATAAGTTGTAAGAAATATAGCCATAATGCACAAATGCGTGTAGGTAACGCATTCAATGCGATGAACTGTTTAAGAATTTGAGTTTACCCAAAAAACAGTGTGTAGTTTGTTCGATTCATTTGTTACTTCAATATTAAGCTACTCTGCCGAGGCGTGGGGCTATACAAAGAATATAGATATCGAACGAATGCAATTAAAGTTGTTAAACGTCAAGCTTTCGACTAGCAAGGTAGCAATATATGAAGAGCTAGGTCGCTACCATTACTTAACAGATATGCTAAAATTGTAGAATATTGGTTAAAAATAATTAAGACGGCCACTTGTATTATTAGAACTGTTGTAAACGAGGTTAGGTTTAGAGATTAGTCTTAGAGGTTTTATACATTTATTACTCGACTAAACTTGGAGTATACCTGAAACAAAAGAACACAAAATAAACATTAGTGACAAGAACTGTATATCATTTGTTACTGAATGATTTTCATAACAATAAAATAAATTGGTATACTAATATAAACACTATGTTGTATGACAACGGGTTTGGGTATGTATGGGAAATGCCTGCGATGGTACACGGGCTTGTGTATGTATGGGAAATGCCTGCGATGGTACACGGGCTTGTGTATGTATGGGAAACGCCTACGATGGTACACGGGCTTGGGTATGTATGGGAAACGCCTACGATGGTACACGGGCTTGGGTATGTATGGGAAATGCCTACGATGGTACACGGGCTTGGGTATGTATGGGAAACGCCTACGATGGTACACGGGCTTGGGTATGTATGGGAAACGCCTACGATGGTACACGGGCTTGTGTATGTATGGGAAACGCCTACGAGGTACACGGTTGGGTATGTATGGGAAATGCCTACGATGGTACACGGCTTGGGTATGTTGGGAAGCTACGTGGTACACGGGCTTGGGTTGATGGAACTACGATGGACACGGCTTGGGTATGTTGGAAACGCCTACGATGGTACACGGGGGAGTATGTGTGTGTTGGGTTGTTGGGTGTGGGTGGTTGTGTGGTGGGTTGTGGGGCCAGTGGACACGGGCTTGGGTATGTATGGGAAACGCCTACGATGGTACACGGGCTTGGGTATGTATGGGAAACGTCTACGATGGTACACGGGCTTGGGTATGTATGGGAAACGCCTACGATGGTACACGGGCTTGGGTATGTATGGGAAACGCCTACGATGGTACAAGTGAACTCCTTTATACCAATGTTTAAGCAAAGACTTATTGACAGTTTCATACAAGGTTGAAGAAATAGTATTCGTGATAACCAAGTACTGTTTGTATACAAGAACGTTAAAGATGTGTTCGTGATAACCAAGTACTGTTTGTATACAAGAACGTTAAAGATGTGTTCGTGATAACCAAGTACTGTTTGTATACAAGAACGTTAAAGATGTGTTCGTGATAACCAAGTACTGTTTGTATACAAGAACGTTAGAGGTGTGTTCGTGATAACCAAGTACTGTTTGTATACAAGGACGTTAAAGATGTGTTCGAATATGAAACTACGTGATAAGAAATCGAAATATAGAACACTTATTACTAAATTCAGAATTTCGGCACACTGCTTGAGAATAGAAACAGGTCGATATGGGCAAACTAGAATAGACAGAAGTGAAAGGATTTGTGAGGTTTGCCAGACAAGAGACATAGAAGACGAGCATCATGTGATATGCGTGTGTACAAAATATAGAGCCTTGAGGAAGCAATATATTGATAAATATTATTATGAAAGACATGTATGTTAAAATTGTTGCATTTGCTTTCTTCTAATAATGAAAAGATCCTAAATGATATAGTGTGTTTCATAAATTGTGCATTGAAAATTAGACGAAATTCGTTAGATTAAAGTTGTGATAGTTATGTAAATATGCAAGGTTTAACCATACTTGTTTCAAGCTTATAATAACCTATACCTTCTGAAATTAGCATTGATGCTTTATATATGATATTGCATTTTCTTTTATGCTATACATGTATGCTAACATTGATTCGTGTGTATACAGTCACACCTGTGTTAGTGGTCACCTCTATTAAGCAGCCAACCTGTATTAAGCAGCCAGTTTCCAGATGCCCAATATGCTGTTTTATTATACATTTGACCTCTATTAAGCAGCCACCTGTCCTAAGCAGCCATTTTCTGTGACTCCCTTGGCTGGCTGCTTAAGACAGGTTTAACTGTATGTTTTATGGATGAGGAGCATATTGCTCAAATTTAAATAAACTATGTTCTGTTCTGTAAGAACTTGTTTCGCAATCGAGCTAAGATAAATGTGTATAAACTCGAATATATGCGTCGCTGGATTACGGATCCTGCACATTACCAATGAACCACACTCATCGTCTCAGGTTCTACCAATTAAATCGTTCTAGATATGTTTTTCGCAATTTCCAAGCATTGCTTCGTGTTAATATAGGACATAGGAATTCAAGCTTGCGCTTGGTTTCACATACACGTGTTATGAACAAACTACGTGTGTGTGCAACCATTTGCACCCGTGTACGTATATACAATTACTATATGCATGTATATGATCACATGTTATATAAACACCCACATTTGTATGTATTGATATTTTGTTTCATAAGCATAGTATATATTGTGGTGGAACCTATGTTCGGCGTATATTCTAACTAATCTCTTCAGGAGGCGTCGCTCATATGGTAGCTACGATAAATAAACGTAAAAAAAAAGTTCGGCGTAAATCCTACATATTATGGCCTATAAAAAAAAGTTAAATGCACTTGCCGTGTATTATTATTTTTTAAGTCGTGAATACAACTTTCAATAAATTGTTGTTGACAATTTTATCTTCATAACGTGACCGTGCGCCTCAATACAGCTATCGCAACGGCACCTGTTTCCATGGGGAACTAGATACCTTAGGGTACATGAATATTTATATTTATGCACAGGTAAATGTTGAATAATTATATTAGTTTGACTTAGTAACATCAATAACTAACAATATTACAACTCATAAGAAACTTTTTTTCTGGTTAGTTGTACATTTATTTACAATTCGGATAGCTACCTGAAATGCTCATAAACCGCATCATTTCGGTGACAAATATTCTCCCAACAAGTTGTCTGTTTATATTCGGCTACTGAACCAGTCAGGTGACAGTTGTATTAGTCTACCGATACGCACAACGGATTGCTATTGAATCGTGTTTCATCTGTCAGCGAACTAGGTTAAAATTATTTAAATAAGGATGTAAATGGAAAAAATAGGAATACGCCGAGCATAGGTTAAACCACTCAATAGACACGCCGAAATAGCAATGGGCGAGTGTCAGAAACTACTACTGTCAGACTTTTCATAAACTACATAACTTTTGCTAGCTTTGTGCAAACAATCAGACTTCCCTCCAAAAGTGAACATGTTGTCTGTTTAGTTGCACCTGTCAGCTCCACTATAGTGTTTTATGAACCTGATTTCAATAATGCGAATGTTCCGTTCTGTTCAAATTATTTCTATTCTTGTCGATATCTACACCGTAGGGTATCCCCCCATTTTTTAAAAAATATATTTATAAATATGCTATTCAATATACCTATATATATATATGCTACTATATATTGAGTGCAATGATTCATAATAAGGAATGGTATATTGAATAAATAAATTATGCAATTTCTTTTTCACTTCCTCGTCCATTCATATGGTAAAGAAATTGATTTAAGTTTTAGATAGTTTTAAAGCATTGTTAACCCACTTCGTTGCACTGACGCTTGGAGTCTGGACAAGTGGTTTCGGGATAAACCATAGGCTTGACGGTATACACACAGACGCTAGGGGTCTGGACAAGTGGTTTCGGGATAAACCATAGGCTTGACGGTATACACACAGACGCTAGGGGTCTGGACAAGTGGTTTCGGGATAAACCATAGGCTTGACGGTATACACACAGACGCTAGAGGTCTGGACAAGTGGTTTCGGGATAAACCATAGGCTTGACGGTATACACACAGACGCTAGGGGTCTGGACAAGTGGTTTCGGGATAAACCATAGGCTTGACGCTATACACACAGACGCTAGGGGTCTGGACAAGTGGTTTCGGGATAAACCATAGGCTTGACGCTATACACACAGACGCTAGGGGTCTGGACAAGTGGTTTCGGGATAAACCATAGGCTTGACGCTATACACACAGACGCTAGGGGTCTGGACAAGTGGTTTCGGGATAAACCATAGGCTTGACGCTATACACACAGACGCTAGGGGTCTGGACAAGTGGTTTCGGGATAAACCATAGGCTTGACGCTATACACACAGACGCTTGGGGTCTGGACAAATGTTTGTGGGTTCAAAACCACAAAACTAAGAAACTTTTTTATGTTTTTATGAACACAATGATACACTGTAGACTTGGCACTATACAAAAAAATGTTTTTTACACCATTCCAAGCAAGTTTTAAAATGACACGCCGTCACTATGAAGGCTATAGTTCACGGGGTGTCATTTTTAAACTAAAATGAAGACAGACAGACAGACAGACAGACAGACAGACAGACAGACAGACAGACAGACAGACAGACAGACAGACAGACAGACAGACAGACAGACAGACAGACAGACAGACAGACAGACAGACAGACAGACAGACAGACAGACAGACAGACAGACAGACAGACAGACAGACAGACAGACAGACAGACAGACAGACAGACAGACAGACAGACAGACAGACAGACAGACAGACAGACAGACAGACAGACAGACAGACAGACAGACAGACAGACAGACAGACAGACAGACAGACAGGCAGACAGACAGACAGACAGACAGACATATTTATTTCATTGTATACGTAAAAAGAAAAATTTAGTGCAATAGTCTTTCCAATATGATGTCTGTGTGTGTGGTGTGGTGTGGTGTGGTGTGGTGTGTGTGGTGTGGTGTGGTGTGGTGTGGTGTGGTGTGGTGTGGTGTGGTGTGGTGTGGTGTGGTGTGGTGTGGTGTGGTGTGTGTGTGTCGAACCCGGGAACGTTCGATTCCAAATGCGACGCTCTACCACTGGACCATGGACGCCACACCTGTGTTGAGGTATGAAATATCAATGGGAAGGCGTAAGCGACAACAGTCCTCGCCAGGTCAAATATTAAGCAAGAAAAAACATAAACCAATAAAATGTCCAAATCTTCTAGATAGTGACAATATAATAGATAGTGAGGGCGAAGGCACTGATTATTACGAGACGTGTGAATCTGAAGCTGAACATATAGCCTCCTCATCACCTATTTCATTTACAATGACAAAACCCAGATAACATAAAATAGTTGAGTGCTCATATAGTATGTATGTATGTTCCATTAATGTCAAACCCCTTTCGGGGATCTAAACATGTTTTCCTGGGCATGCTTAGCCGACCATAGCGGTTAACCAGTACTAAGCAATGTGTGTGAGGTGCCTTGCTCAATGACACTACATACGTGGCTTGACTGAGTATCAAACCCGGACCGTTCGATTCCAAATCAGACGCTCTACCATTGGACCACGGACGCCACACATATAGCTCCTATTTTGATAACAGATTGGAAATATCAACTTCATGATGATATCGCTCACGAGTTGAAATTAGAATTGTTTGATTGTGTACGCCATCTGAAAGACTGTTAATTTATTAGGGTCAGACGGGGGTTCGATCATGCGATCCCTGGATTCCCAGTCCATCGTGTTAACCACTGGACTGCAGATCCGTCTGTTAGTATCCAGAGCATTTGCTATTATACATATATATCATCCCAGACCTAGAAATGAATTATTCAGAAAGCCAATCGTCTACTCTGCTACACTTTGGAATGTTTTATCAAATAATATTAAAAATGCCTCATCAGTCAGTCAATTCAATTATTCTTTATTCTAACACGACCCAGCTAATAACATACATACTTATAAAGTAAAATCTAACTCGGGTTATTCTGCGATACATGTATACCTACCGTGAACTATGCTGCGCGCGCACCGTGTTTTGGCTATTCCATTTATACAATGCGTGTAAAGTTTTATGAATGAAAGTCACGTGATGTTTGTAAATACAACCGTGGGAATTCGCGGAAGTGAACTATTTTTAGAATCAGATAATCTCTTGTCCGTCTTGTTTTTCTGCTAAGTAACGTTTCAGTTACTATTCTGTACAGTTTTATTTGACAAAATAAATAAAAGTATTGATCAGTTACAACTTTTGTTCATTTATGCACTAGATTGATATTTTCCATAAAAAATAACGTCATCACCCCACCCCTTACGCGGGAGTAAGTTTCGAAAGCCAAATGCAGCGGCGTTTAGTTTAAACAATATTTTATTTCAATGAATATACATAGTATAATTATCACAATAAGAAAATACATGTAGGATTGAGGAGAAAGCAACTTGCTTATATGGCTACCTCTTTCCTACGAATCATTTACAAAACATACCGTTCGAATTAAGCAACAAAATTACTGTCAAATATTGAGTAACTCATTAGCAGCGGCGTTTGAAGAAAATACTCCTTTAAAATTATTAGAAGTAAGTCGTGTTATATTCGGAATAATAAGTATCAACCGTGGTATATCGCAGAATATTATTATGAAAGACCATGTATGTTAAAATTATTGCATTTGCTTCCTTCTAATAATGAAAAGATCCTAAATGACATAGCGTGTTTCATAAACTGTGCATTGAAAAGTAGACGACATTCGTTAGATTAAAGTTGTGATAGTTATGTAAATATGCAAGGTTTAACCAATTATTGATCAGTTACAACTTTTGTTCAATTGTGCACTAGTTTGATATTTTCCATAAAAAATAACGGCATCACCCCTTACGCGGGAGGAAATTTCGAAAGCCAAATGCACGGCGTTTGAAGAAAATACTCCTTTCTCGTCTAAAATGATTAGAAGTAAGTCGTGTTAGAATCTAATTAATAAGTATCAACCGTGGTATATCGCAGAATAACCCGAGTTTGTCGTTCTTATGCGTAGAAATATATCACTCAGGCCTTCGTTAACAGATGTTGTGACACGGGTTGATATATAAATAATAAAGAGCATAGGAGAGAGAAGAGTCAAGTTTGGAGATGGGAAAGAGCGGAAAATTATTTTGTTTTGTTTTATTTATTTGTTGGTTTGAATGTATTATGATTGATTTGAAACACACTAAGGTCAGGGAAATTGTTTCGTTTTCGATGGTTGCTTTGGTCACGTGTGTGTGTGACCAAATACTGTTGAATGGATGCACATTCTTGAGTTAACCGTGAGTTTTATCTCTCAGAAGTAAATGATTTGAAGATTATAATATGTTATTGGTAATGTATTTATTAATTAATACTTACGATGTTGAATGTGACATTTGGTTGTTGACGTTACTTTATTGCACGTATCAATCTTTTTCTATAACCTGTTTTAATCAATATAAGTCATTTTACCTACGTTGAATGTCACAAGTCCCAATTATAATGCATTATAGTAAATATGCTCGATATAATTTTGTTTTGATGGCATTATGGACGATTGTCATAGTATTATTATTATTCCATCGCGTTTATATATCGTATGACCTCATATGTGTACAGACTACATCCATTATGTCCAATTCCGTCGGACCGAACAAAATACTTCATCATAACCGAAGTTTAACGTAACGAAATTCTATTTAAACGGAGCCAGTTATATGTAAAGTGTCTGAAACGGGACTTTGATCCGACCTCGAGATAACCGGGGAATTCGACATTGACATACAATATGTAGACTGTATGTTCAGTATGGTGTTGTGTCTTTAACAGATAAATAGAAGGCAAATAGTATGAGTGTTTACATGCACATTGGAATCTATTTAATAAGTTAAAAAAAGCAAACATATGCAATATTCAATTCGCTCAATCTACTTGAAATAAAATGATTTTTAATATTATTGATGATGGTGATGTCGACGCCTGTCGTATCTACGTCTGTCATAGCCGTATCCATAACCTCCGTATCCACCGAACGGATAGCCAAATACACCAAATTCGCCGTAAATTCCACCATGACCACCATGTGGAGAGCCAAATCCACCAAATCCACCAAATCCACCAAATCCACCAAATCCGCCGTGAATTCCACCATGACCACCGTGTGGATAGCCAAATCCACAAAGACCTCCGCATCCGCTGTAAATACCTCCGTATCCACCGTATAATCCATAGAGCCCGCCGTAACGTGGATATCCTAAATCACCACCTAACAGACCACCGCCAAGTAAGCCAGCCGCCAATCCAACTCCGAATCCCCTTCTGATTTACGTGCCACTGCCAGTAGTAAGCAAACGCGTCACTGTCAGTAGGAAGCAAACGCGTCACTGCCAGTAGTAAGCAAACACGTCACTGTCAGTAGGAAGCAAACACGTCACTGCCAGTAGTAAACAAACGCGTCACTGTCAGTAGGAAGCAAACGCGTCACTGTCAGTAGGAAGCAAACGCGTCACTGTTAGTAGTAAGCAAGCACGTCACTGTCAGTAGGAAGCAAACACGTCACTGCCAGTAGTAAGCAAACACGTCACTGTCAGTAATAAGCAAACACGTCACTGCCAGTAGTAAGCAAACACGTCACTGTCAGTAGTAAGCAAGCGCGTCACTGTCAGTAGTAAGCAAATACGTCACTGTCAGTAGGAAGCAAACACGTCACTGTCAGTAGGAAGCAAGCGCGTCACTGTCAGTAGTAAGCAAGCGCGTCACTGCCAGTAGTAAGCAAACACGTCACTGTCAGTAGTAAGCAAACACGTCACTGTCAGTAGTAAGCAAACACGTCACTGTCAGTAGGAAGCAAACACGTCACTGCCAGTAGTAAGCAAACACGTCACTGTCAGTAATAAGCAAACACGTCACTGCCAGTAGTAAGCAAACACGTCACTGTCAGTAGGAAGCAAACACATCACTGCCAGTAGTAAGCAAACACGTCACTGTCAGTAGGAAGCAAGCGCGTCACTTCCAGTAGTAAGCAAACACGTCACTGTCAGTAGTAAGCAAACGCGTCACTGTCAGTAGGAAGCAAACGCGTCACTGTCAGTAGGAAGCAAACACGTCACTGCCAGTAGTAAGCAAACACGTCACTGTCAGTAGGAAGCAAGCCCGTCACTGTCAGTAGTAAGCAAGCGCGTCACTGCCAGTAGTAAGCAAACACGTCACTGTCAGTAGTAAGCAAACACGTCACTGCCAGTAGTAAACAAACACGTCACTGTCAGTAGGAAGCAAACACGTCACTGCCAGTAGTAAGCAAACACGTCACTGTCAGTAGGAAGCAAGCGCGTCACTGCCAGTAGTAAGCAAACACGTCACTGTCAGTAGGAAGCAAACACGTCACTGCCAGTAGTAAGCAAACACGTCACTGTCAGTAGTAAGCAAACACCTCACTGTCAGTAGTAAGCAAGCGCGTCACTGCCAGTAGTAAGCAAACACGTCACTGTCAGTAGGAAGCAAACACGTCCCTGCCAGTAGTAAGCAAACACGTCACTGTCAGTAGGAAGCAAACGCGTCACTGCCAGTAGTAAGCAAACACGTCACTGCCAGTAGTAAGCAAACACGTCACTGTCAGTAGTAAGCAAGCGCGTCACTGTCAGTAGTAAGCAAGCGCGTCACTGCCAGTAGTAAGCAAACACGTCACTGTCAGTAGGAAGCAAACGCGTCACTGCCAGTAGTAAGCAAACACGTCACTGCCAGTAGTAAGCAAGCGCGTCACTGCCAGTAGTAAGCAAACACGTCACTGCCAGTAGTAAGCAAACACGTCACTGCCAGTAGTAAGCAAACACGTCACTGCCAGTAGTAAGCAAACACGTCACTGCCAGTAGTAAGCAAACACGTCACTGCCAGTAGTAAGCAAACGCGTCACTGCCAGTAGTAAGCAAACGTGTCACTGCAAGTAGTAAGCAAACACGTCACTGCCAGTAGTAAGCAAACACGTCATTGCCAGTAGTAAGCAAACACGTCATTGCCAGTAGTAAGTATGCGCGACATTGCCAGTAGTAAGCAAACGCGTCATTGCCAGTAGTAAGCAAATGCGTCACTGTCAGTAGTAAGCAAACACGTCACTGCCAGTAGTAAGCAAACACGTCACTGTCAGTAGGAAGCAAACACGTCACTGCAAGTAGTAAGCAAACACGTCACTGTCAGTAGGAAGCAAACGCGTCACTGTCAGTAGTAAGCAAACACGTCACTGCCAGTAGTAAGCAAACACGTCACTGTCAGTAGGAAGCAAACACGTCACTGCAAGTAGTAAGCAAACACGTCACTGTCAGTAGGAAGCAAACAGGTCACTGCCAGTTGTAAGCAAACGCGTCACTGCCAGTAGTAAGCAAGCTACAGGGGTATTGGTTTTTTGTTTACCTTCATCCCATACACAAGAGAACAGCTGTGAGTTTAGACGCTCGTCTAATATTATGTATTGAATCCAACAAGGGCATTTTTGTTCAAAAATGTACATAGGATTAAAGAGAAAGTAGCCGTGAAAATAAACATATTTATTAACTTACATATAACAAATCCGAATCAACCAAGAGATCAAAACTTGTGTCTGGATCTGCACTCATATTGCTGTGGAACGTGTTCGACCGTCACGATTAAAGTTCTGTTTCTCTATACCAGCGAGGAGACAATCTAATTTGCATAAGGCGGTAAAAGATGACAGGCGCGATTTTGATGTTTCGGGGTGTCAATCAATGTCGCGGGACGAAAGAGGGTGTAGAGAGTGTATACAAATAATTTAAAACACTAAACAGGTTAAAGTTTATTAGTTACAGACGGATCTGTAGTCCAGATATGTAGAGATATGTAGAGAGTGTATACAAATAATTTAAAACACTAAGCAGGTTAAAGTTTATTAGTTACAGACGGATCTGTAGTCCAGTGGTGGTAACACGCTGGGCTGGTAATCCAGGGATGGCAGGTTCGATCCCCCGTCTGACCCTAATAAAATTAACAGTCTTTCAGATGGGACGTTAAACCGAGGTCTCGTGTCGGTGCTTTACACCGTGCACGTAAAAGAACCAGAGGAGACTCTGGAATGGGTCTCTTTCTGTATCACTGCACTATCCTCCAAAATCTAAAATGACTAATATCTTCAGGAGGCGTCGCTCATATGGGCAACCGGTAGCGACGATAAATAAACGTAAATCACACACAGTTTATTAGTACGTATTTACAAAATTAAATTGGACGCACGGTAATAAACTTTAACCTATACTTATTTGTTGAAAATCAACTCCTAAATCAATAAAATGCTAAATATGCACTAGAATACAGTGATTAAAAATATTGTGTCGATAATTTGCGTAAAGTTGTTTGATTATCAGGGACTATTTAGTGCGGCGTACGGATGCAGCTTACTGTAATAAGGCTCACACATTATACTGGCAAAACAGAAACGTATTTTTCCTTCAAATTTATGGTTGTTGTTACTATGGTAATGTGATCAAATGGATCTTACACTCGTGGTGATTTCATACCATATGTTATGAAACTCGTTTTAGAATGTTGCTATTAAGCTCACCAACAGGCTCGCTTCATTCCATTCAACCCATTTTATCTAGATATATCCAATGTATAATGAAATAAGATTAAATTTTTAGGCAGAACAAGTTGGCCTACCTTACATAAATATGTTACTCTTATGAAAAGTAAGAATAGTACAATATTAATAAATACTGCCAAATATATTATTAAGAATGCCTTTAACCTAAGAACAAATCATATGAAAATATTACGTGACTAACATTAATGAGTGTATATGTATGCTGTCATATTAATATGTATTAGCACAAAAAGACAAATTGGTTTCGCTCTTTGCCAATATAGCTTCTTAGCTGGTTTATCGTTGCTTTAAGTAACACGACGTCAACCTATTATTAATGTAATTTGTGTATATTACATTTTGTTTCTCATGCCATTATCTATGTATATTGTATTGCCAAAGGCAAGGTTATTGCCGATTTTGCAATAAAACATAGTGTTGTTGTTTGTTTGCTTAATAGCAAAATTCCAAAAATCGCTTAGCAAAATATCCATGAAATCATCACGAATGTAATAATAATAATACTAATAATAAATAATAAAAATAAATAATTAATAATAATAAATATAATAATAAGTATTATTATTTATGTTATAGTTCGGGTTTTACGCCTGCAGCACCATTTTGGGCTATATCGCCGGCGGGCAGTTTAACTAACAACACCTTTCCTGGGCAGGCTCCAGTACTTGGGTGCACCAACCTCCGTAAGAAGCTGCCAACTTTTTTGGCGTGACACAAGTCAGCGACCTTAACCACTGGACCACGGAGGCGGACAATAATAATAAATAATAATAATAAATAATAATAAAGACTGTGTCATAGCTGCCATTCATCCTTCACAACGTTGACTTAATTTTCAAAATAGAATTTCTAAGATGCCGTATAAAGGAATACTTTTTTGCCCCCAGAACTAAATATAGAAGATGGAAAGCTCATAGCTAACTGTACACATACGTCTTCCCAATGGTTATAGTATAACAAATATGACGGACTACATTTCATGCATTTTCATTTACCAGCAGTACAATCAGTTATAATCCATTTTCTAATATAATTATCCATTTCCCCTCAAGTTAAAAACAAGTATTTGAGTTGTGCAAGGTGAAGGGCGCAGTCAAACAGCTATACATGTTAGCGAATTTCTGTTTAGACTTTATTTATTTTACAACGATTACGGAGCAAGATTTAATAACCTATATTAATCACTCTAGTTGGCGCGGATGAAAGCGTATATGTGGTCTTTAGCGAATTTCTGTTTTAAACTTTATTTATTTTACAACGATTGCAAAGCAAGTTCTAACAACCTATATTAATCACTCTAGTTGGCGCGGATGAAAGCGTATATGTGGTCTTTAGCGAATTTCTGTTTTAAACTTTATTTATTTTACAACGATTGCAAAGCAAGTTTTAACAACCTATATTAATCACTCTAGTTGGCGCGGATGAAAGCGTATAATGTGGTCTTTAGCGAATTTCGGTTATGAACTTAAGTGCTTTTTGTCTGGCCGACTTTTATAAATTCGAACACACACATACACAACACGTTTACTGTAACATCCATCATAATGATTAATAGAAGACAATAATAAATGTGAATTTAATTCTGTTGGACAATTAACTTAGGCAAAAAGACATGATTTTAGATTTATATTACATACAGTGAAAGGAAAAAGAAAGTATACACTGTATATAAAAGTTGATAGTTCAAAGTACAATGAATTGATTGCATAGAAATGTTGTACATGTATATTTCATTGTTGAATCACAAAAACAGAAATGTAAATCATTTCATTGCAAAACAATGTGAAAAAATCACTGTATTTCCCATCACATGTGTAAACAGAATTACAGAAATGTCAATACTTTGTGTGACCCCCTTGAGCTGCAATACACGTTAAACATATTTTTCTCATCGACTGTATTACTGAGAGTGATTTCGCTTGTGGCATGGCATTCCAGGCATGAAGCAAATGCTGCTCTCAATTCTACAACGTTTGACGGGACAGGGTTTCTTTCATGTACAGACCGTCCCAACTCATTCCAAATGTTCTCGATAGGGTTCATGTCTGGTGAGTTAGCAGGCCAGTCCATCACATTAATGTTCTGCTGTTGTATATACTGCATACTAAGTCTGGCAGTGTGCGGGCGTGCATTATCCTGTTGCATTATACCACGCGGTCTATCATCCACCGTGTCTGTTGCATTGTAGCGTTGGACCAGCTTCCGTACAGTGTGCAGTTAAAGTGGCGTGCAACCGCTAACTGTGTAGAGCCAGCACGCAACATCCCAACGGCTTCACAGCGTTGATTATCGGTGAGTCTTCCCATGAATCAGTGTTGTTTTTTAATCCGTTTAAAGTGTACTTCTTTTTGCTAGACTAAAATCGGTCTGTACAGCAACAGTTCAATCGAATTGGATTTGTCAATTGCTGTCCGTGAGCTAAACGCATATTTCATGAAACACGTGCTGTATGTTTCTACACCGAATTGAGTAGTCGCTCATGAGGGGGAATCAATACTTGATGGACTGACTAATGTATTTTTCAAAACATTCAATCTGTTTCTTAGCCAATTATGAAATATTTTTTAAAATAAAAATGTATATTTTCTTTTTCCATTGACTGTATCAAGAAAACTTTGAACTGTAATACACATGACCGCATAGAAAACAACTAATTTATAAAAGAATTTACAGTCAGCCAATATGAGGCTAGTTTATACACATTTATTTTATTTCCATTGCGAAACAAGTTCTTATAACTTGTATTAATCACTCTCGAGACCTCATACCCGACGGAATCCATCGCCACGAGGAAGAGAGAAGAGTCATGTGGTACGTAAATGCCTTGCCTAAGGTCATATCTCCAGTGGGGCTCGAACTCCAGGCCTTTCGCCCTGGATCGAACGCCCTACAACTGCGCTATCACGACTAACAGCTTCTTAGTGAAGCACTGTTCCGATATTTACAATTATAACACACACGTTTGATATCATTACTAATGAAGTATGTATTGGATACGCTAGACTGGTAATCCAGAGATCGCATGTTCGATCCCCGTCTGACCATAATAAAATTAACAGTCTTTCAGATGGGACGTTAGACCGAGATCTCGTGTCGGGGCTTTACACCGTACACGTAAAAGAACCAGATAAGTCTCTGGAATGGGTCTCTCTCTGTATCATTGTACTATCCTCCAAAATATAAGATGACTAATCTCTTCAGGAGGCGTCGCTCATATGGGCAACCGGTAGCGACGATAAATAAACGTAAAACACACACATGTTTTGGAATAAAATATATTTGATTACAGATGAAGAGTACGATGGACAAAAGTCTGATTGACATATCCCTCTCCATGAATGTACAGCTTGCTGTACATGTATATTCTAATGCTATCAAAAGCGTCTGAAACATCTCGATCTGATTGACCCAACTATGCGTCTTATTGGTTATGACTATCTGAATGGTTGTATATACGTAAATAGGCAGAAGTGCATCCGCGGTCCAATAATGTAGTCCCAATAAATAATATAGTTAATTTTTCTTTTTGGTAAAGAATGTATTTTCATGACAGGCAGTGTGTAGTTTTTGTGTTTTTTGAGAAATTATGTGACTAGAAAAGACTTCAGACTAGTTGATGTGTAGAAAAGATGTGGTATAAGAATTCAGGCCTTTGCAAACTGAAGGTTGGTATACTGTATTATTACAGTGTGCAAACACAGTGACGTTATTTACAGGCGAGCACTTGTTATTTGAAACTTAAGATTTGAACTATTCTTGGTGGTATGTTTCAGGCTGATTTGAATACCTCTTCATAGTGGATGTGGTATCAGAAGAAATGAAAGATTGGAAATATAAATGAACAGACTGAGTGTATGTTTTTACGTTTTACTATGTATTTAATAGGCAATTGAATTGTTGTTTTACAACCATATGTCCTATCCCCCTTTATTAAAGCGACACTACATCGGTGAAAACGCAAATATATACATAATGTAATTTGCTATTATATGGTATAATTTCTTTCCAAATATTTGCCTCAAAAACTGAGTATTTCAACAAATAAACAAACGTCGTATACGCGGTTTGTTGACATAACAAAATAATGTAAATAGGGTCGACATTCATGCGTAATACAAAGCGTTTATCCTGAATAACACGAGGCATGGTACATATTTACCGTGATATCTCACATGTGTGTCTATGCATATTTATTTGTAGACTAATCTTAGTTAAATTATCTATAAACGAACGTATCGCATGTTTAGTATTTACTTCAATGACAGCAAACAGTAGTATGGTCAGCTCTTTGCTTGTTGTGTATACGTCATCACTTGTTGTGTATACGTCATCACTATAGAGCCTATTGATGATATATCGCGCAACTACCGATATCTTTACTTGTTGCGTATACGTCACCACCACCACTACCGACCTCTTTGCTTTTTTTGGTATACGCGTCACTATTGATGACGTAGCGCGCAACTACCGAGCTCTTTGCTTTTTTTGGTATACGCGTCACTATATAGCCTATTGGTAATAGCTTTATAAATAGCGATCTCGTACCATTCTATAAATATAGACTACGAACCTATCCATAAATAACTATTACGAACGCTTCTATATAAATATAGTCCGATTAGAACGGTCTTAGTACTCGAGCAGCTTCACGAGCTTCAACGAATATACGGGTAAGTTCATTATATTATTCAAGCTAGGCGTACGTTTTTATCGAGTAAGAAATCCTAATTACAAACTTAACCTATGTACGAAAATGAATAATATATATCGTTACGTATAATTCCATAAAAACGCGATAAATTATTAATAATCCGTAATGTACGTTTTAGAGCGGAGCACAGCTAACACCGCAAGATACATCTCAGTTTAGGCACCTCACCCAACAACATCAGTACAGAAAATGAAGGCGAAAACCGTTTGCCACAGTATGTACTACCAAATCCGTCATTAGTGTCATGGAAGGCCATAGAAATACTTAAACAAAATGAAATCAGCATGGAACCAAACACTGACACATTCATACATGTAATTATAAATATGATTCTAAAGTAATTAACGAGTTTACATACCACGGTTGTCATCTCTGAGCTGCAACATAGCTGATTAACCGATAAGCACAGAGTGCGCACATACCATGGCAAATTGTATCATGATTCTAAAGTAATTAATACGTTTACATATCACGGTTGTTTTCACCTGTCAATGCCATCCGTTAAAAGCTAAAGGTAAGACTGGTAATTAACCACCATCATTTCTCATAAAGGATTAACTGTTAAGACCGGAGCGCGTACATAGCTTAATCATGAGGTCATCCGCAGATAATCAACTGTTTGGGGAGATGTAGAGCACTTGGATAGCCTCAAAAATGCAGTAGCTTAGATAAACAGACTCTTGACGTATTTTGAATACGTTAGAAATCAAAATACAGGTAACTGTCTATGATTATTTTGGCTCTAGCCAGACGAATCAGGTATTTTTAGAAACATGTATAGCGCTATTTCAAGATTTGATGTCTGTCCGCCTATCCGTACGTCCGTCCGTCTGTCTGTCCGTCCGTCTGTCTGTCCGTCCGTCCGTCCGTCTGTCCGTCCGTCTGTCTGTCTGTCTGTCTGTCTGTCTGTCTGTCTGTCTGTCTGTCTGTCTGTCTGTCTGTCTGTCTGTCTGTCTGTCTGTCTGTCTGTCTGTCTGTCTGTCTGTCTGTCTGTCTGTCTGTCTGTCTGTCTGTCTGTCTGTCTGTCTGTCTGTCTGTCTGTCTGTCTGTCTGTCTGTCTGTCTGTCTGTCTGTCTGTCTGTCTGTCTGTCTGTCTGTCTGTCTGTCTGTGTCTGTCTGTGTCTGTCTGTCTGTCTGTCGTCCATCTATATGAACCTTTTATTCTAAAAAATCATGCGCAACTTATCAATATATCTGATAGGAACTAAAAATGTCGTAGCTCCCATCTAATTTATACGCATATAGGATTAATTGCAACAGGAATAGCAGACGGAATGTCTGGAAAATGCAATGTCAAAATAGATATTTCTAACTATCTCTAATCGAACATATCGCTCGTTTAGTATTCGTTCCAATGACAAACAAACGTCAACTCAGGAGCGCGGATGACAGTTATATGAAATCTTAATTTCACTTTTGAAAGCGTGTATGCCATACAATTTTAAACATTGTTTAATGATTCAATGTTGTGTTCGAACTTCGAATGTATGTAGTAAAACGAATGGGGTTGTCTCCCTTTCACCATAAAGCGGTGTTTACGTATTTCGTATATGTTAGAAGATCTACTCTCAAATACTATTAAGTATAACTATAATATGTATGTAGTTCATTAGTACATGTATATTTACCACCGTGAGGGATTGTAACATAGGGCTGTCCGATTAACGCATTGGATAGCATTTCGTTAGTGTTGGACTAAGAGAATTAACTCGTAAACGTTCCTATCTGCAACATAAAAAGGGTTATTTCCCTTTACTGCATAGCTGTAATGACCGCATTTATGTCGTTATCTTAACAGTTTGTAGACCATTCTGTTCGTCTCTCCTATTGTATCAATGTTATTTAATTAGTTTATACAAATTTATTTTAGCTCGATCAGGAATGACTGCATGTATACTTTCATTCCCACCAGTGAGAGTGATTCATATAAGTTATTAAAGCTTCTTTTCCCAATTGGGTTTTTTGATTAATAAAGTTGTTAAAGCTGACAAAACC
>CM026393.1:13635917-13651825 GCA_014843695.1 Archivesica marissinica
ATCATCAGACACACCACACTACATCATCAGACACTTCACACTACATCATCAGACACTTCACACTACATCATCAGACACACCACACTACATCATCAGAAACACAACGCTACATCATCAGACACTTCACATTACATCATCAGACACACCACACTACATCATCAGACACACCACACTACATCGTATGACACAATACACTACATCATCAGACACACCACACTACATCATCAGACACAACACACTACATCATCAGACACACCACATTACATCATCAGACACTTCACATTACATCATCAGACACACCACACTACATCATCAGACACACCACACTACATTATCAGACACACCACACTACACCATCAGACACACCACACTACATTATCAGACACACCACACTACACCATCAGACACACCACTCTACATCATCAGAAACAACACGATACATCATCAGACACACCACACTGCCGCACCAGACTCACCACACTGCCGAATCAGACTCACCACACTGTTGCATCAGACACACCACACTGCCACATCAGACACACAACACTGTCGCACAAGACACACCACAATGCCGCACCAGACACACCACACTACTGCACCAGACACACCACACTGTCGCATCAGACACATAACACTGCATCACCAGACACACCACACTGCCGCACCAGACACACCACATTGCCACACCACAATGCCGCATCACACACCACACGGCCGCATCAGACACAGCCGCATCACATACCACACGGCCGCATCAGAATCACCACACGGCCGCATCACACACCACACGGCCGCATCAGAATCACCACACTGCCACATCAGACTCCCCACACTGCCGCATCAGACTCACCACACTGCCGCATCAGACTCACCACACTGCCGAATCAGACTCACCACACTGCTGCATCAGACACACCACACTGCCACATCAGACACACAACACTGTCGCACAAGACACACCACAATGCCGCACCAGACACACCACACTACTGCACCAGACACACCACACTGCCACACCAGACACACCACACTGTCGCATCAGACGCATAACACTGCCGCACCAGACACACCACACTGCCGCACCAGACACACCACACTGCCACACCACACTGCCGCATCACACACCACACGGCCGCATCAGACACACCACACTGCCGCATCACACACCACACGGCCGCATCAGAATCACCACACGGCCGCATCACACACCACACGGCCGCATCAGACTCATCACACTGCCGCATCAGACTCACCACACTACCGCATCAGACACACCACACTGCCACATCAGACACACCACACTACATAATCAGACACACCACGCTACATCATCAGACTCCCCACACTGCCGCATCAGACTCACCACACTGCCGCATCAGACTCACCACACTGCCGAATCAGACTCACCACACTGCTGCATCAGACACACCACACTGCCACATCAGACACACAACACTGTCGCACAAGACACACCACAATGCCGCACCAGACACACCACACTACTGCACCAGACACACCACACTGTCGCATCAGACACATAACACTGCTGCACCAGACACACCACACTGCCGCACCAGACACACCACATTGCCACACCACACTGCCGCATCACACACCACACGGCCGCATCAGACACACCACACTGCCGCATCACATACCACACGGCCGCATCAGAATCACCACACGGCCGCATCACACACCACACGGCCGCATCAGAATCACCACACTGCCACATCAGACTCACCACACTACCGCACCAGACACACCACGACACATTATCAGACACACAACACTGCCGCACCAGACACACCATGACACATCATCCTACCCACCACACTGCCACACCACACTGCCGCATCAGACATACCACACTGCCGCATCAGACCCACCACACTCCCGCACCAGACACACCACACTGCCGCATCACACACCACATTACCGCATCCAACACACCACACTGCCGCATCAGACACACCACACTACATAATCAGACACACCACGCTACGTCATCAGACTCACCACACTACATCATCAGACAAACAACACCTCCGCATCATCACACCCAACTGCCGCACCAAAAACACCATGCTACACCACGCTACATCATCAGACTCCCCACACTGCCGCATCAAAAACCACACTACCGCATCAGACACACCACACTGCCGCATCAGACACACCACACTACATAATCAGACACACCACGCTACATCATCAGACTCCCCACACTTCCTCATCAGACTCACCACACTGCCGCATCAGACTCACCACACTACCGCATCAGACACACCACACTGCCGCATCAGACACACCACACTACATAATCAGACACACCACGCTACATCATCAGACTCCCCACACTGCCGCATCAGACTCACCACACTGCCGCATCAGACACACCACACTGCCGAATCAGACTCACCACACTGCTGCATCAGACACACCACACTGCCACATCAGACAAACAACACTGTCGCACAAGACACACCACAATGCCGCACCAGACACACCACACTACTGCACCAGACACACCACACTGCCGCACCAGACACACCACACTCATCAGACACAACACTCCACAGACACACCACACCACAGACACACCACAACACACACACACACACCATCAGACACCACATCCACAACACCACACCCATCAGACACCACACCATCAACACCACACCCATCAGACACACCACACTGTCGCATCAGACACATAACACTGCCGCACCAGACACACCACACTGCCGCACCAGACACACCACACTGCCACACCACACTGCCGCATCACACACCACACGGCCGCATCAGACACACCACACTGCCGCATCACACACCACACGGCCGCATCAGAATCACCACACGGCCGCATCACACACCACACGCCGCATCAGACTCACCACACTGCCGCATCAGACTCACCACACTACCGCATCAGACACACCACACTGCCGCATCAGACACACCACACTACATCATCAGACACTTCACACTACATCATCAGACACACCACACTACATCATCAGAAGCACAACGCTACATCATCAGACACACCACACTACATCATCAGACAAACCATGCTACATCATCAGACACACCACACTGCCACACACCACGCTGCCGCATCATCACACCACACTGTCACACCAGACTCACCACACTGCCGAATCAGACTCACCACACTGCTGCATCAGACACACCACACTGCCACATCAGACACACAACACTGTCGCACAAGACGCACCACAATGCCGCACCAGACACACCACACTACCGCATCAGACACACCACACTGCCGCATCAGACTCACCACACTGCCGCACCAGACTCACCACACTGCTGCATCAGACACACCACACTGCCACATCAGACACACAACACTGTCGCACAAGACACACCACAATGCCGCACCAGACACACCACACTACCGCATCAGACACACCACACTGCCGCATCAGACTCACCACACTGCCGCACCAGACTCACCACACTGCTGCATCAGACACACCACACTGCCACATCAGACACACAACACTGTCGCACAAGACACACCACAATGCCGCACCAGACACACCACACTACTGCACCAGACACACCACAATGCCGCACCAGAATCACCACACTGCCGCATCACACACCACACTACCGCATCAGAATCACCACACTGCCGCATCAGACTCACCACACTGCCGCACCAGACACACCACGACACATCATCAGACACACAACACTGCTGCACCAGACACACCATGACACATCATCCTACCCACCACACTGCCGCACCAGACACACCACACTGCCGCATCAGATTCACCACACTGCTGCATCAGACACACCACACTGCCACATCAGACACACAACACTGTCGCACAAGACGCACCACAATGCCGCACCAGACACACCACACTACCGCATCAGACACACCACACTGCCACACAAGACACACCACACTGCCGCACCAGACACACCACACTGCCACACCAGACACACCACACGGCCGCATCAGAATCACCACACTGCCACATCAGACTCACCACACTACCACACCACGACACACCATCAGACACACAACATTGCCGCACCAGACACACCATGACACATCATCCTACCCACCACACTGCCACACCAGACACACCACACTGCCGCATCAGACCCACCACACTCCCGCACCAGAATCACCACACTGCCGCATCACACACCACACTACCGCATCAGAATCACCACACTGCCGCATCAGACTCACCACACTGCCGCACCAGACACACCACGACACATCATCAGACACACAACACTGCTGCACCAGACACACCATGACACATCATCCTACCCACCACACTGCCGCACCAGACACACCACACTGCCGCATCAGATTCACCACACTGCCGCTTCATACTCATCACACTGCTGCATCAGACTCACCACACTACATCATCAGACAAACCACGCTACATCATCAGACACACTACACTGCCGCACCAGACACACCACACTGCCGCATCAGATTCACCACACTACATAATCAGACAAACCAAGCTACATCATCAGACACACCACACTACATAATCAGACAAACCACGCTACATCATCAGGCACACCACACTACATCATAAGACACACCACACTACATCACCAGACAAACCACATTACATCGTCAGACACACCACACTACATCATCAGACAAACCACGCTACATCATCAGACACACCACACTGCCACACCAGACACACCACACTGCCGCACCAGACACACCACACTGCCGCATCATCACACCATACTGCCGCATCAGACTCACCACATTACCGCATCAGACTCACCACACTGCCGCTCCAGACTCACCACACTGCCGCATCAGACTCACCACACTGCTGCATCAGACTCACAACACTGCCGCACCAGACTCACCACACTGCCGCATCAGACTCACCACACTGCCGCTCCAGACTCACCACACTGCCGCATCAGACTCACCACACTGCTGCATCAGACTCACAACACTGCCGCACCAGACTCTCCACACTGCCGAATCAGACTCACCACACTGCCGCACCAGACACACCATGCTACATCATCAGACACGCCATGCTACATCATCAGACACACCATGCCACATCATCAGACACACCATGCCACATCATCAGACACACCATGCCACATCATCAGACACACCACACTGCCGCACCAGACTCACCACACTGCCGCACCAGACACACCACACTGCCGCACCAGACACACCACGCTACATCATCAGACACACCATGCCACATCATCAGACACACCATGCCACATCATCAGACACGCCATGCTACATCATCAGACACACCACGCTACATCACCAGACACGCCACACTACATCATCAGACACGCCATGCTACATCATCAGACACACCATGCCACATCATCAGACACACCATGCCACATCATCAGACACACCATGCCACATCATCAGACACACCATGTCACATCATCAGACACACCATGCCACATTATCAGACACATCATGCCACATCATCAGACACACCTTGCCACATCATCAGACACACCATGCCACATCATCAGACACACCATGCCACATCATCAGACACACCATGCCACATCATCAGACACACCATGTCACATCATCAGACACACCATGCCACATTATCAGACACATCATGCCACATCATCAGACACACCATTCCACATCATCAGACACACCATGCCACATCATCAGACACACCATGCCACATCATCAGACACACCATGCCACATAATCAGACACACCATGCCACATCATCAGACACACCATGCCACATCATCAGACACACCATGCCACATCATCAGACACACCACCGTCCCACACATGCTGACGTCACGGAACTTAGCAACAGTACCTCGACCGTCAAACTCATGCTGACATCACGGAAGTTAACAACAGTACTTTGACCGTCCCACACCTGCTGACGTCTCGGAAGTTAACAATAGTATGGTAAGGGTTGTACTTATATAATAGTCTTTGTTTTCTGGGTATACGCATAAAATCGGTCTACTGTTCGAGAGTTCCAATCTATGTTTATTTAGATCTACTAGCCGTATGGTATGAATGACATAACTGTAGTAAACATATCAACCATTGCAAACTGTAACAAACACCCTGAACGTACACATTGAGTCAGAGTATACGTGTGGCATCCGTGGTCCAGTGGTAGAGCGTCGGATTTGGAATCGATCGGTCCCGGTGTCATATAGAATAATGACCCCCCTTATAGAATAATGACCCCCCCCCCATCCCCAAAGCCTACAAAAACAATGTTATCAATATATTTTATTAATAATTGCATAAGCTATCAAATTAACAATTATCAATACAATTATATTGAATTTATGGTACGCAGACAATTGCCCACAAGACAATTGCCCACAAGACAATTGCTCACAAGACAATTACCCACAAGACAATTGCCCACAACATTAATGAGCAATAAGACATTTGCCCACAACTCATTTGCCCACAACAAAGTTACTAATGAATTCTGAACATGTATGAATAAAGTGATAATTAGATCTCAGCCAGTATGAAGAGTGAATTGGAAGAGGCTCATGAAAAATGAATTATTTTTACTTTAAAAATTTATTATCATATACAGTGACATTATATACAAGAATAACACTACATGTGAAGTCCCATCACCTCTATAAAAGCTAAAGATTATAAATGGAATATATTTCAATTAAAATTATATACATGTAGCCCCTGGGATTTTCATCATGTAGAATCAAAAAAAGCAAAGTAAGATACTAAAAGCATTTCTTTATATATGTTGCACGTAGCATGTAGCACCTGAGGTTTCACTGAAAGCACTTTACAAAAGTGCAACTACTACAAAAATGTTAAAATGGCCATCATATTTTAAAGCATTTAAACAACATACCGGTATTTCACTCACAAATAATATGTATATATAAATCTGTGTGTATGCCTGAGATTTTGACTTTCACCATGCATGATACAAATTTCCTGTGACACTCCTTCATATTGGCAACCCTCTGCTTATTCAAGGCGGATGTTGTGTCCCACTGCTTCTAAGAAATCTTCCAGTGTTCTCTGTTCCTCTGAGGAAGGATCTTGCAGGGTTCCCTCCAGTGAGTTTCCAGTCCTCAGGAATGAGTAGTTATTGCAAACTTGATGGGTCTTTAGGCTGGTTTCCACTTTGCTGGCGTTGCAGGTCTCTCTTCACAGTGTTGATGTTACCAATTCTTGAACGCACATCTTCAGTAGCTTCAAGCAGAGCCTGAGTTACAAGCTGGTTAGGTTTTGATCTGGACTGCTTGGCCTGTGCCTTTAGGACTGTGCGTAACTTTGTAACTTCTACTCCTGTCCTGTCAGCTGGGTGGTTGTGAAGGACCAAAGAACGTGGATTTTCAAACGTATCATCAGTGGTCACACTCCCTTTGCAGCCTGTTGTTCGTGAATGATGGCAGTTCCAACGAATCCAACTTGTATAAGTCCTTTTCTTTACATACATGTAGCCATCAAGACAGAGCTTTTCTCCACCTCTGTTAGTCTTGATAATTTCCATATTGAATGTTTGAGTAAGCCTCACATATACCATTCTTATATACAATTAGATCTCCTGTTTGACATTTCTGGGAACTGCTCTCAACTTCAAGGGAATCAAAGGGATCAAAGACATATCATAGCATCCAGCAATGAGTATGAAAATCAAGGTGTGATCAATATAGCCTTTTATGCAATGTAGGTATAAGGCAGTGAGCCTTAATTTGAGTGCAAACTTTGAGTACAAGCCCAAACAGTATGCAAAGTGTGAACAACAAGGTGTGATATACAATGCATGCTGTATGACCGACCATCATTATGTAAGGTTATGAACCTTAATTAGGGTTCATCACTCAACTACAAAGGGATTCAACACTCATTAGTGCATGAGGTTTGACAGGTAAATGAAACTACTAATTTGCAAAATAAGCTATATTAACTGCAAATTGTGGGCAACTGTCTTCTTTCTCATTAAGATTGTGGGCAATTGTCTTGTGGGCAATTGTCTTGTGAGCAATTGTCTTGTGGGCAATTGTCTTGTGGGCAATTGTCATGGAACCGAATTTTTGTATGAAAAAAGACATACACTCAACTTAATTGGTATTTGAAACCATGCAGCTCAAAATAAATACCATAAAATAGCACAGTACTAACCATTCTTATCATATTCATGCATGTTCTCTTAAACTTTCCAGAACATATATAATATGCTGTTAACCATTATAATTCTGACTGGTGTGGCTAACAAATATTCCACAGGTGTGAAAATCCCCATAATAAAGCAATAAAACCTTATTGTTGGAGCACTGCAATCAACTGTGACACTTCCTGTGTTACATGTTTTATATCATTCATAATACATAATATTTTATTATTGTATGAGCAAGGACAGATAACATTATGTTTTATAACGTGTGCCTCCCAATGCAGGAAACTTTTCCATGCCATAGAATAATGACCACCTGTATGTATGTAAACTATATGAGAGAAGGGGGTCACTTTTCCATGCCGTAGAATAATGACCCCCCTGTATATTAACTATATGAGTGAAGGGAGGTCACTTTTCCATGCCATAGAATAATGACCCCCCTGTATGTAAACTGTATGAGTGAAGGGGGTCACTTTTCCATACCATAGAATAATGACCCCCCTGTATATTAACTATATGAGTGAAGGGGGGTCACTTTTCCATGCCATAGAATAATGACCCCCCCCCCTGTATGTAAACTATATGAGTGAAGGGGGTCACTTTTCCATGCCATAGAATAATGACCCCCTGTATATTAACTATATGAGTGAAGGGGGGTCACTTTTCCATGCCATAGAATAATGACCCCCCTGTATATTAACTATATGAGTGAAGGGGGGGTCACTTTTCCATGCCATAGAATAATGACCCCCCTGTATATTAACTATATGAGTGAGGTGGGTCACTTTTCCATGCCATAGAATAATGACCCCCCTGTATATTAACTATATGAGTGAAGGTGGGGTCAATTTTCCATGCCGTAGAATAATGACCCCCTGTATATTAACGATATGAGTCAGACGGGGGGTCATTTTTCATGCCATAGAATAATGACCCTGTATATTAACTATATGAGTGAAGGGGGTCACTTTTCCATGCCATAGAATAATGACCCCCCTGTATATTAACTATATGAGTGAAGGGGGGTCACTTTTCCATGCCATAGAATAATGACCCCCCTGTATATTAACTATATGAGTAAAGGGGGGTCACTTTTCCATGCCATAGAATAATGACCCCCCTGTATATTAACAATGAGTGAAGGGGGGTCACTTTTCCATGCCATAGAATAATGACCCCCCTGTATATTAACTATATGAGTAGGTGGGTCACTTTTCCATGCCATAGAATAATGACCCCCCTGTATATTAAACTATGAGTGAAGGGGGGTCACTTTTCCATGCCATAGAATAATGACCCCCCTGTATATTAACTATATGAGTGAGGTGGGTCACTTTTCCATGCCGTAGAATAATGACCCCCTGTATATTAACTATATGAGTGAAGGGGGGTCACTTTTCCATGCCATAGAATAATGACCCCCCCTGTATGTAAACTGTATGAGTGAAGGGGGGTCATTTTTCCATACCGTAGAATAATGACCACCCTGTATATTAACTATATGAGTGAAGGGGGGTCATTTTTCCATGCCATAGAATAATGACCCCCCTGTATATTAACTATATGAGTGAGGTGGGTCACTTTTCCATGCCATAGACTAATGACCCCCCTGTATATTAACTATATGAGTGAAGGTGGGGTCAATTTTCCATGCCGTAGAATAATGACCCCCTGTATATTAATGATATGAGTCAGACGGGGGGTCATTTTTCCATGCCATAGAATAATGACCCCCCTGTATATTAACTATGAGTGAAGGGGGGTCATTTTCCCATGCCATAGAATAATGACCCCCTTGTATGTAAACTGTATGAGTGAAGGGGGTCACTTTTCCATACCATAGAATAATGACCCCCCTGTATATTAACTATATGAGTGAAAGGCGGTCACTTTTCCATGCCATAGAATAATGACCCCTCTGTATATTAACTGTATGAGTGAAAGAGGTCACTTTTCCATACCGTAGAATAATGACCCCCCCCCCCTGTATATTAACTATATGAGTGAAGGGGGGTCATTTGTCCATGCCATAGAATAATGATCCCCCTTTATATTAACTATGTTTATTTAGTTTAATCAATATTTTATTGCTCGATTAGTTTTTTTTACATATATACATGTGAATACAAACATGACAAATTAAAGAAAAGCAAACGGGTCGGGCCACAAGTTCTAGCAACATTAGTTACGGCCCTTCCCGACAGATAGTAATTCAAGACAAATAGCGACTAATGATTTCAAGCATAAATAATGAAATATAGCGAATTTTTTCTCAAATTCCTATTTATGAAAAGAGTACATGTTGTATAATTATAAAAACAAAATAATAAAGAATAAGATAAAGAAAGACGTATGAGATAGGGAGGGCGACAGAGAGAGGCGATGAGGGAGGAGAGAGATTGTGATCGTAGGAGAGAATGAAAAAAGGTAATTTTCTAATTACAATGTCCAGCGCTCAAGTCCAGTTCACTGCAGTCAGCCGCCATGTTAGGGCACATATCTATATAAGTTTACTCATAGCGAAATAGCATTCAGATAGAGACCAATGATTATGTGAATCTGTTGGAGTGTTTTATGAATAATTGAACTTCTGTAAAAAGTAGTCTGTTTTCATCTGCCGAATAGTCATCCTTACCATATAGTAATGTTTGTGTACTCAGAGGGTGATATGTAATGGTAGCTGTAAATAAGTGTAGTCTTTGAGCACGGAATAGACAGCAATTAAAGAAGTAGTGTTCAGCATCTTCCGTGTGAAAACCACAGTCACATGTGGGACTATCGCGTAAATGATTTCTATAGAGGTCACCATTCAAGTTGCTACAAAAATTTCGTATTCGAGCATGGTAAACTGAATATGATCTTTCACCATTAAGGAAATGTTGGGGAACTATCGGAGGTTTAAACTTATCCTTGAGTTTGGATTTGAAAATATTGAGCGTTGCAGAGTTCCTTGTGATTGGGTCAATGTTATTCCAAAGGGCAGTAGAAGCCGGTATAAATGAATTTGAAAAAAATGTGTGTACGACGAGCCATTGTGATGTAATCATTTTTATTACGGAGTGGGTATGGTACCGATTCAGAAACGGTAATGGGAATTATATTAGCTAAATATTCTGGTAGATTTCCATGTTTTGCTTTATAAATTGTTATAAGTTTCTGTATGTTACGTCTATTGGTTAGAGACACCCAGCCTATTTCGGTTAATAAACGATCAATAGAAACAGATCTTGTAAGACCAGTAACAATACGTGCAGCTTCATACTGAATTCGTTCTAAGGATAGTTTTTCGTATTCAGCGCAGCCAGCCCAAACAATTGATGCATATTCTAAAATAGGTCTCATATATGAAATATAAATTTGATTAAGTGCATTACGTTTTACTCTAAACTTTAATGCTCTCATCGAACCAAGAACTCTAGAAGCTGAAGCTATTATATTGTTAACGTGAGTATGCCATTTACCATCGGAACTTAAGGTAACACCTAAGTGTTTGTGATTTTCCACGTAATCAAGTTGAATATTGTTAAAATTGAGAACTGGTCTGCGTTCAGACCCCAGGGTAAAAAACATTACTTCTGTTTTATTCGGGTTAAAATTCACAAGCCACTGACGGGACCAGTCTGTAATTTTCTGGAGATCACTATTAAGGGTAGTTTCCATGTATGTAATATCAGAAGATGAAACAGCTAGAGAACTGTCATCTGCAAAGAGACGAGTAATGCTGACCAAACTATCAGCAATATCATTAACATAGATTAAGAAAAGAAGGGGTCCAAGTACTGAACCTTGAGGCACACCTGCAGATACAATTTTTGAGTTTGAAAGCTCGGATCCAACAAATACTCTTTGGCTACGATTGGATAGGTATGTTTTTGTCCATTGCAGATTGTGTCCATCAATTCCATTTTGTCTTAGTTTGAATAATAATCCTTCATGCCAAACACGATCGAACGCTTTCGATATATCGCAATACACCATACACGTGGGAACTTTATTATCAAACGACTGACACATCTGGTGGTAAATGTCTAATAATTGGTAAACCGTTGAATGACCTGGAAGAAAGCCAGATTGTTTAGGGTATATAAGATTGTTAAAATACAAGTGGTTATAAAAGTGCTTAAAAACAACTCTTTCCATGACTTTACCAACACAGCTTATCAGAGATATTGGCCTGTAATTGGCAGGGGACTTCCTGTCGCCCTTTTTGAATAGAGGCATAACAGTAGCTGATTTCCAAGGATCAGGGTAATTACCTTCGCTCAGTGATCTATTATAAAGTATACTTAACGGTTTACAAATTGTGAGTTTGCATTCTTTTAGCATTCTGTGACTTACCTCATCGGGACCTGAGGCTTTATTAATTAACAATGTTGATAAAATATCTATAATTTCTCGCTCAGTAATGATAAACGGTTGCAAGGTATTGGGAGTTTTTCTAGTGAAGTGTGGTAGTGTCGTTTGTGAAGAGTCGACAGTAGAGATTGAAACAAAATAGTTATTAAGACAGTTAGCTTTTTCGGTGTCAGTAATGAAATTTACCTCTACATCGTTTTCTTCTGTGCATAACGGTGGCATAGTTTCACAATTTTTATTGTCTTTAACTAGCATTTTAAGCATCTTCCAATACAATCGGGGATTATTTGAACTACTATCACTTAAAGTGGTTTCTATGTCATTAAAGAATCGTTCTTTTGCATGTTTTTTAAGATTATTTACTTTGTTTCGAAGAAGTTTATATTTGATCCAGTCTGTTGGTTTATTTGTGTTAATAGACTTTTGTTTTTGACGATCTCTTTGGCGAGATGTACGGCGAATTTTAGAGTCATACCAAGGCTTATCGTTAGGTCTTATTGTAACATAGTTTGAGGGGATACATTTTTCGGATAATTCAATAAACTTTTTAGTAAATAGAGCGGTTGCATCGTGAATTGAATTCGATTGTAGGAAGGTCCAGTCAGTATTTGTTATCAGCTCATTAAATTGATTAAAATCTGCTCTTTTATAATTCCACAAACGTCTTTTGTATGGAATTGAGGCTGGTCGATCAACTTTAATATAAATGAAGGTACCAAGATGGTCACTAATATTACCTGGCGTGTCAAAAGTACCAGAGTGTAACACCGAAACGTCATGGGAAATAGCAATGGGGTCAATGAGTGTGGACGAATGAGCTGTGATTCGTGTTGGTTCCGATATAACATTGTGCATATTATTTATAATTAAAATATCGCGAAATTTGTGATTGTTCATGTTCAATTGGTCCTCATTAATGTCACCTAAAAGCAATACTTTTCCACCAAGATCAAACGCCTTCTCAAGACATGTGTTTAACCTGTCCCAAAAAGCCACTGTTGTATGAGGTGGTCTATATAAGTTGGCAATCAAGTAAAACTCATTTCTGCATTTAATTTGAATCCAAAGTGATTCAGGTAAATAATTATCTAGCTCCAAAATTCTTTTACTTGACAAGTGTTCTGTTACATATATTAAAAGTCCACCTGAATGACAGGTATTATCTTTTCGGTATATTTCACCAAAGCCTTCAAGTGCCAATGATTCTGTACAAACGGTCCCATCTAAGTGTGTCTCAGTGAGGCAAATTAAGTCGAAATCCAGCCAGTTATCAGAAATAAATTCCAATTTGTTTCGGATACTTCTTATATTTTGATGGAGAATCGAGAGACATTTGCCCTGATCAATAATAGAACCTGGGTTTCTTGCTACATCACCAGCTAATAACATTAATTTAAACAGGAGGACAGGAAAATGTAGATTGTTGCCCAAAAAGTCGCTGAATATTAAGCTATTGTAATTATCGATATTAATTAATGAAACTGTCAGTACAAACTGAACATTTACTATACTGGAATTCATTATTTTAGCTAACTTTCTAATGATATAAAGGCCCTGTGTAAGATAATTCAATAATGTCAGTAGTAGTATAATTGTTAGAGGATACCTGTAAAAATATTCGATCTTAGACATTTTCTGAGTGCTATTGTTAAATAAACCTATTGCCGCTCTATATAAATTCAAATCAATCATTATCGATGCGGATATAGACACACACATCCAAACATATTATAAATAGCGGCAAAAAGGTCAGATGTGACACAACCGACTACCAACTGCAGAGAACTGGACACACAAAAGCTGTAGATTGTATTTAAGAGGAAAGAGAGGTAACACAAAATGTGAACAATTATCATCGTCTTGTTGTCTAAACAAGGCGGAAAAAAAGAATAATTTGTTTTGTAATGATAAACAGAAATACCATAATTTTTTAACCCGATTTTGAGTATGTAATGCACATACATGATGAGTGAAAGCCGTATTTAGTAAAAATGTACATCACCGCATATTATATATCATATACTAACACTAAATAATATATGCAATAACCTCTTCATATAGTTATAAAGGAGACGAGAAGCGCTATATAAATTTCTAACTTAGCACACGAAATGCCCGTGTAAAATCGTACGAAATGTCTCTGTTATTCGTGTATAGCGGATTAAACATAACCATCAGTCTAGCCACCTGTGCATGTAATGTGAAGACTAGTATAACAGTTGTAAATTATTATACATGTACTCAAGCTATTTCATTTATTAATATTTATCAGGATAATTTATATCAGATGTGATCGAAAAACAAAAATTGTGAAAAGGATTTTATTAAGTGAGAGAAGAGAGACAGTAAAAACTCTCTTGAAGCAGGATTTGTACAGTACAAACATATACACTGGATACCAGGTAAACTGTTTACAGTTAACTTAGTGACATATAGCAGTGTTATTATCAGTATATTCTGCAAGCATATATCTGTATAGACAGTATATAGCAGGGCAATTGCATACGTAATTACTTATCGAATTGTAGAATGTTATTTACTATTGTAGATTAAGGAGAGAAAATGAAACAATACTTTGAATATCAAGATTCACCGAATGAACGAATGAGTGAACACATTTCTGACTAAATGAGCCCGAGTTTAATTTAAACAATCGGTTGATTTTTTAAGCAATTAGTCAACAAATCAATGAATCCGTTAATTAACATGTCGGCATCAACAATATAACTGTGTATATTAACAACCATGACCCCAGTAATTAATCAGTCAAAGACTGAATAAATAGATGAATGAGTGAGAGAGTGAGTGAATGAATGAATGAATGAACCAGTCAATCAGACCATCATTCAATCAATCAATCGATCGATCGAACAATCATTCGATCGATCGATCAATCAATCAAACAGTGAACGAAAGAATCAATCAATCAATCATTCAGTCAATGCAATCAATCAAACAGTCAATGCAATAAACAAACAAACAATCATTGAACCATATACATACAATGACAGACTGAATGACTGTATGAATAATAGGTGACATGACTACATGAATAGGTAACATGAATGCATGAGTAAACGGTCGAACCAATGCATTAATTAATTAATGAATGAGTGATTGATTGAATGAATGGAAGAGGCAATCAATGACTTAATGCATACTAGCTAATGACATCATATCTGGATTGTATAATATTATACAGGTTATGTACAAATATGAACTATATGGGGTGGCCGGTATACAATCGAAACGTTAGTTTCGTAATCTGTACAATTATGGCAAATGTACAACAGATGGGTTATATGTTATTGTAAACATTTTGTAACGTACTTAAGTTGTTTTATTACTTATACCGAAGAAATATAGACA
>CM026393.1:13652825-13672539 GCA_014843695.1 Archivesica marissinica
AATGAGAAACCGGTGTCATATAGAATATTGACCCGCCAAAATAATGACCCGCGGGTCATTATTCTATAGGAAAAAGTGACCCGCGGGTCCATATTCTATTATAGAATAATGACCCCCCTTATAGAATAATGACCCCCCCCCCATCCCCAAAGCCTACAAAAACAATGTTATCAATATATTTTATTAATAATTGCATAAGCTATAAAATTAACAATTATCAATAAAATTATATTGAATTTATGTATGAAAAAAGACATACACTCAACTTAATTGGTATTTGAAACCATGCAGCTCAAAATAAATACCATAAAATAGCACAGTACTAACCATTCTTATCATATTCATGCATGTTCTCTTAAACTCTCCAGAACATATATAATATGCTGTTAACCATTATAATTCTGACTGGTGTGGCTAACAAATTTTCCACAGGTGTGAAAATCCCCATAATAAAGCAATAAAACCTTATTGTTGGAGCACTGCAATCAACTGTGACACTTCCTGTGTTACATGTTTTATATCATTCATAATACATAATATTTTATTATTGTATGAGCAAGGACAGATAACATTATGTTTTATAACGTGTGCCTCCCAATGCAGGAAACTTTTCCATGCCATAGAATAATGACCACCTGTATGTATGTAAACTATATGAGAGAAGGGGGTCACTTTTCCATGCCGTAGAATAATGACCCCCCTGTATATTAACTATATGAGTAACGGGTGGTTACTTTTCCATGCCATAGAATAATGACCCCCCTGTATGTAAACTGTATGAGTGAAGGGGGGTCACTTTTCCATACCGTAGAATAATGACCCCCCTGTATATTAACTATATGAGTGAAGGGGGGTCATTTTTCCATGCCATAGAATAATGACCCCCCTGTATATTAACTATATGAGTGAGGTGGGTCACTTTTCCATGCCATAGAATAATGACCCCCCTGTATATTAACTATATGAGTGAGGGGGGTCACTTTTCCATGCCATAGAATAATGACCCCCTGTATATTAACTATATGAGTGAAGGGGGTCACTTTTCCATGCCATAGAATAATGACCCCCCTGTATATTAACTATATGAGTGAGGGGGGTCACTTTTCCATGCCATAGAATAATGACCCCCTGTATATTAACTATATGAGTGAAGGGGGTCACTTTTCCATGCCATAGAATAATGACCCCCTGTATATTAACTATATGAGTGAAGGGGGTCACTTTTCCATGCCATAGAATAATGACCCCCCTGTATATTAACTATATGAGTGAAGGGGGTCACTTTTCCATGCCATAGAATAATGACCCCCTGTATATTAACTATATGAGTGAAGGGGGGTCACTTTTCCATGCCATAGAATAATGACCCCCCTGTATATTAACTATATGAGTGAAGGGGGTCACTTTTCCATGCCATAGAATAATGACCCCCCTGTATGTAAACTATATGAGTGAAGGGGGTCACTTTTCCATGCCATAGAATAATGACCCCCCTGTATATTAACTATATGAGTGAAGGGGGGTCACTTTTCCATGCCATAGAATAATGACCCCCTGTATATTAACTATATGAGTGAAGGGGGGTCACTTTTCCATGCCATAGAATAATGACCCCCTGTATGTAAACTGTATGAGTGAAGGGGGTCACTTTTCCATGCCATAGAATAATGACCCCCCTGTATATTAACTATATGAGTGAAGGGGGGTCACTTTTCCATGCCATAGAATAATGACCCCCTGTATATTAACTATATGAGTGAGGTGGGTCACTTTTCCATGCCATAGAATAATGACCCCCCTGTATATTAACTATATGAGTGAAGGGGGTCACTTTTCCATGCCATAGAATAATGACCCCCCTGTATATTAACTATATGAGTGAAGGGGGGTCACTTTTCCATGCCATAGAATAATGACCCCCTGTATATTAACTATATGAGTGAAGGGGGGTCACTTTTCCATGCCATAGAATAATGACCCCCTGTATATTAACTATATGAGTGAGGGGGGTCACTTTTCCATGCCATAGAATAATGACCCCCCTGTATATTAACTATATGAGTGAAGGGGGGTCACTTTTCCATGCCATAGAATAATGACCCCCCTGTATATTAACTATATGAGTGAAGGGGGGGTCACTTTTCCATGCCATAGAATAATGACCCCCCTGTATGTAAACTGTATGAGTGAGGTGGGTCACTTTTCCATGCCATAGAATAATGACCCCCCTGTATATTAACTATATGAGTGAAGGGGGGTCACTTTTCCATGCCATAGAATAATGACCCCCTGTATATTAACTATATGAGTGAAGGTGGGTCACTTTTCCATGCCATAGAATAATGACCCCCCTGTATATTAACTATATGAGTGAGGTGGGTCACTTTTCCATGCCATAGAATAATGACCCCCTGTATATTAACTATATGAGTAGAGGGGGGTCACTTTTCCATGCCATAGAATAATGACCCCCCTGTATATTAACTATATGAGTGAGGTGGGTCACTTTCCAATGCCATAGAATAATGACCCCCCTGTATATTAACTATATGAGTGAAGGTGGGGTCAATTTTCCATGCCGTAGAATAATGACCCCCTGTATATTAACTATATGAGTCAGACGGGGGGTCATTTTTCCATGCCATAGAATAATGACCCCCTGTATATTAATATGAGTGAAGGGGGGTCACTTTTCCATGCCATAGAATAATGACCCCCCTGTATATTAACTATATGAGTGAAGGGGGTCACTTTTCCATGCCATAGAATAATGACCCCCCTGTATATTAACTATATGAGTGAAGGGGGGTCATTTTCCATGCCATAGAATAATGACCCCCTGTATATTAACTATATGAGTGAAGGGGGGTCACTTTTCCATGCCATAGAATAATGACCCCCCTGTATATTAACTATATGAGTGAGGTGGGTCACTTTTCCATGCCATAGAATAATGACCCCCCTGTATATTAACTATATGAGTAAAGGGGGGGTCATTTTTCCATGCCATAGAATAATGACCCCCCTGTATATTAACTATATGAGTGAAGGGGGGTCACTTTTCCATGCCATAGAATAATGACCCCCCTGTATATTAACTATATGAGTGAAGGGGGTCACTTTTCCATGCCATAGAATAATGACCCCCCTGTATATTAACTATATGAGTGAGGGGGGGTCACTTTTCCATGCCATAGAATAATGACCCCCTGTATATTAACTATATGAGTGAGGGGGGTCACTTTTCCATGCCATATCGATCAGCCAGTAAAGCGGGATGGATGAAGTCGTCCCAATTATTTTGCTCATTATTGGTATATTTTACCAATGTTTGGACAAGTGTTTGATTAAACCTTTCCATTAAACCATTTGTTTTGGGGGTGATATGCACTTGTCCTGCGATGGTCGATGCCAATTAGTCTGCAGATTTCGTCATTGAGCATTGCAAAACTATTCTATGATATAGATAGTGACCCCCTCCCACTCATATAATCTGTTAATATGGGGGTGATTATCCTCTGATATTGATAGTGACCCCCTACCACTCATAATCTATTCATATGGGGGTGATTATCCTCTGATATGGATAGTGACCCCCTCCCACTCATATAATCTGTTCATATGGGGGTGATTATCCTCTGATATGGATAGTGACCCCCTCCCACTCATATAATCTATTCATATGGGGGTGAGTATCCTCTGATATGGATAGTGACACCCTCCCACTCATATAATCTATTCATATGGGGGTGAGTATCCTCTGATATGGATAGTGACCCCCTCCCACTCATATAATCTGTTCATATGGGGGTGATTATCCTCTGATATGGATAGTGACCCCTCCCACTCATATAATCTATTCATATGGGGGTGAGTATCCTCTGATATGGATAGTGACCCCCTCCCACTCATATAATCCATTCATATGGGGGTGAGTATCCTCTGATATGGATAGTGACCCCCTCCCACTCATATAATCTACACATATGTAGGTGATTATTCTGTGATATGGATAGTGACACCCTCCCACTCATATAATCTACACATATGGGGGTGATTATCCTATGATATGGATAGTGAGCCCCTCCCACTCATATACTCTACACATATGTAGGTGATTATTCTGTGATATGGATAGTGACCCCCTCCCACTCATATAATCTATTCATATGGGGGTGAGTATCCTCTGATATGGATAGTGACCTCCCACTCATATACTCTACACATATGTAGGTGATTATTCTGGATATGGATAGTGACCCCCTCCCACTCATATAATCTATTCATATGGGGGTGATTATCCTATATGGATAGGACCCCCTCCCACTCTATAATTACACATTAGGTGTTTCTGTGATATGGATAGTGACACCCTCCCACTCATATAATCTATTCATATGGGGGTGAGTATCCTCTGATATGGATAGTGACCCCCTCACTCATATAATCTATTCATATGGGGGTGATTATCCTCTGATATGGATAGTGACCCCCTCCCACTCATATAATCTACACATATGGGTGATTATCCGATATGGATAGTGACCCCCTCCCACTCATATAATCTACACATATGGGGGTGATTATCTATGATATGGATAGTGACACCCCTCCACTCATATAATCTACACTATGTTGGTGATTATCCTATGATATGGATAGTGACACCCTCCCACTCATATAATCTACACATATGGGGGTGATTATCCTATGATATGGATAGTGACACCCTCCCACTCATATAATCTACACATATGGGGGTGATTATCCTATGATATGGATAGTGAGCCCCTCCCACTCATATAATCTACAATATGTTGGTGATTATCCTATGATATGGATAGTGACACCCTCCCACTCATATAATCTACACATAGGGGGTGATTATCCTATGATATGGATAGTGACACCCTCCCACTCATATAATCTACACATATGTTGGTGATTATCCTATGATATGGATAGTGACAACCTCCCACTCATATAATCTACACATATGTTGGTGATTATCCTATGATATGGATAGTGACACCCTCCCACTCATTTAATCTACACATATGTTGGTGATTATCCTATATGGATAGTGACACCCTCCCACTCATATAATCTACACATATGTGGGTGATTATCCTATGATATGGATAGTGACACCCTCCCACTCATATAATCTACACATATGTGGGTGATTATTCTATGATATGGATAGTGACACCCTCCCACTCATATAATCTACACATATGTGGGTGATTATTCTATGACATGGAAAAGTGACCCACCGTCACTCGTACTGTGTAAACATAGGGGGTGGTCATTATTCTATGGCATGGAAAAGTGACCCACTCACTCATATAGTTTACATACAGGGGGTCATTATTCTATGGCATGAAAAAGTGACCCCCTCACTCACTCGTACAGTGTAAATATAGGGGGTCATTATTCTATGGCATGGAAAAGTGACCCACCTCATTCGTATAGTTTACACACAGGTAGGTCATTATTCTATGGCATCGAAAAGTGACCCCCTCACTCATAGTTTACACACAGGTGGGTCATTATTCTATGGCATGGAAAAGTGACCCCCCTCACTCATATAGTTTACATAATTATAGGGGGACATTATTCTATGGCATTGGAAGTTTGACCAGCCTTCACTCGGATAATCTACATATAGGGGGGTCATTATTCTATGGCATGGAAAAGTGACCTACCCTCAATCAGATAATATACATTATGGGGGTTACATTCTACATGTATGCATGGAACAGTTTCTTGCACTAAATAGATATGGAGGCACACGTTATAAAGTATAATGTTGTCTGTCCTTGCTCATACAATAATAAAATATTACTTATTATGAATGATATAAAACATGTAACCAGTGTATTGGGAACACAGGAAATGTCACTGTTGGTTGCAGTTCCCTAAAAATAAGGTTTTATTGCTTTTCACACCTGTGGCAAACAAGATAAGGCTTAATATGATCCACAATAGTCAGAATTACAATTGTTAACAACATATTACATAATTGTGCACATTTTCTGGAAAGATTAAGAAACTATGAATAACCATGATAAGAATAGTTTGCTATAATAAGTGGATAACATATTAATTAAATTTGTTAAAGAAATATACATCAATTTCTGCTGTAGAAGCATCCATAGTGTGAGTGTGTTTTTCAATTATTTATCGTCACTACTGGTTTCCCATATGAGCAAAGCCTTCTGAAGAGATCAAGTCATTTTAGATTTTTGGAGGATAGTGCAATGATACAGACAGATACCAATTCCAGGGGGTCATTATTCCATGGCATCGAAAAGTGACCCTCTCTCATAATTGTAGTCTATACATAGGGGGTGGGGTGGGGGTCATTGTTCTTATTTGTTTTATGTTTGTCTTTGTTTTATGTGTGTCTGTGTAAATATTATGCATTATGTGAACCTCCTAGTTATACAGCACCCACCACCTCATGATCATCTTTAGAAATTGATAAGAGACAAATTATCTGCATACTTCTTTTTCAGATTCAATATATTTATGTTATTCTGTACATCGTTAAATCAAAATGTATATTGTTAGGCCTTATACAGTGCTAACTAACATTTAATTATAATAAATTCAATATTTTCCCATTATATATTGCTATTTGCAAGGGGGGTCAATATTCTATGGCTGAATAATGACCCGCGGGTTTTCTTTAGTATTTATACGGATATCCATAATTCGATTATTAGATATAGGGGTAGAGCCGAGTAGATTCGATCCTTGGATTACCCTAATAAAATTAAAGGTCTTTCAGATGGGACCGAGGTATCGTGTCTGTGCACGTAAAGGAACCAGAGGAGACTCTGTAATGGGTCTCTGTCTGTATCATCGCACTATCCTCCAAAATTACTAATCTCTTCAGGAGAGCGACGCTCGTACGGGTAACCGGTAGCGACGATAAATAAACGTAAAACATAAAGAAACTATCGACGAATTATTCAACGCAGTGGTGTGAAATTATCAATGCATTGTGTTTGTTTATTATAGCGCCACCCTATTTTATTTCTGACTTATGATACATCACTTATTATGAACATCAGTACTTCCCGAATCCTATGCTCGTATGTCTGGAGTCATGCTGGGGGGCAATCGGTAACCATTATTTAACTAGCGGGCGGCCAAATCAGAACAAACACCTAACGAGGTTCGACGGAATGTCTGGAAAATGCAATGTCAAAAATGAGAACGAAATATTTATTTCTGTCTGCTTATCAACTCGATGGTATTTTCCATGGACCATTATTAGGCTCGTTTCAAGTTTGATTTATTTGACATCTTGCCACGCGTACATTTTGACGCGCAAACCCCACGCTGTATCTCCGCGTGAGAGTTCGCTCAATTAGTTTATAATTCAGGGCAAATATAAACATTAGCATAAATTGGGAAAATAAGCCCTGTAACGCTTCATTATAGCAAGAATATTTAAAACATGTAAACATAACGTCATATCATATTTACAATCAGACTATTCATAGTATATATATATATATATATATATATAGATATACGCGCATATCTATTGTCTGTCTGTCTGCCTACATGCCTGTCTGTCCGTCTGTCTGTCCGTCCGTCCGTATGTCTGTCTCTCTGTCTGTCTCTCTGTCTGTCTGTCTGTCTGTCTGTCTGTCTGTCTGTCTGTCTGTCTGTCTGTCTGTCTGTACGTCTCTCTGTCCGTCCGTCCGTCTGTCTGTCTGTCTGTCTGTCTGTCTGTGGAGCATCTTCTGCCTTGTGCACTATCCTCCAAAACAACGGCTTTGCTGTTTTCATGATGTTTTCCGACGCTACCCTTCATTTTGATCTTTCGATATATCTATAATACTGATTATCTCCCTTTAATCGTAAATAAGTTTGAAGAAAAATGAACTTTCGAGGAAAATGGCCGTGTTTGGTATCGTCGGAAAGATCTCGAAGAGACAATGACGAATCCGCGACTCAATTAATGGTCCGACCTCATACCGGAAGTAGTGATCCGAAAAACCGGAAGTACCGATATAAATTCGTTATATTAGCTTTATTATAGGTCCTATCTATCCGGGGGTTTCGATAATCGTACTAAACGATTATACGTTCCGAGCCTACGATTTTCAAAATGGAGGATATAAATGGCGGGAAAACACTATATCGCTTATTAATGGTCCATTCGACTCGGTGTGTGTCATTTATGTCCGTATCTACCCTTAATTCTAATTACGTAGCTAATGTCCGTACACAATTACCTCCCTCTACACATTCTCATTATACCGATAAAATGATTATATTACTACAAGATATACACATTATCTCACCATATCTACATATATTACACCAATATAAATCCACTATCTCACCATATATACATACATTACTAATAGATATATACACTATCTCATTATATCTACATTCATTACTACAAGATCTACACACTATTTCACCATATATACATTCATTACTACAAGATCTACACACTATAACACCATATCTACGTACATTATTACAAGATATATCAACTATCTCCCCATATTTACGTACATTACTACAAGACATACACAGTATCTCACCATATCTACATACATTACTACAAGATATATACACTATCACACCATATCAACGTATATTACTACAATAACTACACACTGTCACACCATATCTACATACATTACTAAAAGATATACACACTATCTCACCATATCTACGTACATTACTACAAGATATACACACTATCTCACCATATCTACGTACATTACTACAAGATATACACACTATCTCACTATATATACGTACATTACTACAAGATATACACACTTTCTCACCATATCTACATACATTACTACAATATATACACACTATATCACTATATCTACATATATTACAACAATATATATCCACTATCTCACCATATCTACATACATTTCTACAAGACATACACACTATCTCACCATATATACATACATTGCTACTAAATATACACACTATCTCACCAAATCTACATACATTACTACAAGATATACACACTGTCTCACCATATCTACATACATTACTACAATATATACACACTATATCACCATATCTACATATATTACAACAATATATATCCACTATCTCACAACAATATATATCCACTATCTCACCATATCTACGTACATTTCTACAAGATATACACATTATCTCACCATATATACGTACATTGCTACTAAATATACACACTATCTCACCAAATCTACATACATTACTACAAGATATATCCACTATCTCACCATATATACGTACATTACTACAAGATATACACAGTATCTCACCATATCTACGTATATTACTACAAGATATACACAGTATCTCACCATATATAAATTCATTACTACAATATATACACACTATCTCACCATATTTACGTACATTACAACAAGATATACAAAGTATCTCACCATATCTACATACATTACTACAACAAATTATTCACTATCTCACCATATCTACATACATTACTACAAGATCTACATACTATTTCACCATATATACATTCATTACTACAAGATCTACACACTATATCACCATATCTACATACATTCCTACAAGATATATCCACTATCTCACCATATCTACGTTCATTACTACAAGATCTACACACTATATCACCATATCTACATACATTCCTGCAAGATATATCCACTAACTCAACATATTTACATACATTACTACAACAACTACACACTGCCTCACCATATCTACATTCATTACTACAATAACTACACACTATCTCACCATATCTACATTCATTACTACAAGATCTACACACTATATCACCATATCTACATTCATTACTACAAGATCTACACACTATATCACCATATCTACATTCATTACTACAAGATCTACACAATATATCACCATATCTACATACATTCCTACAAGATATATCCACTATCTCACCATATTTACATTCATTACTACAAGATCTACACACTATATCACCATATCTACATACATTACTGTAAGATATATCCACTAACTCAACATATTTACATACATTACTACAAGATATACACACTATCTCACCATATCTACGTACATTACTACAAGATATACACGCTGTCTCACAATATCTACATACATTACTACAAGATCTACACACTATATCACCATATATACATTCATTACTACAAGATCTACATACTATTTCACCATATATACATTCATTACTACAAGATCTACACACTATTTCATCATATATACATTCATTACTACAAGATCTACATACTATTTCACCATATATACATTCATTACTACAAGACCTACACACCATATCACCATATATACGTACATTCCTACAAGATATATCCACTATCTCACCATATGTACATGCATTAACACAAGATCTACACGCTATATCACCATATCTACATACATTCCTACAAGATATATCCACTATCTCACCATATATACGTACATTCCTACAAGATATATCCACTATCTCACCATATTTACATTCATTACTACAAGATCTACACACTATATCACCATATCTACATACATTACTGTAAGATTTATCCACTAACTCAACATATTTACATACATTACTACAAGATATACACACTATCTCACCATATCTTCGTACATTACTACAAGATATACACGCTGTCTCACCATATCTACATACATTACTACAAGATCTCCACACTATTTCATCATATATACATTCATTACTACAAGATCTACACACTATTTCATCATATATACATTCATTACTACAAGATCTACATACTATTTCACCATATATACATTCATTACTACAAGACCTACACACCATATCACCATATATACGTACATTACTACAAGATATATCCACTATCTCACCATATTTACATGCATTAACACAAGATCTACACGCTATATCACCATATCTACATACATTCCTACAAGATATATCCACTATCTCACCATATATACATACATACTGATACTAAATTTACACACTATCTCACCATATCTACATTCATTACTACAAGATCTACACACTATATCACCATATCTACATTCATTACTACAAGATCTACACACTATATCACCATATCTACATTCATTACTACAAGATCTACACACTATATCACCATATCTACATACATTCCTACAAGATATATCCACTATCTCACCATATTTACATTCATTACTACAAGATCTACACACTATATCACCATATCTACATACATTACTACAAGATATATCCACTATCTCACCATATTTACATACATTACTACAAGATATACACACTATCTCACCATATCTACGTACATTACTACAAGATATACACGCTGTCTCACCATATCTACATACATTACTACAAGATCTCCACACTATTTCATCATATCTACATACATTACTACAAGATCTACACACTATTTCACCATATCTACATACATTACTACAATATATACACACTATCTCACCATATCTACATACATTACAACAATATATATCCACTATCTCACCATATCTACATTCATTACTACAAGATCTACACACTATTTCATCATATATACATTCATTACTACAAGATCTACATACTATTTCACCATATATACATTCATTACTACAAGACCTACACACCATATCACCATATATACGTACATTCCTACAAGATATATCCACTATCTCACCATATTTACATGCATTAATACAAGATCTACACGCTATATCACCATATCTACATACATTCCTACAAGATATATCCACTATCTCACCATATATACATACATTGATACTAAATTTACACACTATCTCACCATATCTACATTCATTACTACAAGATCTACACACTATATCACCATATCTACATTCATTACTACAAGATCTACACACTATATCACCATATCTACATTCATTACTACAAGATCTACACACTATATCACCATATCTACATACATTCCTACAAGATATATCCACTATCTCACCATATTTACATTCATTACTACAAGATCTACACACTATATCACCATATCTACATACATTACTGTAAGATATATCCACTAACTCAACATATTTACATACATTACTACAAGATATACACACTATCTCACCATATCTACGTACATTACTACAAGATATACACGCTGTCTCACCATATCTACATACATTACTACAAGATCTACACACTATTTCACCATATCTACATACATTACTACAAGATCTACACACTATTTCACCATATATACATTCATTACTACAAGATCTACACACTATTTCATCATATATACATTCATTACTACAAGATCTACATACTATTTCACCATATATACATTCATTACTACAAGACCTACACACCATATCACCATATATACGTACATTCCTACAAGATATATCCACTATCTCACCATATTTACATGCATTAATACAAGATCTACACGCTATATCACCATATCTACATACATTCCTACAAGATATATCCACTATCTCACCATATATACATACATTGATACTAAATTTACACACTATCTCACCATATCTACATTCATTACTACAAGATCTACACACTATATCACCATATCTACATACATTCCTACAAGATATATCCACTATCTCACCATATATACATACATTGATACTAAATTTACACACTATCTCACCATATCTACATTCATTACTACAAGATCTACACACTATATCACCATATCTACATACATTCCTACAAGATATATCCACTATCTCACCATATTTACATATATTACTACAATAACTACACGCTGTCTCACCATATCTGCATACATTTCTACAAGATAAACGCACTATCTCATCATATCTACATTCATTATTGCAAGATATACGCACTATATCATCATATCTAAGTACATTACTACAAGATATAAGCACTATCTCACCAAATATACGTACATTACTACAAGATATACACGCTGTCTCACCATATCTAAATACATTACTATAATATATACACGTTATATCACCATATCTGCATATATCACAACAATATATATCCACTATCTCACCATATCTACATACATTTCTACAAGATATACACACTATCTCACCATATATACATACATTACTACAAGATACACACACTATCTCACCATATATACACACATTAGTACAAGATATACGCGCTGTCTCACCATATATACATACATTCCTACAAGATATATCCACTATCTCACCATATCTACGTACATTACTACAAGATATACACACTATCTCACTATATATAAGCACATTACTACAAGATATACACGCTGTCTCACCAAATATACATACATTACTACAATATATACACACTATCTCACCATATCTAAATACATTACTACAAGATATACGCACTATCTCACTATATATATATATATACGCACATTACTACAAGATATACAAGCTGTATAACCATATCTACATACACACACTATATCACCATATCTGCATATATTACAACACTATATATCCACTATCTCACCATATCTACGTACATTTCTACAAGATATACACACTATCACACCATATATACATACATTGATACTAAATATACACACGTTCTCACCAAATCTACGTACATTACTACAAGATATATCCACTATCTCACTATATATATATACGCACATTACTACAAGATATACACGCTGTCTCACCATATATACATACCTTACTACAATATATATATATATATACACACTATATCACCATATCTGAATATATTACAACAATATATATCCACTATCTCACCATATCTACATACATTTCTACAAGATATACACACTTTCTCACCATATATACATACATTGCTACTAAATATACACACGTTCTCACCAAATCTACATACATTACTACAAGATATACACACTATGTCACCATATCTACATACATTACTACAAGAAATTATTCACTATATCACCATATATACGTTCATTACTACAATATCTAAACACTATCGCACCATATATACATTCATTACTACAAGATATACACACTATATCACCATATCTACATATATTACTACAAGATATACGCACTATAGCACCATATCTACATAAATCCCGCATATTCCAACACAAAACATGGATCTTACCATAACATTAGGTCGTCAAAACATGTATTACACCGTAGCGTTTCAGTTTTTGTATCTAACGTTTCAATTTTTTGACAGTAACGTTTCAGTTTCTGACACGAGCGTTTCAGTTTTTGACACTAGCGTTTCAGTTTTTACCCGTTAACACGTAATTCTCCATAGAGTCCGTTTCAGTTTTTGACACTAGCGTTTCGGTTTCTGACACAAGCGTTTCAATTTCTGACACAAGCGTTACAGTTTTTGTCATTGTTATTTCAGTTTTTGTCTCCGTCGTTTCGATATAAGACGCTACAATCGCATTTTGGTGTAGTTAATCTGATAAAAAAATTAAACGCGTTTAATTTTTTTATCAGATTAACGACACAAACATGCGCTTGTAGCTTCGCATATCGAAACGACGGAGACAAAAACTGAAATAACAATGACAAAAACTGCAACGCTTGTGTCAGAAATTGAAACGCTTGTGTCAGAAACCGAAACGCTAGTGTCAAAAACTGAAACGCTCGTGTCAGAAACTGAAACGTTACTGTCAAAAAATTGAAACGTTAGATACAAAAACTGAAACGCTACGGTGTAATACATGTTTTGACGACCTAATGTTATGGTAAGATCCATGTTTTGTGTTGGAATATGCGGGATTTATGTAGATATGGTGCTATAGTGCGTATATCTTGTAGTAATATATGTAGATATGGTGATATAGTGTGTATATCTTGTAGTAATGAATGTATATATGGTGCGATAGTGTTTAGATATTGTAGTAATGAACGTATATATGGTGATATAGTGAATAATTTCTTGTAGTAATGTATGTAGATATGGTGAGATAGTGTGTATATCTTGTAGTAATGAATGAAATATGGTGAGATAGTGTGTATATCTTGTAGTAATGTATGTAGATATGGTGATATAGTGTGTAGATCTTGTAGTAATGTATGTAGATATGGTGAGTTACTGTGTATATCTTGTAGTAATGTACGTAAATATGGTGAGATAGTGGATATATCTTGTAGTAATGTATGTAGATTTGGTGAGATAGTGTGTATATTTAGTAGCAATGTACGTATTTATGGTGAGATAATGTGTATATCTTGTAGAAATGTACGTAGATATGGTGAGATAGTGGATATATATTGTTGTGAGATAGTGGATATATATTGTTGTAATATATGTAGATATGGTGATATAGTGTGTATATATTGTAGTAATGTATGTAGATATGGTGAGACAGTGTGTATATCTTGTAGTAATGTATGTAGATTTGGTGAGATAGTGTGTATATTTAGTAGCAATGTATGTATATATGGTGAGATAGTGTGTATGTCTTGTAGAAATGTATGTAGATATGGTGAGATAGTGGATATATATTGTTGTAATATATGTAGATATAGTGATATAGTGTGTATATATTGTAGTAATGTATGTAGATATGGTGAGAAAGTGTGTATATCTTGTAGTAATGTATGTAGATATGGTGAGAAAGTGTGTATATCTTGTAGTAATGTACGTATATATAGTGAGATAGTGTGTATATTTTGTAGTAATGTACGTAGATATGGTGAGATAGTGTGTATATCTTGTAGTAATGTACGTAGATATGGTGATATAGTGTGTATATCTTGTAGTAATGTATGTAGATATGGTGTGACAGTGTGTAGTTATTGTAGTAATATACGTTGATATGGTGTGATAGTGTGTATATCTTGTAGTAATGTATGTAGATATGGTGAGATACTGTGTATGTCTTGTAGTAATGTACGTAAATATGGGGAGATAGTTGATATATCTTGTAATAATGTACGTAGATATGGTGTTATAGTGTGTAGATCTTGTAGTAATGAATGTATATATGGTGAAATAGTGTGTAGATCTTGTAGTAATGAATGTAGATATAATGATATAGTGTATATATCTATTAGTAATGTATGTATATATGGTGAGATAGTGGATTTATATTGGTGTAATATATGTAGATATGGTGAGATAATGTGTATATCTTGTAGTAATATAATCATTTTATCGGTATAATGAGAATGTGTAGAGGGAGGTAATTGTGTACGGACATTAGCTACGTAATTAGAATTAAGGGTAGATACGGACATAAATGACACACACCGAGTCGAATGGACCATTAATAAGCGATATAGTGTTTTCCCGCCATTTATATCCTCCATTTTGAAAATCGTAGGCTCGGAACGTATAATCGTTTAGTACGATTATCGAAACCCCCGGATAGATAGGACCTATAATAAAGCTAATATAACGAATTTATATCGGTACTTCCGGTTTTTCGGATCAATACTTCCGGTATGAGGTCGGACCATTAATTGAGTCGCGGATTCGTCATTGTCTCTTCGAGATCTTTCCGACGATACCAGACACGGCCATTTTCCTCGAAAGTTCATTTTTCTTCAAACTTATTTACGATTAAAGGGAGATAATCAGTATTATAGATATATCGAAAGATCAAAATGAAGGGTAGCATCGGAAAACATCATGAAAACAACAAAGCCGTTGTTTTGGAGGATAGTGCACAAGGCAGAAGATGCTCCACAGACAGACAGACAGACAGACAGACGGACGGACGGACGGACAGTGAGACGTACAGACAGACAGACAGACAGACAGACAGAGAGACAGACAGAGAGACAGACATACGGACGGACGAACGGACAGACAGACGGACAGACAGGCAGGTAGGCAGACAGACAGACAATAGATATGCGCGTATATCTATATATATATAGGTGTGTGTGTGTGTATACTATGAATAGTCTGATTGTAAATATGATATGACGTTATGTTTACATGTTTTAAATATTCTTGCTATAATGAAGCGTTACAGAGCTTATTTTCCCAATTTATGCTAATGTTTATATTTGCCCTGAATTATAAACTAATTGAGCGAACTCTCACGCGGAGATACAGCGTGGGGTTTGCGCGTCAAAATGTACGCGTGGCAAGATGTCAAATAAATCAAACTTGAAACGAGCCTAATAATGGTCCATGGAAAATACTATCGAGTTGATAAGCAGACAGAAATAAATATTTCGTTCTCATTTTTGACATTGCATTTTCCAGACATTCCGTCGAACCTCGTTAGGTGTTTGTTCTGATTTGGCCGCCCGCTAGTTAAATAATGGTTACCGATTGCCCCCCAGCATGACTCCAGACATACGAGCATAGGATTCGGGAAGTACTGATGTTCATAATAAGTGATGTATCATAAGTCAGAAATAAAATAGGGTGGCGCTATAATAAACAAACACAATGCATTGATAATTTCACACCACTGCGTTGAATAATTCGTCGATAGTTTCTGTATGTTTTACGTTTATTTATCGTCGCTACCGGTTACCCGTACGAGCGTCGCTCTCCTGAAGAGATTAGTAATTTTGGAGGATAGTGCGATGATACAGACAGAGACCCATTACAGAGTCTCCTCTGGTTCCTTTACGTGCACAGACACGATACCTCGGTCCCATCTGAAAGACCTTTAATTTTATTAGGGTAATCCAGGGATCGAATCTACTCGGCTCTACCCCTATATCTAATAATCGAATTATGGATATCCGTATAAATACTAAAGAAATAGCGAATTAATTGTTGCTGTTTTTAGATTGATTTGAGTACCGCTGTAGGCCTACATGCAGCATTTACATACATGTACATCTTATAATTCTGTTTCGCGCGTAATGCGACATATGCATCGGCAAAGCCTTTGTTTTGGAGGACAGTGCACGTGGCAGAAGATGCTCCACCTACAGACAGACCGCCGGACGGACATACGGACGGACGGGCGGACGGACGGACAGACGGACAGACAGACGGGCGTGTGGTAAGGTAAATAGATATACATTATATAAAATAACCGCAAACAACATACAACCTGATAGAGGGAATCAGTAACTTGCCAAATATTACATTCTTATCACACACGCACGCACGCGCACACACGAGCACACGCACACACACGCACGCACGCACGCACGCGCACACACACGCACACACACGCACGCACGCACGCACTCACACACGCACACACGCACGCGCACACACACGCACACACACGCACGCAACGCACGCCACACAAACCACGCACTCACGCCACACACGCACGCACGCACGCGCACGACGCACGCACGCACGCACAACACACACACGCACACACGCACACACACACACGCACACGCACACGCACACACACACACACGCACGCACACACACACGCACACACACACGCGCACACACACACAATTTTATTGAACCTGGGGCTGTAATTAATATACAAATGTATGTTAGCTCAATCGCTCGGATGACCTACTGATTAAGTTATGTACGCACTCCGGGCTTATCAGTTAATGCGATATGTGGTAGCTTAGAGAAATGTTGTTAGACGACCTCCCGATTAAGTTATGTGCGCACTCTGTGCTTATCAGTTAATCAGTTATGTTGCAACTCAGAGATGACAACCGTGGTATGTAAACGCGTTAATTACTTTAGAATCATATTTATAATTACCTGTATGAATGTGTCAGTGTTTGGTTCCATGCTGTTTTAATTTTGTGTACCTACTGCGCTGGTGATTTTTCTCGCATTCCCAGATAAGGTTATTTAGGGTCAACTGACTAACATATAACCTCATACCTCTCATTCATTATTGGAGCCATTCCGATGTATTGAGCAGAGAATTAACGTGCGTCATACGAAATGATAGGATATATTCGGAGATAGCCACCCATGACACTAATGACGTATTTTGCAGTAAATGCTGTTGCAAACGGCCTTCATTTTCTGTACTGATGTTGTTGGGTGAGGTTGTAGCTGTGCTCCGTGTCTTGAAGATGGGCATGGAACACCGAGTATTAGACATTTATATTAATCGTTGTATCACTCTATACGATAAAATACGTGTTTCATATACGCTATGGCTATGTCTAGTGACATGCCCTTCTAAAACGTACATTACGGATTATTAATAATATATCGCGTTTTTATGGAATTATACGTAACGATGTAAGATATATATTATTCATTTTCGTACATAGGTTAAGTTTGTATATAGCGTATAATTAGTATTTCTTACTCGATAAAAACGTACGCCTAGTTTGAATAATATAATTACCCGTATATTCGTTGAAGTTCGTGAAGATGATTGAGGTAAACGTAAACGGACTATATTTATATAGAAGCGTTCGTAATAGTTATTTATGGATAGGTTCGTAGTCTATATTTATAGAATGGTACGAGATCGCTATTTATAAAGCTATTACCAATAGGCTATATAGTGACGCGTATACACAACAAGTAAAGAGCTCTGTAGTGGCGGTGGTGACGTATACGCAACAAGTAAAGAGATCGGTAGTTGCGCGATATATCATCAATAGGCTCTATAGTGATGACGTATACACTTCACCCAAAGAGCTGCATGTACTTTTTATACACTTCACCCAAAGAGCTGCATGTACTACTCCCACGCTGGACAATTATCATACGAAGCCAGTCATTTAAGATGAATATCACCCACATTTCCTGTGTAGAGACCAGTTCTCAATTATGATATCTTCTCAAACGGCTTGTTACTGTCTTACAGATCATTTTACCACATGTCTCTGATATGGAGCGAACTCACGG
>CM026393.1:13673539-13693345 GCA_014843695.1 Archivesica marissinica
CAGCGCGTATATCTTGTACTAATGTGTTTATATATAGTGAGATAGTGTGTGTATCTTGTAGTAATGTATGTATATATGGTGAGATAGTGTGTATATCTTGTAGAAATGTATGTAGATATGGTGAGATAGTGGATATATATTGTTGTGATATATGCAGATATGGTGATATAACGTGTATATATTATAGTAATGTATTTAGATATGGTGAGACAGCGTGTATATCTTGTAGTAATGTACGTATATTTGGTGAGATAGTGCTTATATCTTGTAGTAATGTACTTAGATATGATGAGATAGTGCGTATATCTTGCAATAATGAATGTAGATATGATGAGATAGTGCGTTTATCTTGTAGAAATGTATGCAGATATGGTGAGACAGCGTGTAGTTATTGTAGTAATATATGTAAATATGGTGAGATAGTGGATATATCTTGTAGGAATGTATGTAGATATGGTGATATAGCGTGTAGATCTTGTGTTAATGCATGTAAATATGGTGAGATAGTGGATATATCTTGTAGGAATGTACGTATATATGGTGATATGGTGTGTAGGTCTTGTAGTAATGAATGTATATATGGTGAAATAGTATGTAGATCTTGTAGTAATGAATGTAGATATGGTGAGATAGTGTGTATATATTGTAGTAATGTATGTAGATATGGTGAGATAGTGTGTATATATTGTATTAATGTATGTAGATATGGTGAAATAGTGTGTAGATCTTGTAGGAATGTATGTAGATATGATGAAATAGTGTGGAGATCTTGTAGTAATGTATGTAGATATGGTGAGACAGCGTGTATATCTTGTAGTAATGAACGTAGATATGGTGAAATAGTGTGTAGCTCTTGTAGTAATGAATGTAGTTATGGTAAGATAGTGTGTATATCTTGTAGTAATGTATGTAAATATGGTGAGATAGTGGATATATCTTGTAGTAATGTATGTAGATATGGTGAGACAGTGTGTAGTTATTGTAGTAATGTATGTAAATATGGTGAGTTAGTGGATATATCTTGTAGGAATGTATGTAGATATGTTGATATAGTGTGTAGATCTTGTAGTAATGAATGTAAATATGGTGAGATAGTGGATATATCTTGTAGGAATGTATGTAGATATGGTGATATAGTGTGTAGATCTTGTAGTAATTTATGTAGATATGGTGAGACAGCGTGTAGTTATTGTAGTAATGTATGTAAATATGGTGAAATAGTGTGTATATATTGTAGTAATGTATGTAGATATGTTGAGACAGCGTGTATATCTTGTAGTAATGAATGTATATATGGTGAAATAGTGTGTAGATCTTGTAGTAATGAATGTAGATATGGTGAGATAGTGTGTATATCTTGTAGTAATGTATGTAGATATGGTGAGACAGCGTGTATATCTTGTAGGAATGTATGTAGATATGGTGATATAGTGTGTAGATCTTGTAGTAATGAATGTAGATATGGTGAGATAGTGGATATATCTTGTAGGAATGTATGTAGATATGGTGATATAGTGTGTAGATCTTGTAGCAATGTTTGTAGATATGGTGCCATAGTGTGTATATCTTGTAGTAATGTATGTAAATATTGTGAGATAGTGGATATATCTTGTAGTAATGTATGTAGATTTGGTGAGAAAGTGTGTATATTTAGTAGCAATGTATGTATATATGGTGATATAGTGTGTATATCTTGTAGAAATGTATGTATATATGGTGAGCTAGTGGATATATATTGTTGTAATATATGCAGATATGGTGATATAGTGTGTATATATTGTAGTAATGTATGTATATTTGGTGAGACAGCGTGTATATCTTGTAGTAATGTGCGTATATATAGTGAGATAGTGTGTATATCTTGTAGTAATGTACGTAGATATGGTGAGATAGTGTGAATGTCTTGTAGTAATGTATGTAGATATGGTGAGATAGCGCGTATATCTTGTAGAAATGTATTTAGATATGGGAGAAGTGGTAGTTTTGTAGTAATGTATGTAAATATGGTGAGAGCGTGTATATCTTGTAGTAATGTGCGTATATATGGTGAGATAGGTGTATATCTTGTAGAATGTATTTAGATATGGTGAGATAGTGGATATATCTTGTAGGAATGTATGTAGATATGGTGATATAGTGTGTAGATCTTGTAGCAATGTTTGTAGATATGGTGCCATAGTGTGTATATCTTGTAGTAATGTATGTAAATATTGTGAGATAGTGGATATATCTTGTAGTAATGTATGTAGATTTGGTGAGAAAGTGTGTATATTTAGTAGCAATGTATGTATATATGGTGAGATAGTGTGTATATCTTGTAGAAATGTATGTATATATGGTGAGCTAGTGGATATATATTGTTGTAATATATGCAGATATGTTGATATAGTGTGTATATATTGTAGTAATGTATGTATATTTGGTGAGACAGCGTGTATATCTTGTATTAATGTGCGTATATATAGTGAGATAGTGTGTATATCTTGTAGTAATGTACGTAGATATGGTGAGATAGTGGATATATCTTGTAGGAATGTATGTAGATATGGTGAGACAGCGCGTATATCTTGTAGTAATGTGTGTATATATGGTGATATAGTGTGTGTATCTTGTAGTAATGTACGTAAATATGGTGAGATAGTGTGTATATATTGTAGTAATATAATCATTTTATCGGTATATGTCACTATCATGGATTCTGATTGGTCGGTTATAACGTCATTGGATAAATAAAAATAGCAATACCGGTTCTAACTAGTTTTCTATTTATAGTAACGTAGTTAATTGTTATTTATAGCAATACGCTCTCCTCGGATAAATAAAAATAACAATACCGGATCTAACTAGTTTTCTATTTATAGTAACGTATGTCATTGTTATTTATAGCAATACGTTCTGATCGGATGAATATAAATAACCCGTTCCAACTATTTTTCTATTTATAGCACCTTAGTTCATTTATAGGATAGGTCTATACGTGTCTGGACATGATTTCGTGACGCCAACGACTGACTGATGCAATATGCCGGAAACGGTCAGCGACTTAAGTATCGGATGCCAAAGTGTAAGGATATTTAGGCACTTATACGTATTATATAATATCAACATCTTAAGATCGAAATGAAGATAATAAATATAATCGGTATAACGAGAATGTGTAGAGGGAGTGTGTACGGACATTAGCTACGTAATTAGAATTAATGGTAGGTACGGACAGAAATGGCACACCCCGAGTCGAATGGACCGTTAATAAGCGAGATAGTGTTTTGCCGCCATTTTTATCCTCCATTTTGAAAATCTTAGGCTCGGAACGTATAATCGTTTATCGAAACCCCCGGATAGATAGGCCTATGATAAAGCTTTTATAGCGAATTTATATCGGTATTTCCGGTTTTTCGGATCACTACTTCCGGTATGAGGTCGGACCATTAATTGAGTCGCGGATTCGTCATTGTCTCTTCGAGATCTTTCCGACGATACCAAACAAGGCCATTTTCCTCGAAAGTTCATTTTTCTTCAAACTTAGTTACGATTAAAGGGAGATAATCAGTATTATAGATATATCTAAAGATCAAAATGAAGGGTAGCGTCGGACTCGTGACGTCGATACGCGTATATTAGAACTAACTTATAGTTACGTTTAAATATTTTTTTTTTATTTCCGTAATCGGGACTAAGAATATATCAAATCTTTAAACCGCTATTTCTCGAAAAGTACTGGTCGTATAAATAAATGAAAGATATGGTCGTGTCGGTCTCACCGAGCTACGTCGATTTATACGGATGTCTACGCTCTAACGCAGAGTAGAAAAATTGATGACGTCAGATTCGTAGGCCGAGTCTTTTAGCTCCACATGACTGTGAAAGAAGCTTTAACAACTTTATTAATCACCCTCGTTGTTGCGGATGAAAGCATATATGGAATCATTCATTTTGGAAAGGAGAAACGAGAGTATCCCAGAGAAAATCCACCTGCTTGGATCTGAAAACCCAATTGGGAAAAGAAGCTTTAACAACTTATATGAATCACTCTCACTGGTGGGAATGAAAGTATACATGCAGTCATTCCTGATCGAGCTAAAATAAATTTGTATAAACTAATTAAATAACATTGATACAATAGGAGAGACGAACAGAATGGTCTACAAACTGTTAAGATAACGACATAAATGCGGTCATTACAGCTATGCAGTAAAGGGAAATAACCCTTTTTATGTTGCAGATAGGAACGTTTACGAGTTAATTCTCTTAGTCCAACACTAACGAAATGCTATCCAATGCGTTAATCGGACAGCCCTATGTTACAATCCCTCACGGTGGTAAATATACATGTACTAATGAACTACATACATATTATAGTTATACTTAATAGTATTTGAGAGTAGATCTTCTAACATATACGAAATACGTAAACACCGCTTTATGGTGAAAGGGAGACAACCCCATTCGTTTTACTACATACATTCGAAGTTAAGATTTCATATAACTGTCATCCGCGCTCCTGAGTTGACGTTTGTTTGTCATTGGAACGAATACTAAACGAGCGATATGTTCGATTAGAGATAGTTAGAAATATCTATTTTGACATTGCATTTTCCAGACATTCCGTCTGCTATTCCTGTTGCAATTAATCCTATATGCGTATAAATTAGATGGGAGCTACGACATTTTTAGTTCCTATCAGATATATTGATAAGTTGCGCATGATTTTTTAGAATAAAAGGTTCATATAGATGGACAGACAGACAGACACAGACAGACAGACAGACAGACAGACAGACAGACAGACAGACAGACAGACAGACAGACAGACAGACAGACAGACAGACAGACAGACAGACAGACAGACAGACAGACAGACAGACAGACAGGACAGACAGACAGACAGACAGACAGACAGACAGACAGACAGACAGACAGACAGACAGACAGACAGACAGACAGACAGACAGACAGACAGACAGACAGACAGACAGACAGACAGACAGACAGACAGACAGACAGACAGACAGACAGACAGACAGACAGACAGACAGACAGACGGACGGACGGACAGACGGACGGACAGACGGACGGACGGACGGACAGACAGACGGACGGACAGACAGACGGACGGACGTACGGATAGGCGGACAGACATCAAATCTTGAAATAGCGCTATACATGTTTCTAAAAATACCTGATTCGTCTGGCTAGAGCCAAAATAATCATAGACAGTTACCTGTATTTTGATTTCTAACGTATTCAAAATACGTCAAGAGTCTGTTTATCTAAGCTACTGCATTTTTGAGGCTATCCAAGTGCTCTACATCTCCCCAAACAGTTGATTATCTGCGGATGACCTCATGATTAAGCTATGTACGCGCTCCGGTCTTAACAGTTAATCCTTTATGAGAAATGATGGTGGTTAATTACCAGTCTTACCTTTAGCTTTTAACGGATGGCATTGACAGGTGAAAACAACCGTGATATGTAAACGTATTAATTACTTTAGAATCATGATACAATTTGCCATGGTATGTGCGCACTCTGTGCTTATCGGTTAATCAGCTATGTTGCAGCTCAGAGATGTCAACCGTGGTATGTAAACTCGTTAATTACTTTAGAATCATATTTATAATTACATGTATGAATGTGTCAGTGTTTGGTTCCATGCTGATTTCATTTTGTTTAAGTATTTCTATGGCCTTCCATGACACTAATGACGTATTTTGTAGTAAATACTGTGGCAAACGGTTTTCGCCTTCATTTTCTGTACTGATGTTGTTGGGTGAGGTGCCTAAACTGAGATGTATCTTGCGGTGTTAGCTGTGCTCCGCTCTAAAACGTACATTACGGATTATTAATAATTTATCGCGTTTTTATGGAATTATACGTAACGATATATATTATTCATTTTCGTACATAGGTTAAGTTTGTAATTAGGATTTCTTACTCGATAAAAACGTACGCCTAGCTTGAATAATATAATGAACTTACCCGTATATTCGTTAAAGCTCGTGAAGCTGCTCGAGTACTAAGACCGTTCTAATCGGACTATATTTATATAGAAGCGTTCGTAATAGTTATTTATGGATAGGTTCGTAGTCTATATTTATAGAATGGTACGAGATCGCTATTTATAAAGTTATTACCAATAGGCTATATAGTGACGCGTATACCAAAAAAAGCAAAGAGCTCGGTAGTTGCGCGCTACGTCATCAAGAGTGACGCGTATACCAAAAAAAGCAAAGAGGTCGGTAGTGGTGGTGGTGACGTATACGCAACAAGTAAAGATATCGGTAGTTGCGCGATATATCATCAATAGGCTCTATAGTGATGACGTATACACAACAAGTGATGACGTATACACAACAAGCAAAGAGCTGGCCATACTACTGCAAACGTCATTTCAGGAGCGTGGATGACCGTTATATGACATCCTACTTTCACATTTGAAAGTTTGTATGCCACAAACCACTTGTTTATTGATTCAATGTTAGTGTTCGAGTGTATTCAGAAGAATTTGTAGTAGTAATGCATGTATACATGAAAAAAAGCATTTTATTAGTTTTTTGCGATGTAATGTCGCTTTAAGATAAATTACTTAATTATCACGAAATACGATGTGTGTACACACAGTGCTCATTCCATCATGGTATTACTTGTGAGACAAATGTGTGTTGGACAATCTTCGTATGTTATTAACGTCCTTGATTTCAAATGGATTGTCAATTAATAGCGGTCAAACTATCGCTCTTGTCTGACGGCGTCTTAAAGTATACTCCATTACAATGTAATATCGTTACATTCCGTAAACAATGTCACGTTGAAGTACATACCAGTAATATACTTGAGAGTATGTGTTTTACGTTTATTTACCGTCGCTACCGGATGCCCATATGAGCGACGCCTCCTGAAGAGATTAGTAATTTTAGAATTTTGGAGGATAGTGCAGTGATACAGACAGAGACTCATACCAGAGTCTCCTCTGGTTATTGTCCGTGCAACGTGTAAAGCACTGACACGAGACCTCGGTTTAAAGTCCCATGTGAAAGACTGTTCTGGAAGGGTCTGGAGATCGAGCCCCGTTGTGGAGTCGTTACGAGTGTGCCCTTGGGCAAGGCATTTAAATTCCATTTGCCTCTTTTCCCTCCCTCATGGCGATGGATTCCATCAGGAATGAGGTCTCGAGAGTGATTTATATCAGTTGAAATAACTTGTTTCGCAATCGAGCTAAAATAAATTTGTATACACTATACAAATTTAGTTTAGCTCGATTGCGAAGCAAGTTCCTACATCTTATATTAATCACTCTCGAGACCTCATTCCTGATGAGGGAGAACGAAGAGGAAACGTGGAATTTAAATGCCTTGTCTAAGGGCACACTCGTAACGGCTCGAGGGGAGCTCGAACTCCAGGTCTCGAGATTGATTACTATACGTTGTAAGAACTTGTTTTGCAATCGAGCCAAAATAAATGTGTATAAACCAATGGGCAAGCAATGCTCGCCACTTGCTCTGCCATTATGCATATCAATTCGGGCTTGTAAAATATCTATGTGACTAAGACACCCGGTCTGGATTTCATGCAATTTCCCTGACTAGTTATGGATTTCAAGCAATGTACTTTCTGTGAATCCCTTGGCTGACTTTGTAACATATATCTAAGGCTATGTGGAGGATCGATGTTGCTGTTACTTGTGGTCCAACCCATGTGTTTATGTATGTAATACTTGTACGATTGTGATTATGTTTATGTATACATATACAATAAAATTTGATTAAACTAAACTGCATAAGACAGATTTGACTGTATTTGAATCAAGTGCCTATTTTACATGACTGTTTACCATATTGAATACACGTATAATGAATGCACGTATATTGAATGCACGTATATTGAATACACATATATTGAATGCACGTATATTGAATGCACGTATATTGAATGCACGTATATTGAATGCACGTATATTGAATACTGAAATAAAAAGTAATACGTTTTTGATACATGTCGATTATAGAATGATTGTCATTCAATTTGCTTGTTTTACGTTTATTTATCGTCGCTACCGGTTGCCCATATGAGCGACGCCTCCTGAAAATATTAGTCATTTTAGATTTTGGAGGATAGTGCAATGACACAGACAGAGACCCATTGCAGAGTCTCCTCTGGTTCTTTTACGTGCACGGTGTAAAGCACGAGACCTCGGTTTAACGTCCCATCTGAAAGACTGTTAATTGTATTAGGGTCAGACGGGGGATCGAACCTGCGATCCCTGGATTACTGGTCCAGCGTGTTACCAGTGGACTACAGATTCGCCTTGCTTAAGTTACATTGTACAACATTATACATATAGTATAGTGTATGGCGTAACTGTGTAGTTTGGTTATGATTATTGTGTATGTGCATTAATGCTATCGTTTTAAGAAATTTAAGAGGGCCCTAAGGACGATTAGTTCAGAACTAATTAGGTCACCCTCTATAAATAAAGAAATATATCTATATATCTAGTATTATTAGTATTATTAATATTAGTATTTTTAGTATTTTTAGTATTATTAGTATATTTTGGTTATAATTATTGTGTATGTGCATTAATGCTATAGTTGTAAGAAATTTAAGAGGGCCCTAAGGACGATTAGTTCAGAACTAATTAGGTCACCCAGACTTCTATAAATAAAGAAATATATCTATATATCTAGAATTTTTAGTATTTTTAGTATTATTTATTTAGTATTATTAGTATTATTAGTATTATTAGTATTATTAGTAGTATTAGTAGTATTAGTATTATTAGTAGTAGTAGTAGTATTAGTATTATTAGTATTAGTAGTAGTAGTAGTTAGTAGTATTAGTATTATTTATGTATAGTATATTAGTAGTATTAGTATTAGTATTAGTATAGTAGTATTGTAGTATTAGTATTAGTAGTATTAGTATTATTAGTAGTAGTATTAGTAGTAGTATTAGTAGTATTAGTAGTATTAGTAGTAGTATTAGTAGTATTAGTATTAGTAGTAGTATTATTATTAGTAGTAGTAGTAGTATTAGTATTAGTAGTATTATTAGTAGTATTAATAGTAGTATTAGTAGTATTTTAGTAGTATTAGTAGTAGTAGTATTAGTAGTAGTATTAGTAGTATTAGTATTATTAGTAGTATTAGTAGTATTATTAGTATTAGTATTAGTAGTATTAGTAGTATTATTAGTAGTAGTAGTAGTATTATAATTAGTAGTAGTATTAGTAGTATTAGTAGTAGTATTAGTAGTATTAGTAGTATTATTGGTAGTATTAGTAGTATTAGTAGTATTAGTAGTATTAGTAGTAGTATTAGTAGTATTAGTAGTATTAGTAGTATTAGTAGTATTATTAGTAGTATTAGTAGTAGTATTAGTAGTATTAGTAGTATTAGTAGTAGTATTAGTAGTATTAGTAGTATTAGTAGTATTAGTAGTATTAGTAGTATTCGTATTATTAGTAGTATTAGTAGTATTATTAGTATTAGTATTAGTAGTATTAGTATTATTATTAGTAGTAGTAGTAGTATTATAATTAGTAGTAGTATTAGTAGTATTAGTAGTAGTATTGGTAGTATTAGTAGTATTATTGGTAGTATTAGTAGTATTAGTAGTATTAGTAGTATTAGTAGTAGTATTAGTAGTATTAGTAGTATTAGTAGTATTAGTAGTAGTATTAGTAGTATTAGTAGTAGTATTAGTAGTATTAGTAGTATTAGTAGTAGTATTAGTAGTATTAGTAGTATTAGTAGTATTAGTAGTATTATTAGTAGTATTATTAGTAGTATTAGTAGTATTATTATTAGTAGTATTATTAGTAGTATTAGTAGTATTAGTAGTATTAGTATTATTATTATTAGTATTAGTATTATTAGTATTATTAGTAGTAGTATTAGTATTATTAGTAGTAGTATTAGTATTATTAGTAGTATTAGTAGTATTAGTAATATTAGTATTATTAGTAGTATTAGTATTATTAGTAGTTAGTAGTATTAGTATTATTTATTTAGTAGTATTAGTATTATTAGTAATATTAGTATTATTAGTATTATTAGTAGTATTAGTAGTATTAGTATTATTAGTAGTATTAGTATTATTAGTAGTATTAGTATTATTATTAGTATTAGTAGTATTAGTAGTAGTATTAGTAGTATTAGTATTATTAGTAGTATTAGTAGTAGTAGTATTAGTAGTATTAGTATTATTAGTAGTATTAGTGTTATTAATATTAGTATTATTATTAGTAGTATTAGTATTAGTATTATTAGTATTAGTAGTATTAATAGTATTATTAGTATTAGTATTATTAGTAGTATTATTAGTAGTATTAGTATTATTAGTAGTATTAGTATTAGTATTATTAGTAGTATTAGTAGTATTAGTAGTATTAGTAAACAGTCATGTATTAAGAAATAGGGGAGAACGAACGTTTTATCAATATTTACAAGCTCAATCAAGTGACAAATGGACTGGCGAGAAAATGTGACAGTTGTTTAAATACCCTGAGTTTATGTGAATAGTGATGTGTTTTTTGCTTTTTTTTTGATGGATGAGAGAAGGATAAAAGTATAAGTAGAGAGAACGTATTGTAAGAGTCTTATTATTAATAAGACGGACAACATCTAAAGGTAAGACTGTATAATTGTGTATATATCTATATCAAGGTGGGGTATTGCTGGGCATTACTGGGTAATGAACGGCAACTTGTGTGTCATTTGTCTAAAATGTTCAGACATAAGATCACATTCTGCTAAACTAAACTAACTAATAAGTTTATTTAAAGTCGCCACCGCATAAATGCATTTGGGCGACTGAGCATTCTGCTAAATTTAAAGTGTCTTGGTTATATACTAGAGGACATAGAAAACGCACACTTCGGATAAGTGTTTAAACTTTATTTATTTTACAACGATTGCGACACTTCTATTTGACTCAAATCCTTTAAATACCAACATTGCTAAATTCCTTAAAGTTATTCTGTTTTCTGATTTTAACAGTTCAACTGTTTTAAACATGTTGCATCTATTACGGAAATATGGTTTAAAATAAATAATTCCTAGATCATTAAGAAGACGAAGCTCCATTATAAAATGATATTCATCACCAAGCTTATTACAAGTAGGGCATATACGCTCTTGACGAGGAATGCTTGGTGGCCTGTGTCACCTGCCTGTCTCGATTTCAAGACGATGAGAGGAAACTCTTAATTTAGTTAGAGCAATTCTGTATTTTTTAATATTAATGATATCAAAATATGGTTTAAAATCCAACGACATGAAATGTACAGAAAACGATGCTCGAGTCGATTCTCTAATACGAGATTCCCAGTTTTGCATTAAAGTATCCTTAAGTCTCTGTCTAACAATACCCAAAAATGTCTTATTGTCACCTACTCCCTGTGTTTCCCATACCATAGTAAAGCCTAACTTACATAAAATATCCCTGACCAATAATACCCAAATTTTCTTCAGGCTGTGTATTTATATCTCTCAGTAATAGAGAATATAATTGATAATCTTGATGTATTTTCTGTCAGCGCAGTTTACTTTTAACCAGTATTTAATAATGTTGTAATATCTTTGAGTTTTGTAATCTATTCTACCCAATTCCCCATACATAATATCATTTTGCGTGGAGGTTTTAACACCTAGAATTGATTTGCAATACTGCATATGAACTCGTTCAATATGAGGTGACTGACAAAATCCCCAAACTTCACATGAGTAATTTACATGAAAAACAATAACTATATAAATACATAGTTTTAAACATTTTGGAATATTTTTAGTTGTTCAGTTTGTGTTTTGCAATACAAATGTGATAATTCTTTAATGGAATCCTCGTATTTTATTTATAATAATTATATAATGTAGGTGTGCGTTTTCTATGTCCTCTAGTATACTTCTGAATTAATTACTTTTCGCGAAAACATTTGTCAGAAGATCGTTTGAAGTTCGAATAATAACAATTCGTAGCGGTAAAATACCACATCTAAACTGTGCGATTAGTGAGCGCTCGTTTTTCTTTACGTTCAGTTTAATATATTGTTCAGTATCAAATGAGTCCTTGAATGTCACATATGTCGGTAATTAAGGTACATTTCTTATGCTTTGTGACCATGTAAAATGGTCTTACCTTTGCCTTAGCAATTTCGTGATTAACAGCGGTTCTGTTTTCAAAATTATTTAATAGCCCTAATTTTGACATAATAGTTTTAACCTCGCTACACCAGTTGTTTGCACACTTATTGTAGTCCATACTAAATACTCTCCCCTCAAATCGTACCCCACGGACAAGAACTGTCAAAATAAAACATTAATACCATAAAGAATATGAACTTTCAAAATTTCAATGAATAATAGTTTAATTTGTTGTAAGCGACTTGGTGTCGACTGCACATGTACAAAAACATTCGTATATAATCATTATCAATATAAACACAACATTATTCATTTTATTCAAAATTAAATTGAATAATGTTTACGTTTCCTCTCGTATTATTGAGTTAACTGTCATTAACAGTTAATCACATGTCCAACATGAATATAGTATCATGATCTCATATACACCGAACCGATTTTTAAAAAACCAGTGAGTTTCTATCTAATCAACGTATAACTATCCTGCCTCGAAATCCGTTCAGTGTATAATTTTATTTACAAAATGGAACACACACATGAAATACAAGTGTTAAAACCTAAAATTAAACATTTTCTACGGAAATGTTGACAGTCGAGTGACCAAGCGCTGAAGTGAACTGACCACTTCGCAAAGCGAAAACATCGTGCTCGCCAGAGCGCGAAAAAGCGCCCCACAGTGGTCCGTCAGGAACAATACGAGGGGAAATAATTCTCTTCTAATTCACTTCGTTTAACCGAAAATAATTATATTCCCCTCAAATCGTACCCCATGGACAAGAACTGTCACTATAAAACATGAATACCATAAAGAATATGAACAAAGTTTCAATGAATAATTTGTTGTAAGCGACTTGGTGTCGACTGAACCTAAAGAACGGGAAAATCTAGGTAATATATAAACTAGAAAATATATTACTTGTATTTAATGTACGTGTTCCGTCAATAAACATACAACATGACATCACAATACTAAATACTTATAATGTTCATAAGCCCAGACATTGCGAAACAATAAGACGCTCATCCAAACTGTCTTTCACATAAACCGTCTTTTGCTTGTTCGCTGGTCCAACGACCATGTCTTTTAAAAGGTATGTCCTTGACACCCTTGTTTGCAGCGGCGGTGGCACCACCAGAACGTAATGAATGCAAACAAAACTTTGATATGTCTATACCATGTGGAGCAAGAGCAATTTTAAAAAGATCCCTCAAGGTACTGTATGACATGGGCTTATTAACTTTCCTGCACTTAAAACCTGTTTTTGTAGCACTCAAATTTCAAAATATATAATCATCTGAATTCTCTTGGAAATTTGCCCATTCAAGATAGTTTACAGTGTTTATAACTTGACATAGTGATGTTCCTGTTTGGCAATACTGATCCAAGCACCGTCTCTGTATTGATCTGTTTTACTAGATTCAATAAATATTTCCATATGAGTATCACGAAAAACTAAATCATTTCTTTTTATTTTCAACAACTCTGAACTTCTTAAAAATCCGGCGAATGATAACAATAAAGCACATATTGTTCTCTGAGACCTGATATTACCATGCGTATATAAACTCTTGTAAACTGAAGAAAGAAGATCCACAGTTGCAGGCTCTTTCTTTACGACAGGCCTAGCAAGAATACGCTTTGTTGCTTGTAATACATTATAAACTAATGAAGAATTAGTAGGTGAAGTTAAGCCATTCATTTCGTGAACCCATTTTATAGCGTAGTAAGATTTTTCAATCGGTTTTGCCGAAGAAGCATTTTGCATTAATGAAGTTAGATAAATGGCTAACGGTAATGCCCTGACGGGCAAATTGTCCCCACTACCAAGACTATTTGAAAAAGCCCACTTTTTCCATCGGTTAAATGCGCTGTTATAACCTTTACACGTACTATCAGCTCTGGAATGCTGTAATATCTTGGGCAGTAGGGTCACTTTGTCCACCAGAACATCCGGCAATTCTTCAATTTCGTTCTTGTGACACTGTAAAAATAAACGTGTAACATAATTTTAAATTATATGTTTCAACATTTTGCTAAATACTAAGTAGTGTACATACCGGTATATAAAGTCAACCGTTTAAGTATGTGTAACATTGTAACAAAACAGTTATAGCTTAACACCAAAACAAAATGTGTTTATAACATAAGAAAATGATTCACTTTAACTATTTTTCTATTTCTTATATGATGAAATTTAAAAACTGCTGTAATTTGCTTTAATGTGTATAAAGCAAAACCAGCTGTATAGCAAGGCTGTTACCATGGCTGTATAGCAAGGCTGTTACCATGGCTGCAAAGCAAGGCTATTATCATGGCTGTATAGCAAGGCTATTATCATGGCTGTATAGCAAGGCTGTTACCATGGCTGCAAAGCAAGGCTATTATCATGGCTGTATAGCAAGGCTATTATCATGGCTGCAAAGCAAGGCTATTATCATGGCTGTATAGCAAGGCTATTATCATGGCTGTATAGCAAGGCTATTATCATGGCTGTATAGCAAGGCTATTATCATGGCTGTATAGCAAGGCTGTTACCATGGCTGTATAGCAAGGCTGTTACCATGGCTGCAAAGCAAGGCTATTATCATGGCTGTATAGCAAGGCTATTATAATGGCTGTATAGCAAGGCTGTTACCATGGCTAAAAAGCAAGGCTATTATCATGGCTGTATAGCAAGGCTATTATCATGGCTGCAAAGCAAGGCTATTATCATGGCTGTATAGCAAGGCTATTATCATGGCTGTATAGCAAGGCTATTATCATGGCTGTATAGCAAGGCTATTATCATGGCTATATAGCAAGGCTATTATCATGGCTGCAAAGCAAGGCTATTATCATGGCTGTATAGCAAGGCTATTATCATGGCTGCAAAGCAAGGCTATTATCATGGCTGTATAGCAAGGCTATTATCATGGCTGCAAAGCAAGGCTATTATCATGGCTGCAAAGCCAGGCTATTATCATGGCTGCAAACAAGGCTATTATCATGGCTGCAAAGCAAGGCTATTATCATGGCTGTATAGCAAGGCTATTATCATGGCTGTATAGCAAGGCTATTATCATGGCTGTATAGCAAAGCTATTATCATGGCTGCAAAGCAAGACTATTATCATGGCTGCAAAGCCAGGCTATTCTCATGGCTGCAAAGCCAGGCTATTATCAGGGCTGTAAATCAAGACTATTATCATGGTTGCAAAGCCAGGCTATTCTCATGGCTGCAAAGCCAGGCTATTCTCATGGCTGCAAAGCCAACCGATACATGAATACAATGACGATAACTCATGTTTAGTGAATATTCTAATAACTGTCCGTCAAAAATCAGCAATAAAATATAGGACGTGAAACAAATATTTTATGTTATATTGCCTTATTGCAAAATTTACAGGAACGGGGTATAAATCGTAATTGTTAAGTCAAATTATTGGTTCCAGAATTAATCCCCTTTATTATAACTAAATCGGATAGCCAACATATTAAAACACAAGTCCTTATTCCCGAAAATGCCTTTGCCATTTTTACAACAGGTGTAAAATTCCTTTTTTATTGGTAAATGCATCCATTCGAGAACTTGGTTTGTAAAAACCCCATTCGGGCATAAAATTGGCCAACAATTAGCAGATGTCCAGTGGGGAGTAATAAGAACAGCTTGAACTTTATCTGTGACCATTTTCTTAAGTACTCTGTGAACTAATGATATCGGTGGAACAAAAAATCCGAACTTTCCGGACCAATCTTCTGTGAATGCGTCTATACCGCTCGAATTAATATTCCAAAATCTAGAATACAAAACCGATAACCTAGCATTGTGATTGGAAGCGAACCAATCAACTTCTAGCGGGCCCCATTTACTTTGTACTAAATCCCGAATGGCATAAGAAATACCCCAGTCATCAAAATCGCAAATATTAGAAAGAAAATCTGCTTTTTCATTCTCTGACCTAGGTATCCATTCAATATCAATGATAGTTGAATTCTTTACGCACAATTTGTATATGTCTAAAGCTATAGACTGTAAATCATAAACCATCGAACCTTTGCCTACAATTCACTTCGTTTAACCGAAAAGAATTATATTTTTCAACAAACGAGTGTCGTCTAAACATACTAGTCTATTCCAATGTCTGCGGTAACTGCTCGGGAGCCAACCTGTATCTCCATGTAAGGCCAGTATAGGAGCGAACCTATGTACCCCAATATAATATCTAAGTGTTCGAGTTTGTACATTGTCTATGACCTGTGAGTGTTTTTAAATCCCCATACAGAAGAACAGTAGTCCAAAATCGGGGTAATGCACGACTCGTATAACTTTTCGAATGATTTAAACCCGAAATCTGTCAAATTATGTATTTTAGAAATAACACCACCCAAGGCCCTACCTGCACCTTTTGACAGGGCGTCACAGTTATATGAAAAATCGCCTTTACAGTGAAATATTACACCAAGGTATTTATATGTGTCAACAGTTTTGATAACATTATCTCCAACGGAAAATACACAGTCTGACTGTTTGGCGCGACCTTTCCGGAAATGCATGCACTTAGATTGTTCAGTATTAATGAGCACTCTCCGCCGTTTGCATCAGTCATTAAGTTGGTTGAGCATGAGTTGTAGATCTGTTTCAGACGTCGCTATTAACACAATGTCGTCTGCGTATAACAACATAGATCATTTTGACCCTTCGATGTTAACTCCGAGGTCAAGGTCATTTATTTCGCTCACAAGGTCATTCGCGAATATGGAAAAAGAGAGGCGGTGACAAGTTATCTCCCTGATTCACGCCGTTCGTGCAATTAAACCACATTGTAGTTTTATTATTTGTGCGTACGCATGAAGTAGTACACTCATATATGCTTTTAATAGAATGATACATTTTCCCATCCACATGGTTAAGCAATAATTTGCATAACAAAATGTCTCTGTCAATGAAATAAAGCTTGTAAAAATGACGGATTGTTTCGGTCCTCACACGATCTGTTCGCCCTGAATCCATTTTGTTCGTCAGCTAAAATTTCATTTTGTTCTAAATAGCTTGTCAGGCGCCTATTCAAGAGCGCACTATATAACTTGCTTATACAGGATAGTAAATTCACACCTCTGTAGTTCATTGGTATTCGTGGATCGGTTGTTCTGTCTTTCAAAATAGGACATATGATTGATTTACGCCACACATACGGAATTATACTGGTGTCAAAAATATTCTGGAAATGTTGCTGCAAGGCCGCTATGACAGCAGGAAATTTAAGCACAGTGTAGGTTATTGGATCAATCCCACTGGCGGACCGTGCTTTTGCATGCATAACAACATTTGAAATGTCTTCAAGTGTTATATTACGGTTGAGATGTTCACTCGACGTATACAATGGATCATTAATATTGTCCTCCAATAAGCGTTTATGTACTTTTGCATGCCTGTAATTCTCGTTATCGAACTCGTCATTATCCGAACTGTTATACAAGGTTTTGAAATCCTGATGCCATCGCTCTAACACTATATTCTCGTTATTAGAAATATTCCCCGAACTATCAACCACCTCTATATGTATACTATTGTTACTCCTTGGGCCCAGAAATTTAATTTTCTCCTAATTTTCTCTCTCTTCGGGTTATTCGTGGACATGTCTTCAATTTCTGTGGCAACAGATTGCCTGTAGAAACGCTCCGCCCTGTTTAACTCACGATCAAAAACATTTCTAGCTATAGTGTAAGTCGGGCGTATCGCATTTCTAATACGTTTATTGTCATTACACCGCATATATTGTTCTTCCTTTGACCGCATATCGTTCCATAAATAAGTCAAATTATTATTCCAATACGGTTTCCTATTTTTATAACGTTTACTAGAGTGATAAGTGAAAACTGCATATTGTGATTATATAGTAATGTTAACGCTGAAAAGTAGAAAAACTACATATAATATGTTATGGAATATGATGATATATGGAATTATCTAGTAGAGAAGATAGGGGGAATGAGACAATTAATGACAATACATCTATATAACAATGTGCAGATATGACTTATACAATACAATACAATAGGTTTATTGCATAAAACAGTATACATGTTTGTAGCAATTAAGTAAAAACAGGCAGGGACATGGAACTTTACAAAAGAACACAATCACAAGTTCAAATATATGTGTAAAATATGCGTTAGTTTCGTTGCTTATTTGCAAAATATATAAATTTGGAAAGACCAATGGTGATTTATTCTTTATTTGCATGACAAACGATTAATAAATGTATGTACAGTTGGTCAAGTATGGTAGTATATTTTAATGAATTTCGATCTTAGGCTTGAGTAATGTGGGGACATTAATATGAAGTGATACTAATTTTCCAAGATTCTAGAATTACAATAAATACATAATCTTTCCTTTCGTGGTAGGTGTATGGAACGACCACGTTCGATAGCTAGATCATGTGGTAGGTGTATGTAGCGACCACGTTACGTGGTAGGTGTATGTAACGACCACGTTAGATAGCTAGATCATGTGGTAGGTGTATGTAACGACCACGTTCGATAGCTAGATCATGTGGTAGGTGTATGTAGCGACCACGTTACGTGGTAGGTGTATGTAACGACCACGTTAGATAGCTAGATCATGTGGTAGGTGTATGTAACGACCACGTTCGATAGCTAGATCATGTCAGGATGTTTTAAATCGTGTAAGAGAAATTCTGTATGTTTTATCTTTAATATTATCATTTAATCAAGATAAGCTTCAAAGATAAATTCATTTTTAAATAAACGGTATGTCTCTAGACGTCCAGAGTTATTGATAGCAGTATAACAACTTTGATAATATATGTCTAGTATGCGTGATTTTAATGTATTGTAATTAATCAGCATTTTTGACTGGTTTTGCCACAAATAACTCAGTCCGCATGTATCGTTAATATTTTTGAGTTGATAAACCCAGTTCATTTTGTTGTGATCATTTCCATTTTCAACATCAGTTTTCAACATTAGGTAAGTTTCATAAGTATAGAATCTTCTGGTAAGGTTAATCATTTTAACCAGTAGTTTATCATTAATAGTTGTCTACGTATAGACATGGGGAGACAACCAAGTTCTCCATATAGTGCATTCAGGTTTGTTGAGCGCCTTACGCATTGTATTTTTCGACAAAAAATTGAAAGTATTAATTCAACATCGGGTGCATCATGGTAGCCCCATAATTCTGCTGAATAATTTAAAATTGGTGCGACAAGAGAGTCAAACAGGTTTAACTTTCTAGAAGTTGGAAATTCTACTTGATTAAAAGCAATAAATAATGTATGTAAAGAAAAAGAGGCGTGCTGAGCTATAAGTGTTTGTGTTCGATTCCAATTAACGTTCTTGTGTAGAGGAACACCTAAATATTTAACTATTCCACAATCTCAATAAGTGAATTATTTACGTAAACATCATGTCGAGAATGTCGACCATTTTCAAAATTCATAATTTTTGTTTTGTTAGTATTAATGCGTAAGCCCCACATATTACGGATATACTTCAAGGGTGCGATGATGTTCCAGAAAGGGCTACATTAGACAAATGCGTAAATCAGCACGGTCACAACTTCATTGAATTTCTGAATGAAGCGAAATTATGCACATTGAATGGCAGGTTTAACAATGACAATTATACTTCGAGGAAAGGTAGATCAGTCGTTGATTAC
>CM026393.1:13694345-13779263 GCA_014843695.1 Archivesica marissinica
TTCAATATTAGGGGCCTTATGTAAACCCCATATTTCAGACCCATAATTTAAAATAGGTAAAACCATAGAATCAAACAACTGTACTTTTTCAGATATATCTAAGGACACAATAACAAATAAAGAACTTAGTGAAAAAAGAGCCTTTAAAGCTTGGTTTGATAATGCCTTTTGCGACTGAAAAAAACGTCCATTAGACGAAATAGTAACTCCTAAATAAATAAAAGTTTTAACATTCTGAAGTTTTCGACTGTCATAAAACACATCAAACGATTCGTCCCTATTACCCTGTTTACATAGCATAACAACTGTTGTTTCTGTATATACTGTTATACCCCACTTCATACAGTAACAATGCAACTTATTTAACAAGTTCTGCAATCCTTCTTTCGTATACGAAAAAAGCACTGTGTCATCAGCAAATAATAAAAGGAACAGTTGCAATTCCTCTACAGTGAAAACATCAGTTGATTCAGCATTTACATATGCTTGCATGTCATTAATAAAAAACAAAAACAATAAGGGGGATAATGGTTCACCCTGTTTCACACCCATATAGCTTTCGAAATAATCGGAAGTTGTACCATTGACTCTAACACATGATTTCACATTTTCATACATAACTTTTAGCATTCTAACAATTTTTGTTGAGGCTCCATATTTTAACAATTTAAACCAGATGCCATGTCTGTATACCATATCGAATGCTTTTCGAAAGTCCACAAAAGCTAAATATAACTTTTTCTTTTCAAAATTTAAAATTTTATTTATGACGCTATTTAACACAAATAAACAATCAGTTGTGCTTGTTCCTTTTCGAAAACCAAATTGGTTGTCAGATAATAAATTATTGCTTTCTGCCCATTTTCTTAATCTGTTATCTAATAATATTGAAAATATTTTAGAAAAGATGCTAGTAAGTGTGATTCCTCTGTAATTATTAACATTATTTAAGTCACCCTTTTTTGGTACAGGCACAATAATTCCCGTAGTCCAACTTTCAGGATAAATACAATTTGTATACATATAATTAAATAATTTACAAAGTACCGTTGACAATAATTCATTACATTCTAAAATTATTTCAGGAATCAGTAAGTCACTTCCTCCGCTTTTGCCTCTTTTCAGTGAAGAAATGGCTTGTTCTACTTCACATACATTAAAGTTCATATCTAAATCGTCGACATTATTTTGATTATAATCACCATTCCTTAGTTGCTCTTCAACAATAGAATCTGAAAATATATTGTCAGTAGAAAATAAGTCTTTAAAATGTTCATAGAATTCTTGCTTACTAATATTACCGCGCTTTGATTTCTTTGATTTCAGCCGTTTTAACTCAGACCAAAATTTGCGTGGCTGATTATTAGCTAGATTGTGTAATTCACTCTTTTGTTTATTCTTATGTCGTGCAATAGCTCTCCTTTTAACTTGTTTATACCGCCGGCGTCTTATTATTAATAGTTCATTATTTTCAACTGATCGACATTTTCTATAATTTCTAGTTGCTAGTTTAAATTCCCGTCGTGCATATTCACAATCATTGTTAAACCAAGGGCTGTTAAGCTTACGTTTGCTGCTTCTGTTAAATGTTCGTTTTTGTCCAAAAACAGAAAAAGCTTTATCGTAAAACCATGTTGACATAGTGTCAATACCAATATTTAAATCAACATTTCTTGATACTATGTCATTAACAATAGTATCAATATTTTGAAATTCAGAAAACATTACATCTCTATAACGTTGTATATTTTCAACGTTAAATCTAAGTTTATCATAAGTACAATTATCTTTAATAGTATTCGTCTCATGTGTGTTATTCACAGCAAAACTTATTTGTATAGGTGCATGTGTTGAGCAAGTATATATATCGTGTACGATAAAATCATTAATAAGTGGAAACACATCGCCAGAACATAAAGCATAATCAATGAGGCTATTTCCTTGAACAGTCATATTTGTATAATTACCAACACCAGCGTCGTCGCCACATCGACCGTTTACAATTTTTAATTTACTACTGAAACAAATTTCTAGCAGCTTAATACCAGATGTATTTACACTATCATCCATTGAAAATCGATGCGGAATATTATATTCATATTCAATAGATTCGTCTCTGTTCATAACATGTATATATTTATTAAAGTGTGTGCTATTTTGTAAAACATCAGGTCTATTTCCACACCTTGCGTTTAAATCCCCCATCACGGACACATCGCCCAGTTCTGAATATTTCCGCACATTTTGTTCTAATACTTCGAAATAACCAATTTCGTGCATTGCATAATAAACAGAATTACTAGGAGGGATATATAAAAAGCAAATTTAAAGGTCATCCTCTAATCCGAAAAATCGTTTACAACATTTGACCCAAATAAATCCAGTATAGTCTATTTCAGAAATTGTGATCCCACATTTGAATTTCTCTTTGTAATAAAGACAAATCCCCCCATGACCTCTTTTAGACTTTACACTTAGGCTTTCCTTTCTGGGTACATACACGGAATCATAACCTTCAATTTCGAATGTATCACTTTTTCGTTGCCAGGTTTCCGAAAAGAACAACACATCAAAATTAGAAACGAAATTTACAAAATCATCGTCAAACAAACAATTTTTTAAACCTTCAATATTCCAAGAGATAATATTTAAATTACACTTTTTTACCTGTGTGTTACACATGATATACTATACAGGTGTAAATCATTTAAGGTATTAACGGTTTAGGAGATCACGGATCAACATGACTTGCAAGGATTACTCGGTGAACGGTCTAGACTACCTGATCACTCTGCCCTACTAACCGAAATCGATAGAGGCTACTGTGAAACGTATACCACGGGCGGTGATAGCCATAACAATGATATACGGTTTAAATTTAAACGGATCCCGGATGATTTTATGGAAAGTGACATGTTGCGGGTGGCCACTTTAAACATAATTAACAGAATTGAATCCTGCAGGGAAACACAAACTGAAATAGACTCAATATACAGTAACCTGTGTGACACAATATACAAGGAAATGAATGATAATATACCCAAATATAACGCCAGTCATAAGACGTATAAAAAACTGAAAGTCCGGAAGCCATACTGGAATGAAGATTTAAATTCATTATGGAATACTATGAGAATAAAAGAAAAATAATTCCTCAAATGTGACAATAACAACCGAATCAAACATAGATTACGCTTTGAATATATCAGTGCTAGAAACAATTTCGATAAGTTACTGCGTCAGTCAGAACGGGTCTACAGATACACACAGGAACAAGATATTGAAGAATTGTCCACCTCAAATCCAAATGAGTTTTGGAACAAAATTAAGAGAATGGGATCAAAGAGAGATAAATCGATACCGATAGAAATTGTAGACAATAACGGTAATACATCGAGGGATCAATACGCCGTATTTGAACGCTGGAAATCAGACTTATCAAATCTATACAACGCCTCAGACGACAGTGACTTTGACAATGCACACTATACTCGCTGTAAAATGCACACGTATTTACCAGAATTACGTATGGATGATCCGTTATATTCACCGAATGAGCGATTGAATGGAAATATAACATTGGAGGAAATCACAAACATTATCATGAATGCCAAATCCGGGTGAGAATATGGTTATGACAAAATACCGTATGAAGTACTTAAATTCCCACCAGTTATTATAGTGTTGCAGCAGTTGTTTCAGTTATTGTTTGATTGTAGTGTTATACCTTCAGTTTGGAGAAAAGCCATTATTCTCCCTATCCTTAAAGACTCAAACTCAGATAAACGGGTACCTCTACACTATCGAGGGATTAGCTTATTGGTGTGCATCAGTACACTGTATAGTTCATTCATCAATAAACGGGTTATCTGGAAAGTAGCGGTGTATTGGCGGATGAACAGAACGGCTTCAGGGCGAACCGATCTTGCGAGGACCACATATTCACATTAGACAGCATAATCAGAAACAACAAATCAGTCTTCACCTCCTTTATCGACTTAAAAAAATGCTTCGATTTCATCGACAGGGATATGATGCTTTATAAACGGTTGCTAATCAACATCGATGGGAAAATATACCATTCAATTAAAAATATGTATGCTCAAAGCAGTGCATGCATACGAATAAATAACAGTGTAACAGACTGGTTCGACTGTGAATCTGGCTTGAAACAAGGATGTAATCTCTCGCCCACATTATACTCAATTTTCGCCGACCTTGTGCAGGAAATTAATGACCTTGACCTAGGAATTACCATGGGGGACGTTAAGGTCTCCATTCTACTATACGCAGACGATATAGCACTAATATCAGACTCAGAGACCAAATTGCAAGCAATGCTAGACGTACTACATAGATGGTGTAAGAAATGGCGTGTTCTAATCAACGCAGATAAGTCCAAATGCGTGCATTTCCGCTGTGGTCGTGTAAATCGCAGCGAATACGTTTTTAAAGTAGGCGACAATGCACTTGAAACAGTAGAACATTATAAGTACTTGGGAGTAATATTTCAAGAAAAGAACACCAACTTTACACAAAACTGAATCGCTGGCAAAAGGGGCTGGCCGCGCACTTGGCAGCATACTCAATAAATTACACAGTCTAAAGGATATTAGATTTGCCACCTTTGAGAAACTATATAACTGTTGTATTGAACCAATTCTAGAATACGGAGCCTCTACATGGGGTTTCAAGACATACCAATGTATAGATAACATACAAAAACGTGCCTTACGTTATTTCCTTGGAGTACATAGATTTGCGCCTATCCTAGCATTGTATGGAGACACTGGTTGGATACCAAGCGTATACAGACGTCGATTATCCATTATGAGATACTGGAATCGCCTTATAAACACGGATGATAATTGTAATACTAAAAGCACTATTGAGCTTAAGGTCGCAGATATTTCGATAAAACAGGGTTACGCACAGATTTGGGACTGTGATATTCAAAACGTGAGAAAACTACGAACTTATAGAACTTTTAAAGACTGTTTTAAATAAGAAGAATACGTTTGGTTGAATCTAAAAAAGTATGAACGTTCCATGTTATGCCAATTTCACTTTGGCTTATTACCAATACGTATTGAAACTGGGCGTTATGTTGGCGAAACTCCTCAGGAAAGACTATGTAGACTCTGTAACAGAAACGAAATAGAAAATGAAACTCATTTCTTGCTAGATTGTGACTTACATAATGACATCAGAAGTGCAACATTTGGAACTTTAATAACAAATGATGAATTCTGTAATATAACTATGTTAGAAAAACTAAATCTTATTCTTAATATGTATCCTAGGAAAGCTGCTAAATTTAATCATGAAATCATATTTACATAGGAGATGTACACTATACTCTGGTAATTGAATTTATTCATGTATATATCTGAATGAAAATTGTAATCATTATAATCGTTCACATGTATACAGTATTATTTGCTTAGATCTATGATTCCATCATTTAGATGTTGATGTATGTAAAGTGTCTGTCATGTCATATATATAGATACTTTAATATCATATTAACCATTGTAAATAATTGCTTTATTAGTTTAAGGTGACTTATAGGTCCACTGGGCCGGGTGCTATTGTATTAATGTACATGTGTTGTAATATTGTAATGTCACTATAATAAACATGTTCTTATCTTTATCTTATCTTATTACAGTAAGTCTCAATATCGTTCAACATAGATTGCAATGATTCAGGATCTGCTGCAAACACAACAGCATCATCAGCAAACAATAGTAAAACATCTCTGTAAATCATTAATGTTCAGTATTCCATTTACATCTGCAGTAATATTGTTTAATATATCATTTAAAAAGAATAGACACAAAATGCTACTGGACGGGTCTCCTTGTTTTACCCCAATATTAGATGTGATAAAATCAGACTTGGTTGATCCATAGATATTATATGATCGTACTACTGTATACATAAATTTTAGAGCCGTTATAAACCTAGTGCTAACATTTGAATTTAGGATTCAAGAATCTCCTCTGGTTCCTTTACTTGATCGATGTAAAGTACCGAAACGACACCTCTGTTTAAAGTCCCATGTGAAATGACTGTTAATTTTATTATGGTCAGACGAGGGATCGAACCTGCGATCCATGGATTACAAGTCAAGCGTGTTAACCACTGGACTACATATCCTTCTGTACATTAACGAGGTAACTCGTAAAATGCCGAATACAAATAACTTGGAAGGAGTGTGCAAACAACATAGACCCAGATCACACGCCATGTAGCGACACATCTGATCATGATCTATGTTGTTTGCTATTCAACCAAGTATTTTAGTTCCATTATCGGAATAGCAAACACCATTCTGAGCAGTCTGAGCTGGCAATGTATGTTGTTTGCGAAAGCAAATTTAGGGTTAACTTTAAAGGGTTAATATTAATATTAAACACATGGGTGTCTGTGAACAGTTTATGGTTTGATAGTCTGAAGTGATTTAGCTCCATTATCCGAATAGTAAGCAGCAGCAATTCAGGACTAAAGTCGCTGTTGCAAGCAGCAACGGATAGTGAAGCTAATTCACTTTCTGATTAGCAAACTGTAATGCCGCGGCTGATATGGATCTAGGTTGTTTGCACGTTCCGTCCAATGTATTCGGCATGTTAAGAGTATTGTGTAAGTGATTAAATGATGCTGCAAAACATTACAGCAGCATCATCTTGCAGAGAGTGTCTTTAAACTACCTGGTGGGGACCTGGATATCGGCATGAATATCGGCATGGGCATAGATATCGACATATCCATATATATCGTCATAGATATAAGCATGGATATCGCCATGGATATCGGCATATATATCGGTATAGATATCGGCCTGGATATCGGCCTGGATATCGGCATATATATCGGTATAGATATCGGCCTGGATATCGGCATAAATATCGGCCTGGATATCGGCATAGATATCGCCATGGATATCGGCATAGATATCGGCCTGGATATCGACATAGATATCGGTATTGATATCGGCATTGATATCGGCATAATATCGGCATATATATATATCGGCATGGATGTTGGCATATATATATCGGTATATATATATCGGTATATATGGGCATATATATCGACATTGATATAGGTATAGATAGATATCGGCATAAATATCGGTATTGATATCGGCATAGATATCGGCATAGATATCTGCGGAGATTAAGATAACTCTCGGGAGTAACATGAAATTGACATTTAATTATACTTGCATTTACAGTTGTTCATCTCAATAGCTCAGGATGAAGACACATCAATCGGTACTGCTTGCAGTAGGACTGCTGCTCGTACTGGCCGTCATCGTACCTATCGAGGCCCAGTATGGATATGGTGGCGGAGGAGGATATGGTAGAGGGTATGGAAGAAGCTATGGTGGATACGGCATGGGCTATGGTCGATCATATGGTGGAGGATATGGTGGGTACGGTAGAGGGTATGGAGGATACGGCGGGTACGGAGGATATGGAAGAGGCTCTGGTGGTTATGGGCGAGGCTACGGTGGATACGGAGGAGGCTATGGTGGCGGGTATGGAGGATACGGAGGAGGCTATGGCGGTTACGGAGGTGGTTCCCACCGACATTCGCATATGCACCGTAGATATTAATACTTTGTAAGTAATGCTTCTTTTTATTTTGTTAAACATTATTTCCTACAATGGGTTATATTCAACTCGATTCAGTTGTATGTTTCACTGTACTTTGACTTATATTCTTGCTATGAGATAATTAAGTACAGTAATACATATAGTTTATTATAACGCGCAGATGGATGTGACTGACTGATTGAATGTATTTAAAGTCGCCACCGCATAAATGCATTTGGGCGACTGAGTTTTCTAAGAATATTAAAAGTGATGGTTCTGCCTATTGTAATTATTATAACTAGATGTTTAGAGGGCTATGAGGGCTGCTGTAATATCAGTGTGTGTTCGGTTTTCATATCTCCGACTGCCGCTCACACAAGAATTTGCCAGATGTATTTGCATGACTGTCTTATGTTTATATAATAATTCGTTACCGTTTTAATTGCTAGTTTGAAGATGTGTTTACGAAGTGGGTGAAACAGCATTGTTACAGTTTGATACAAACGCGGGCAATTCTTGCAAGCACAACTCGAGCCAGTACAACTCCTGCAAGCACAGTTTAACTCTCGTGACGCGTATGCACGGTCAGCTTATAATTCGTTGCCATAGTGACGAATATAAAAACAAATAGTAATCACATCCTAAAAAGACCATAATAAGTGGGTCAATGTTCAAGCTAGTGAAAATGCAGAGAAACAACGTTTAACATAATAAAGCTAGCTGTCATGTTTCTAGTGTAAGCTGTGTGCAATCAGTCGTTGTATAGGAACAACAGCACCTGCTCTGTAACCAACTGATTCTACTTCAAAGAGAAAATCGATTCAGGAATAATGCAGCATTAGAAGTCGCCATTGTTGGTTTCATCATGGATACTGGTATATAGACTTGTGAGTGGTGGAACTTATGCTAATAATGCATTAATTAAATAATTAAGTATCAAATGTGATACTTAATAATTAACATGTGATAATTATTTATTTAATTAATGCTTTATAAACGTTGTATGTATTAACATGTATTATGTATAAGTCGGTGTTAAAATCTCTTTCGAGCTTATGTTATGTTGTTATATTGCTTTGTAAATAAAATATATACTTGACTTGACTATGCTCGGCGTATTCCTATGGTCGGCGTATTTTGCCCAATTACATCCGTATTTAATATATTTATATGGTTCAGTAGCATTCCGTTACGTGTATCGGTAGCCTGATGCAACTGTCACGTGACTGGTCCAGCAGACGAATATAACAAAAAATCAACTAATTGGTAGAATATTTCCACCGAAACTGATACGGTGTATGAACAATTCAGGTAGATAGATAGATAGATAACTTTATTTCCTCCACTGCAGGGAGAGCCACATACAATATAAACATAAACATCTAATTTACAAAGAACACAATCTAATACAAATTACAATTATACTTGACAATTATACAACGCATAGGTACAATGCACGTCAAGTGCATATCTATGCATATGATATTTACAGAGAAAGGCATACAATTTACGATGCAAATAAAGTACATGCCTTCACAATGATATTACACTGGTACATACACAGTAGTTCTAGTATAATATACACATATTTGTATATGAATATAAATATACTCATACATGTACATGTACATAAACCACACATATTCATCTATAATACCGGTGCACCAGTATTAATATCCGTGATAAGCGCACACTATAAACCTGAGTGGATCTTACCAAAACGAAATGCAAGATTCAATCAGACTAACACACCATTATTTAGCGATCATAGTATGCACGTATCACATGGCTGCATGAAGCTTATACCATGCAGTTAACAATAAAACAGTCGTACAGTCTATAACACGTGTAGCATTGTTAAAACGATACATGATTCAACTAATTTCAGTCATATTTTAAGAGCCGTCAGTGCATACGTCTTGACTATCACGTATGTTAACTATATTATACATATATATTTCAATATAGGTCCTCTGCTGTACATTTCACGAATACGGCATTGCATTACCTTCTTGTCATCAAGTACATGTACTTAACACTAGCCAGCATAATCTTTTCGCTGGCATAGTCATCTATATCATAGTGTTTAAGGCCGGCAAGTAAGTCAAACACTTATCAAACAATCAAACACTTGAACATGTTGTTGTTGACGCATCCATTTAATAAAAACTTGGACACTTGTATGTGCAATAACATGTGTCCATAAACGTAATCTCAAGACACAATAAAGAATTTGATGCATGATAATGCTTTCGGCTAAATAATTGCATCTTGTACAACGCTCGGGCCTAAAATACGAAAGTAGTTTACACAATAAACTAACAGCGTTGAAACAGTATTGTTTTACAGAAGGGTATTTTCTACACACGGGCACACGGGCCTTTATTTGGAAACATGTTCACATATTGTTCCGGTGTTAAGATTCGACAGAGTCTTTCACAAAGTATGTTCTGTTCGTAAGACAGAACATGGCGAGCAAGAAGATGTTTCCATGAATATTTCGATGGAAAGTATGCCGAATCTTGAAACGAAGTTACGTAGGACAGTAAATCATATTTTTGCAGAATTTTGAAAATATCTGGCATAAAGCCTAAACTCTGGCGTTCTTTGTAATTTGTGTATCTGACAAGTCTGTGAATGAATATTTTCTTCGCTAGGTAGTTACACCGCAGCCTGCAAAGTTGTCCAAAAAACTGAAGTTTTCTGTACAATGTAGTGATTGGTATAACCCTTAGCGCATTTGTGGCAGTGTCATTAATTGAGCATATATGTAATCTTTGGATATATTTCACACAGAATCTATGAGAACGTTCAAGAAGTAATGTGTTTGCATCCGTCATATAGTTCCATAGTTCGCATCCATATAACGCCTTAGGTTGTACTATAGTTTTATATATATTCGCGAGAGTTAATGGATTTAAGTCACCATAACTTATACCACTGTTAGTAATACACGTAATTTTGAGCTAGCATCATGGACATTCATATTAATATTTAAATACTTATCCAAGGAGATACCTAATTGTGTATACTTAGTCTCTTCTTTAATGAAGTGTGTTCCAAGCTTCCAAAGCCGATCACTTTTTTTAAAGTCAGCATTAGTTTCATTGTATAACAGCACATTTTGAATGATTATACTCAAAGCGCCATTTCAGTGAGTATTCATGACATATCTGAATCATTTTATCGAGACCAGATTTAGATAGTGAGACGAGAACCATGTCGTCGGCAATAGTAGGACAGTTGACATTCATGTTATATATGCAAAGACCCAGATTATAATTCTCAATCTCTTGTATGAGTCCGTTTATGTACAATAAATAGAGCAAAGGTGAACTTTTCCCTCCCTGTCGTGTACCTTGTCTGACGGGAAACCACTCTGTTGTAAACGATTGGTTCCGGACACAACTACGCATATTACTATATAGGTTTACAAAACATCTCATTGTTTGAACGTCAATATCACATTCATTTAGTTTGTATATCAGTCCATGATGCCACACACGGTCAAACGCTTGCCGACAATCCAAATAACATACGAATAATTTACTATGAGTTTCCTTTGCGAAAAGGATTGATTCACGAAGGCAAAACGAAGTCATAAGACATCCAAGTTGTTGCTGGAACCCACCTTGCTGAGGACTTAGCGTGCAGAGGATGTTGTTCTTTGATCTGACAAGCAGTACACTTTCAAAGAGTTTCAGAATGGTAGATGTCAGCGTTATTGCCCTGTAGTTACACGGATCATCTTTTCTTTTTCTACCGCCCTTATGTAGTGTCACAATAATTCCACGATTCATATCCATTGGTATGTGACCAAGATTAATCATGGTTGAAAATAATTTGGCTAAAACCCAATGTAAATTATCACCGCCATGGATGAGGTGCTCATAATACACATTATCATGTCCGCACATTTTTGATTAACACCAATAAGAATTGTTATTCAATTATGTTACTATATCAAAATACGATATTCAACAAGTCCTGATGCATAGATAAAAAATAACAAGTACGCCGTGCATATGTGCCCTGAAGTTCCTCATATAAACGGGTGCCGTTGTGATAGCTGAATTAAGCAGCAAGGTCAGGTGATGAAGACAAAACTGACAAGAGTTTTTTGAAAGTTGCTTTCACGACTTAAGAAAATAATATATACGGCAAGTGCAATTAACATTTTGTACTGGCCATTATATGTAGGATTTATGCCGAGCATAGGTTCCACCACTCTACTACTCGTATACAAATACAAAGTGGCATCCGTGGTCCAGTGGTAGAGCGTCGGATTGGGAATCGATCGGTCACGGGTTCGATACTCGGTCAGACCACGTATGTAGTGTCATTGAGCAAGGCACCTCACACACATTGCTTAGTACTGGTTAACCACTTATGTCGTCTAAGCTTGTCCAGGAAAAACGTGCATACGTCCACCAAGGGGTTTGACATTAATGAAACATACATACCTACATATATCAAATTCACCTTCACATGTTCCTTTAAACTGGTTCTAAGTAACATTCAAATACCAGTCGGCTTCATAAACGTAGGCATGCACGTATTTGACGCAAAGTTGTCGTTGCACACGGACTTGTCTTTCAGTGCATGGTCCAAGTCGAGGTAGCCCATTTATGTTCTGGGAAAAGGAAAAGAAAGACAACTCACCCTCTATCAACCTTACAAATATACAAGCTACGAACAAAAGGGAATTTCAATGTTCTTAGAGTATAGATGTACTTCCAGTTGTTTAGTCAGTTACTGTCCGCCTCCGTGGTCGAGTAGTTAAGGTCGCTGACTTGTATACCACTGTAACCTATCATCACTGATGGTCACGGGTTCGAGCCCCGATCAGGCCATGTCTCATTTATATGAAACAGTAGGCAGTTTCTTATGGAGGTTGGTGCACCCAGGTATTGGTTAACCGCTAGAGCCTGCCCAGGAAAGGTGTTGTTAAGTAAACTGCCCGCCGGCGATATAGCCCGAAATGGTGCTGATGCAGGCGTAAAACCCGAAATATAAAATATAAATAGTCAGTTACTGTCCCTGAATACTCCTAAAATAGATTGCTCATCTTAAATGGTTTCCTCTGTTCTTATCGTTGCTACCGTTGCGCCACATGATATCCATTTCATCCATTATCGTCAATTGTTAGTTAAATCAAATTTAGGTTAGCTCGATTGCGAAACATGTTCTTACAACTTATATTAATCGTTATCGAGACCTCATTCCTGATGGAATCCATCGCCACGAGGGAGAAAGAGAGAGAGAGAGAAGAGGCCACGTGGAATTTAAATGCCTTGCCTAAGGGCACAGTCGTAACGGCTCCAGCAGGGCTCAAACTCCGGACCTTTGGCACCTGAGGCGAATGCGCATCCACTGCGATATCACGACTTCCACATTGATATCTTTGTTGTGCTCTATTGTAGACTGTGTTTTACGTTTATTTATCGTCGCTACCAATTGCCCATATGAGCGACGCCTCCTTTAGATTATTGGAGGATAGTGCGTTGATACAGATAGAGACCCATTCCAGGGTCTCCTCTGGTTCTTTTACGTGTACAGTGTACGGCACCGACACGAGACCTCGGTTTTAAGTCATCATATATTATAATCAATCTACCCAGTTTTATATTGTCAGCAAGCATCCATTGTTCTGGTCATTTTCGAAATTACGTAAAATTATTAAAGATGCCATATATACCTGGTACCAACATCTAGTACACAGTGGAAATAATCACCTGAAGCTTATAGCTTTCAGTTCAATCCACATGTCACTATATAAATGTATGTTTCTGTCTATTTCTCAATGCATATTACATGTATCCTGGTAAATAGATATGTTTTAATCCAAACATCTATTTCCACTGTTCCAATAAATTAGAATTTGGCCGCGTGTGTGTGTCTGTGTGTATTAGCATGATAACTCAGAAAGTTGTGGGTGAATTCTGATGGAACTTTGTGCATATATAGAGGGTTGGTCCAGGTGGATGTTGTTCGATTTTGGGAGATATTGGTGACGGCATGTGTTCATGGTTTTCATCATTATATAACATATACAATGACCAGCTATTCAATTATCAGATATATATGACCAATTGCAAGAACCACGTTTGGCTATATTGCCGATCAAAACGCCGTGTGGAAATAATCTATCGGAGCACCTGACGTGGTAGACTAAGGTTCGCAGAAACAATTTGGGATATCGGCGGAGAATGCCGAAGACGTTTACGATATTTGTCGGAGGGAAGACACCAATGATGTGTTAACAAAATGCATTGTATTTAGTTAAGGGATGAATCACGTGTTAATAGTCTCCATCGGGGTATGAACTACATTGGGCGAGGTTAAATTTTATGGAGGACAACGGCATACACGGTAACTTTAAACACGCCCAATGTAGTTCATACCCCAATGGAAACTAATGTTGGAAACCCGCGTTTCATAACTTAGATTTACATTAATTATTCCTTTCAATAACACAAAGAAAATATAGCACACTGCATTTAAAATTATTTTAATCAGATTTGCATCTTACCGTGTGCAGAATCTCGTAAATAGATCATCCTTGGAACAGAGTAAACTTCGAGACACGCGTTTACTTTAGTGACGTTTCCTTTGACAACGAATGGGATGGATATTTGAATGTGAAGACATACATACATGTATATTCCAATTAGCTATTTACTGTACATACTACATGTTTTATTATAATTATATTTATAGCAGTACATGTTCAAGAATACATTATAATAATGTGTTGTCCCGGAATTTCTATTGACGATTGAAGACGTTTTGATACATAAAATACGATAGCGTTCTTATTCAAGCTGTTCGACATACACGTATTCCGCTATCACGTTAAAGTTATCATATTACGTTAATGTTACTCAGGTTTCCTTTCACTATCTTCAACATTTTCCCATTTACGATTAAGTTCTAGTATGGTTACCACGTGCAAGGTGACAGTCAATATGGCGCTAAAGTAGATCAAATGTTCTTGAAGGAAGTATGCCTGTTGGTTCGACATCTTACAACTTCGATAGGACCTCACGTAATCGTACCTTGAACTGGAAAATGAAACAATGGCGAATTAGTATACAGGGTAGTCTGTTTATATGCTATGGCTGACTTGATGACAATGGGACTTATAAATAAATTAAATGTACAGTAATGCTTAATTCTTAAATATGAATGTTAGCTTAGTTGTTGTCGTTAGATAAATGTACCCATCACAATACTGTCTACCGCCCAGGTTGCTACGCTGTGTTTTCCAGTCTGATATTACGCTTGCTGGCTTGATACGGTCACGTACTGGTATCAAACCAGAAAAAGACGTATCATAACTAGTTCCTGAAAAACTAACGCATGCGCACTCGGTGCTAGTTTCTTTGCTTCCGGTAGTGTCTCAACGTTGACATATAACAGATGATTCGTGGTAATAGTTCAATCGTGTTCGTATATCTAATGCAGTAATTGTGATTTATTCCTGATAAATGGATAGCGGAGCTTGATTTCGATTATAAAATGTTCAATAAAGGTTATTGTGTGTGTGCGTGCGTGCGTGCGTGCGTGCGTGCGTGCGTGCGTGCGTGCGTGCGTGCGTGCGTGCGTGCGTGCGTGCGTGCGTGCGTGCGTGCGTGCGTGCGTGCGTGCGTGCGTGCGTGCGTGCGTGCGTGCGTGCGTGCGTGCGTGCGTGCGTGCGTGCGTGCGTGCGTGCGTGCGTGCGTGCGTGCGTGCGTGCGTGCGTGCGTGCGTGCGTGCGTGCGTGCGTGCGTGCGTGCGTGCGTGCGTGCGTGCGTGCGTGCGTGCGTGCGTGCGTGCGTGCGTGCGTGCGTGCGTGCGTGCGTGCGTGCGTGCGTGCGTGCGTGCGTGCGTGCGTGCGTGCGTGCGTGCGTGCGTGCGTGCGTGCGTGCGTGCGTGCGTGCGTGCGTGCGTGCGTGCGTGCGTGCGTGCGTGCGTGCGTGCGTGCGTGCGTGCGTGCGTGCGTGCGTGCGTGCGTGCGTGCGTGCGTGCGTGCGTGCGTGCGTGCGTGCGTGCGGTAAAATCATGACATTGCTGTTAATAAAACTTGCCAGTTAAAATGGCTGCCAAGAAAAGATCTTATCAGTGTTTTTGACTATGGGAACTATGTATACAAAACCAAACATTAATATTGGCCGTTTAGGTGTCACTTACCAAAGATTAATTTCTCCTGTGATGAGAATGCGATGAGTGCCCATAACGTCCACCATAGCTTCCGCCGTAACCTCCGCCCATTCCACCACCATAGCCTCCGCCCATTCCACCACCAGAGCCTCCGCCCATTCCACCACCATAGCCTCCGCCCATTCCACCACCATAGCCTCCGCCCATTCCACCACCATAGCCTCCGCCCATTCCACCACCATAGCCTCCGCCCATTCCACCACCATAGCCTCCGCCCATTCCACCACCAGAGCCTCCGCCGTAACCTCCGCCCATTACACCACCATAGCCACCGCCCATTCCACCACCATAGCCTCCGCCCATTCCACCACCAGAGCCTCCGCCGAAACCTCCGCCCATTCCACCACCATTGCCTCCGCCGTAACCTCCGCTCATTCCACCACCATATCCTCCGCCATGTCCTCCATGCCTTCGCATCATACTACCAGGTTGGCTTTGACTTGGTACGAATGCTGCGGATACCAGCAGTCCAATAACAAACAGTATGTATTGCTGTGCCGTCATTCTCAGCAATGGAAGTGTACAGCTGTAAATATATGAACATGTCTCTAAAAATCGCCTTCAGTTCTGCTTACGGCACTGTTAACATGACCATTAACCGTAGCATACTCAATAAAGCTGTTTCATTCATCACACAAGTTATTAGCATCAACTATACACATAACTCTTATTTTGGCAGAATTTATGTGCAACAGTACGAGGAGTTATTACACGCGTTATGCGCATTATATTTTAATTACCACTTGCATTATCTACATGAACTAACATCAATGTGTAAGTCAAAGTCATTCACGTGTTACCCAAATATCACATACACAGGTATATATATATATTTTTTATTTTTATTTTACGTTTATTTATCGTCGCTACCGGTTGCCAATATGAGCGACGCCTCCTGAAGATATTAGTCATTTTAGATTTTGGAGGATAGTGCAATGATACAGACAGAGACCCATTCCAGAGTCTCCTCTGGTTCTATTACGTGCACGGTGTAAAGCACCCACACGAGACCTCGGTTTAACGTCCCATCTGAAAGACTGTTAATTTTATTAGGGTCAGACGGGGGATCGAACCTGCGAACCCTGGATTACCAGTCCAGCGTGTTACAACTGGGCTATAGATCCGCCTGTTAGGTATATATTGAACAATTTGCTTAGTTTTATATTTGTAACGGGTGAACGCTCGTGATTTACTTTGCAAAGTCACGTGCCAGTCATGTTGAAGTGCCTGAAAACACAGTTATGTTACATGACATGTGATTAGAGGACCGGAAATGTACATTTGGACGCCATGACATATGTAAGTGAAATTTGGGGTTCTAGTTTATACTGCTGTGCATTTATCTGAGCTTAATTAGAAGCGTAATAAATAAAGGAGTGATCACTTTACATACTAGTAATATTGGTGTATCTGCTGTAAACGAGCCTGACTACAATTTATTCACTGACAAACCATAGATAACGGAGAACCGACACATCCATAATAAGAACAACCTCTTTTAGCTTAGTTTTGATTACAGCTAGTGTTGTACACCAGTGTATACTACTTTATACTTCCTCCAACATCACATATGTCTCGAAGTTCACTTATGTAAAATTCAAAGTTAAGGTCTACCTCCAATTAGTTGTTTCTAGAATGACCCGTCATTCCAAACATCCACAACCATTGTAAAGGAACACAAACAATTGAATAGGAATGAAAATGTCTGTATCCAATGGAGACAGACGGTTTATTTTGAAACAAGATAAACTGATAAGCAAAAGGTGTAAATGAATGCACCGTAACAATGTTCAAAATACGTTGGACATAAAATCCACCAACCGTCCTACCAAGAGACATACGGACATGTGATGTAGTAGGAATTTGAAAAGTGAAAACCTTTACAGAACACGTACTGTAAAACCAAACGAACAAGTTACAGACCAGTATTGTTAAACATATGGGTACAGGTCTGCAGACCATTATAGGTAAACATATGGGTACAAGCATGTAAACCTCAGCGTACAGGTTACGTACTAGTGTAGGTAAACCTTCAGGTACAAGTTGCAGACCCGTTTGGATAAATGTTCAGGCATAGTTCTGCAACCTTCCGTTTCGAGTACCGTACTAGTATTGGTAACGGTTCTGTTACACGTTGCAGACTGGTATAGATAAACATATTGGTACGTACACATATACTAACATAGCATATACGCTGTAACACATGGTGCTACTCGTAATCATTCAGCATTAAGATTGCAATAGGTCAGATTGACGTGTGTACACGATGATTGGTGTAAATGTCACATACTGACTTGAGGCTAATACCCAAATTTAAGAGGATTCCTATCTCGAACCACCGGGGTTTAAATCATGGAATTGCAGATAATTACTAATTGTCATATGACCAAGTGTGTAAGTAACAGGACTCTTAGATTAGTACATACCCCATGTACTATCTGTATTATACACAACATATCAAATATAGCATTCTCCTGCAGTACATAACACATGTACTGCTTATATTATATACAACATAACAAATACAGCACTCTACTGTAGTACATAACATATGTACTACTCATATTATACACAACATGTCAATGACAGAACTCTGCAGACGACAGCAGTACACAACCCAGGTACTACCTATATTATATACAACATATCAAATACAACACTCTACTGTAGTACACAACTCATGTACCATTTATATTATACAATACATATCAATGACAGCATTCTACTGTAGTACATAACCCTTACTACGTGTATTATACACGACATATCAATGACAGCACTCTATTGTAGTACATAACCCTTACTACGTGTATTATACACGACATATCAATGACAGCACTCTATTGTAGTACATAACCCATGTACTACTTATATTATACACGACATATCAATGACAGCACTCTATTGTAGTACATAACCCATGTACTATTTATATTATACACAACATATCAATGACAGCATTCTACTGTAGTACATAACCCTTACTACGTGTATTATACACGACATATCAATGACAGCACTCTATTGTAGTACATAACCCATGTACTACTTATATTATACACGACATATCAATGACAGCACTCTATGGTAGTACATAACTCATGTACTATTTATATTATACACAACATATCAATGACAGCACTCTATTGTAGTACACAACCCATGTACTATTTATATTATACACAACATATCAATGACAGCATTCTACTGTAGTACATAACCCTTACTACGTGTATTATACACGACATAACAATGACAGCACTCTATTGTAGTACATAACCCATGTATTACTTATAGTATACGCAAATGATCAATGGCATTAGGACCAGTAACAGAATAATATACACTTTACAACAATTGTGTATGCAGCAAATGACATGGTGACTACATAGTCGAATCCTTTGACAATTATTAATCGTGATTGCGAACAATAGTATTAAGTTGTACAGAACAATGACTAGAGATAGGTAAATTCACACCGTGCAGACGAATCAGCCACCTAGTTATAGTAGGAAGGTATTTCAGACACATACCCCATGTGTCCGAGAGTGTAAAGTATCGTATGTGCTTGTGGAGATGTTGGCAACATACCCCATGGTACCAATTTCCACAAGAACTAGTAAAATGTGTTAGCATTCATAATGCCATCATGATCTATGCAATAATTATATGGTAGACGTTGGCAGCATACCCCATGCTACCAAGTTCTGTGTGAAAGTAGATTGACAGTGCTAAGGTTGGGCAACTGTGTGCTTATTCTGTATTGGTGCGACTGGATTTGTCTGGGGGGATATGTGGTGTGAGTACAGGGACTCGGATATATTTGCGCACTGCTCTTGATTTCCACCGGCCCATTCTCATGACATCTGATTCTGAAGTCCCAGACATAATTGCCTGTGTGCAAGCACCAATGCGGAAACTATGGGGTTTATAAAGGGTTGGTGGTAAGTTTAGGAATTCGATTGCCTTTTTGAGAAATTTCCTGAAGGATGCATAACTAGTTGATTGGGATCGGCAATCAACGAAAAGTGGTCCTGGATCATTCCCACGATTCTTTAGGTATGCAATGATATGTTTGCGAGGGCATGGGTGACTCTTAGTAGCGGGAATGTACAGATTCACTGCGGTTGTGCTCTTCTGTGTTTTATGATGATGCAATCGAATATGGATGAAGTCTGTTGGTAGACGTATGTCACGGTATTGCACTACAAGTGGTACGCGTGACTTTGTTGATGGTAATAGTTCACCTATCCTAAAGAAGCCGTGAAAAGCGAGCAAAATAATGGCCCTGTAAAGAGTGATATCGTATTGGCCGGTGAGTATTGACGAACAGCAGTCTACAAGCTGGGCAAGCTGTGGTAGCAAAATCGGTAACCGGCTATCGGGTGTTTGATCCGATTTTCGGCTACCAAGGGTCAATCTCCGGATAAGGGGTTGTTGTGTGGGGTCAGCAAGTTGTTGGGTATGGTGTTGGAAAGCAATTGCCGATAGGTGGCTACTAATGGACGACGGAGAGAAACCACTTTGGTGTAGATGTGAAATGAACAGTGCTACTGTGGAAGTTGTGACAGGTAAAGCGTTAGTCTGTACAGTATGACTACAAAAAGTGGTGAATCTGGACCAAAATCGACTATAGGCGGCGCGTGTTGATGTAGACAGGGAGGACTGGAGCAGCTGACGAGTTATAGAAGTAAGCTCTCAGGTGACAGTTCCTCTGGAACCTTCGTTTCTGTTGGTTCTAGGTGTGGCGCCAGTCGAAGTGCTTCTGCTACCTGAAACCGGGAGAGTTTGTCGCAAATCACATTTGCATGAGAAGCTATATGTTTAGATGCAAAGCAGAAATTATACTGTAATCCTTTCAGAACGATCCGCCTAAGGAGACGCATGATAATAGGGTTTTTGCTGCTTTGTTTGTTCAAGCAATGGACTATGCTCAGGTTATCACATATGAACAACAGGTTCTTGTTTTCCCAATGTTGACCCCACAAATCAACTGCTAGTGTTATAGGGTAAAGCTCCAGTATGTTAATGTGATGTTCCTTGACGTCACTTGAAAATGGACCATAAGCCCAATGGCTAGAAAAAGTGCACCCAAACCCTTTTGTTGATGCAGCATCAGTATGTAGATGTAATGTGACAGAGGATATAAAGCGGTCCCTTGTAAGGAGTGTACATCCATTGTAAGAGTCTATGAACTGAGACCAAACCTCGAGATCAGAGCGAATGGCGTTGGTAAATTTGACAAAGTGATGTGGGTTATGCTTGCCCTTTGTCAGGTCATGTAATCGACGTAGAAAACAGCGGCCTGGTTTTATTACCTTACATGCAAAATTCAGGTGACCCATCAGGCTTTGAAGTTCTTTCAATTTCATTTGCTTACGCTTCTTGCTAGATTGTAGAAGAGATCGCAAGGTATTGACTTTGTCCGGGGGTAAGGTTGCCCGGTGAGTGTTTGTGTCGATGGAGATGCCGTGCACAACAGCTGAAGTTGTTGTCTTCTCGTGTTTTACAGGGATATCCACTTCAGAGCATAGATGAAAGAATGATTCCAAGTTTGATAGACATTTGCTCTGTGTAGAAGCGACAACAATGAAGTCGTCGACAATGTGTGAAACCTCTTGAATAGAATATTTATTCTGTAGAATCCATTGAAGTGATGACGAAAATGCCTCGAAAAGTTTAACTGAACTGGAAGCACCCATGGGCAGTACCCTGTCAAAATAAAATTGATTGTTGAAGCTGAACCCCAGCTTGTGGTAATCAGTGGGAGATATTGGAAGGATGCGAAAGCTATCCTTTAGATCTGCTTTTGCAATGTAGCAGCTTTCACCAACAGCTAGTATCAGATTTGCCACTGTATCGAATGTCTCTAAGGAAACTGTGGAATTGCATTCTGGAATCAAGTCGTTCACAGAAGCATGTGCCCGGCTGAAAGATAGATCATGAATGACTCTGAATTCATTTGGAGTCTTCATCGGTACTATTCCAAGTGGACTTCTGACGAACGAGTCTAATGGGGGTGAGGAATATGGTCCTTTGATACGTCCCAGTTTGGTTTCCTTGGCAAGGTAGTTGGTAACAAATTGTAAATGTTGGACACCGAAGGATGGTTAACCGATAATGAAGGGGTAATATGACCGACAACTCCCAGAGGGAAACCGAGAGTAAAACCATTGACTAGGAAAGATAGCTTAGAATTGTTGTAGCCTTCTAGATAGGACGCGAGAACTTGCGGATTAACTGTTGTTGGAAGAACGAGGGTTGGTTTGGGCTGACACGGGTTTGATTCCTTGGGGATTTTGCCGAGTGGCATGGGGCTGTGTGCTTGTAGGGGTCTTCTGCTGGGGCCTTGATCATTGTGTGGAGCAGTGTGATGCGCCATGGCTACCGTTGCAGCCGCCACATCTGTGCAAGTTTTTGCACTGCTGCTTGGTGCAGGACCCTGTGTCTTGATACCCCCAGCAGAAGCCCTTCCTACGGTATATATTGGTTGAGGCGGAATAGGGTTTGTTTGGAAAATGCGGTTGTGGAAACCGCCGGGACTGATGACGAAAGCGCTGGATCTGCTTGGGTGCCTCTATGCAGCAGTACAAGTACGTTTCTGTATGAACAGGGACCCACGGAATGTCCCTAGTTGCACGTTGGGTGCGGAATTTCTGGTCGTACAACTGCCAGTTGGTGGAATGTTGGGATAGGGACTGGATCAGTGACATATACTGAAACATTTGGGAGGCCTCAGATGGGTATTTGACCGTAAAGATCGAAGCATAGAGTTGGAATGCCTTCGACCAGAGGAGAATGGATGAGATTTGGCGCTGAGCCGCCTTTTGAACTGATGTGACGGTGGCCGATGACATGGTCTGCACGGTGGTCAGTGTGTCGGTTGTAGTACCAAAGTAAAGTTTGGCCATATCAACAAACTGTCTAGACCAAATAGCGGTCATTAGCCTCTCTGGGACAGTAGCTGCACCATAGGTGAACACGCCCAGGCTGGAGGTGACAGGCTCGGAGGGCACCGGAAGCGGAGAGCTATGGTTCACATTAAACAGTGAATCGCACAGGTCCTCCACGCCCACCGAGCCACAGTCCTCCACCCATGGCGCGTCACCCATGGGTACAGAAATAGCTGAAATAGAAGGGGGACATATCACAGATGCGGCAGGAGAACAAACAGGTGAAGAAGGATAACGGAGAACCGACACATCCATAATAAGAACAACCTCCTTTAGCTTAGTTATGATTACAGCTAGTGTTGTACACCAGTGTATACTACTTCATAGTTCATACATATTGAAAGTGATTCAGATGTCACTCTTCAAAATGTGATATTTGCTTGACATACGTTCATGTTCTCACGAAATAGTTAGTGATTGTTTGTGTGATATTCCCATGTTTGCGACACATTAAGTTAATACACATTTATTTTAGCTCGATTGTGAGACAAGTTCATACAACTTATATTAATCACTCTCGAGACCTCATTCCTGATGGAATCCATCGCCACGAGGGAGAGAGAAGAGGAAACGTGGAATTTAAATGCCTTGCCTAAGGGCACAATCGTAACGGCTCCAGCGGGGCTCGAACTCCGGACCGTTCGCACCTGAAGCGAACGCCCATCCACTGCGCTATCACGACTTCCGACACATTGAGTTGTGTTCCATCGTTTGCGACACATTTGAGTTGCGTTCCAGATGTTTGGGACACATTGCGTAGTGTTCCAGACGTTGATACATTATGCAAATTAATTTTATTAAGCGATTTTTAAAAAGAAAGCTAGTAATTGTATTTTTTAGAGAATAGTCCACAATACAATTCCAATTCCAGAGGAATCTCTGGTTATTTTACATGTCAATTTGATAGCATTGATTCGTGTGGCATCTGTTTATAGTCTCATCCGAACTACTGCTAATATTTGGGTGGGATAGATAGATCGAACTCAGATGTTAACGCCATTTTCCTCGTGATACCCATCACACACGAGGTGCATAGGCAGAGTATAGTGAATAGAATATGTGTGTATAAAGAATTTGTGACATATTATTACAATATTCCGGCATGTGGCTATGAAGTTTCTACTTCATATGTCACTATTAACATAATTATCACGACACTATATAATCACATAAATATAATATAAAATTTGAAAAATATAATTGGTTATTAACAGTCGATCACTAGATTTGAAAAATATAATATAACTTACGTAACAGTCGATCACTTGATTTGAAAAAAATAATATAACTTACGTAACAGTCGATCACTTGATTTGAAAAATATAATATAACTTACCTAACAGTCTATCGCTTGATTTGAAAAATATAATATAACTTACGTAACAGTCGATCACTGATTTGAAAAATTATGATATAAATTATGTAACAGTCGATCACTTGATTTGAAAAATATAATATAATGTACGTAACAGTCGATCACTTGATTTGAAAAATATAATTTGTTATTAACAAGTCGAGTCAAGTCAAAGTTTATATTGGCATAAAAATGTAAGTCCTTCGCCAAGAAACATGATTGGCGGTTACATACAAAGCTTACAGAAAAGCATGATATTATATAAGGTATGAGTAAGCATAGCAATAACATTTACCAAATATATTGTTGCTTAACGATATAATTGGTAGTCAGTGTCTCACAAATCTTTTTCTTAAAGTCATCAGCCTCCGTCGGTCTTATGAGACGATGGATTGCGCTCTTGTTGCTCCATTTGCGCAATATGCTTGGGCTGTTCTATGGAAGTCCTGGGTTGCCCAGACCCCCCTCTCGACCTTGTTGAAGTGGTCCAGAGGAAAGCAAAGCAGTACGTCTGGCACCAGTTTGGTTGCAGGAGTTGCCGGAAAGATGGTCAGGTTGACGCTTCATCCCGCCTTCGGAGCTCCACCGATATTTCTGAGACTATTTGACCCATAGCTGGGACTATTTGATCCATAGCTGGACCTATTTACCTATAGCTGGAGCTATTTGGCCCATAACTGGGAGTCTGTTCATGGGCATCAGGGCGTGTACACACACCGGTGGGCCTGGCATGCCGCATGTCTGGGGGCAGACTACCTCCGAGACCCTTGCAGTTCAGCCTGAGGCCGTTAAGTGCTCAGTATCCGTGCGTCGCCACTGGGAGGCACTACAAAGGGCTTGTCTACAGAGAGGCTATGTACCGGCAGGGAAGACTTACGCACTCTGCTTCCTTTTCGCCTAGAATTAGGCTATCCAGCGGTGGAGGCTGAAAGCGGAGGGTGACAAGCACACGACACACAGCGGACCACACTTCGCATCAATAAACCAATTTCTCACAAATCTGTTTCTTAAAGTAGTAACATTCATTTAGGTAATTAATATCAGTTATTTTATGTGTTTGCTAAATAAATATATTTGGATAGCTTCCTCACATGACAAAATTCGAACCAAGAGCAGCAAGAAGATGGTATTTGAAGTCAACGAACCTTATCCACTGGGCCACTGCGGAATTTATATAAGCTGTCTTTAAAATATGTGTTTTCAATCTTACTATTAAATTTACAATCTTATGCTCTGATGTTACACATGAACTTTGAAATTAAACATTGTTTAATATGATTGTTTATGTTGGGACTATTATTCAAATATTCATGGAAAATTATCAAATGTGTGTTAATAAGTATGCGAGATTTGCATATCACTGTAGATAACGAAGTTGGTAAGTTTTTTTGTGTAATTTTTTATTTATTTTCCCCGTCATAGGTACCAAGGGGGTCGGGGAGCCATCCCCCATTGTACCCTACAATACAACGCATATTGCAAATAAAACATACTATTACAGTGTTGTTAGTGAGCATGTTACAGGTTAAATAACCACACAGATGGTATCGGTAGTATATAGTCCCCAAAATGTAAGATATAATATCTTACGAAGTTGGTAAGTTGTTTATTAACTCTTTCAGCGCCATATAAATTCAGAGCAGGTGCAAACAACATATACCCAGACAGTGTATGCTGTGTTTCAGCTCCACTGTCTGAAGAGCAATCAGCATACAGCCTGATCAGACGACACGTTCTGTTCTGTCTGATCGGTTCTCTGCTTGTTTGCAAAAGTCGAGTTTATGCGATATTGGCGGTGAAAGAGTTAGTGTTTCTTTATTATAGTGTCAACACTATTTGAAAGGGCTAGCCATTTCTGATTTCACGATGAGACACCTCGTATGAACATCAGTACCTACATGAATCCTATCTAGGCCAGACGCCAAAGCTAAATAGGTAATCAATAACTATTATTTAGTCCGCCTCCGTAGTCGAGTGGTTAAGGTCGCTGACTTGTATACCACTGTAACCTATCATCACTGATGGTCACGGGTTCGAGCCCCGCTCAGACCGTGTTTCATTTATATGAATAAGTTGGCAGCTTCTTACGGAGGTTGGTGCACCCAAGTATTGGCTGGAGCCTGTCCAGGAAAGGTGTTGTTAGGTAAACTGCCCGCCGGCGATAAGCCCAAAAATGGTGCTGATGCAGGCGTAAATCTCGAAATATATAGAGGATATTTGTTTGTTTTGAGTGAATATGGAATATATCTCACCTCGAAGTGAGAACATTTCAATTATTTTCACGAGCGCGTAGCGCGAGTGAAAATATGAAAATGTTCTCACTTCGAGGTGAGATATATTCCATATTCACTCAAAACAAACAAATTTTCTTTTTATTTTATGATAATTGGTGAAAAACAAACACAAAATGAAGAAATTAAAATAGCTGGCCGCCGTGTTTTTACGCGGATGAATACATTAACGACTATACGTCGTGAGTCGAAAGAAATACAAATCTGCCGCCATCTTGAATTTAAAGTTGAATCGAGGAAAAATACATGAACAATCGCCAATCGCCAGCCTCACCAATGGCTACAATATAGCAACATTGGCTAATAAAAACTCAGTTTGGCGAAAATTATAAAAACGGCGAAAATCTGTAAAATATCCGAAAATTGGAAATTCCCCCGAGACTATTTTTGGAAAATTACTCTGGTCAAGGTGAAATCGTGTCGCGGGTGACTAATATCTCGGACTGGAGAATCATACAAGCGTGTTGTTTGTTTATTTAATGGGGTGTAATGTTTGATTAGTGTGCAAACACGGGACACACTATGAATGCTTATTATATTGAGCAGGTGATAATTAAGAGCAGGGCGGCATTACATTGTTGCCCAAATCCTTTGTAGATGAAAATTATGCTACCAAATTGAAAAGCTTTACACGACTGTTAGACGCACACTTTTGTTGGTGTATGGTGCCTGTGGTTAGACGTAAGTGTGTCGGCAACTTTTGTTTTGTTTTTGTTGTCGTTAATTGTGTATGTTAATTTGAATATCTCAAAGGAAAGCAGTATGTAACCCTTACCTCAGTTGTAGTTTATGGGCATACAACAATTAGGTGGTGCAATTGCAAGATACATATAATAAATTAATATACTATAAATACTCTGGGGAAAATGGCGCGCGTCGGAATTGGCTAAAGGAAACGCAGATTTGGCTACAAAAAATTAAGAGCCAGAGCAGGCCTTAATTTAATTTGGATTTATTGTTTAAATTTACAGTGACAAAATTGCAGACATTGTCAGTTGTATTTCGCTTTTGATTTGTTTCATAACAAAAACAATAATACAGGTAAATAGTGTCATTGAAGCCAGGTAAACGGTGAAAATTAAATGACACGTGTGACACGGTGCAAGTTTGTGAAAAAAACAACATCGGATGATAAAATTATTTTACATTCCAGGTACATATCCTCAATATTGTTAAATTCCATTTTTTATTTATTTAAATTTTGCTAGAGCTATTAATTGTTTATATATTATTATTCAATAGCAGACGGTTGATTTGTTGTTTGTTGTTGTTGTCTAAGCATTTAAAGGGAGAGTAATCGTGCAAGAATAGTGTATTGGGAAGGGAGATAATAAAAAAGTAGTCCGGCAGTGAGATATAATCCATATCTCACCGATGAGATATGGATTATATCTCACTGATAGAACACTGTATTTCATCAATTAGCATAAAATAAAACAATATAACATAATAACCATTATTTAATTAATTCTAAGATTCGAACATGCGACCTACCGCTCCCTATGCGCACATCTTAACAACTTTAGATCACACAGACGGCATAAGTGTCGACTAGTACAACACTAATGCATTGAAACCTTCGTGTCCACTTTACTACATAAATAGTCTTACCTTTGGATATAGCCCGTCTTGGATATAATAAAACGTTTACAACATTATTCTCTCTACTTATAGTGCAGTTCATATATCTCTCTCTCTCTCCCTCATCCGTCAATAAGATGCATTAGAAAATCAGTCGAACAATAATTATGCGAAACGGAATAACAACTTTGATGTTTTTGTTTCAGATTTTTGTTTCGCTTGTTCACCTTGTTGACAATAACTGATCTCAACGCATATTGCAGTTCTGCAGTCACGTAAAATAGCGTTCAGATCAATTAACACATAAGTGATTATGAAATTACATTTTCGTTTGTTCACAATGTGCTACTGCAACATTTTAAATTAACATGCTGATGTGTCTCAATTTATTGAGATGGATCTATTATTTATTTATTACCTTAAAATATGTGGGTGAAGTTAGCAGTGAGCAGTGTACTGCCAGTGTATTGCTGTACTGCTGGCAGTGAGCAGTGTACTGTTGTACTGCTGGCAGTGAGCAGTGTACTGCTGTACTGTGAGCAGTGAGTAGTGTAATCCAGCAGTGAGTTATGTATTCTAGTAGTGAATGATGTGTATATGCCAAATTTCGAAAAATAAATAAATAAAAATAATAAAAAATGTTTTTTTATTTTTTTACTGCCAGTGTACTGCTGGCAGTGAGCAGTGTACTGCTGTACTGCTAGCAGTGAGCAGTGAGTAGTGTATTCAAGCAGTGGGTAGTGTAATCCAGCAGTGAGTGGCGTATTCTAGTAGTGTATGATGTGCAAATGTAAATTTTTGAATAAAATAATAAAAATAATAAAAATATTGTTTATATCTTTTTCTGCTTTTCTGGCAGTGAGCAGTGGGGGAATGTACGAGTAGTGTATTCCAGCAGTGTGTAGTGTAATCTAGCAGTGAGTGGTGTATTCTAGTAGTGTATGATGTGCAAATGTAAATTTTTGAATAAAATAATAAAAATAATAAAAATATTTTTTATATCTTTTTCTGGCAGTGAGCAGTGGGGGAATGTACGAGTGTATTCCAGCAGTGGGTAGTGTAATCCAGCAGTGAGTGGTGTATTCTAGTAGTGTATGGTGTGCAAATGTAAATTTTTGAATAAAATAATAAAAATATTTGTTTATATCTTTTTCTGCTTTTCTGGCAGTGAGCAGTGGGGAATGTACGAGTAGTGTATTCCAGCAGTGGGTAGTGTAATCCAGCAGTGGGTGTGTTGGTGAGTGGTGTATTCTAGTAGTGTATGATGTGCAAATGTAAATTTTTGAATAAAATAATAAAAATAATAAAAATATTTTTTATATCTTTTTCTGCTTTTCTGGCAGTGAGCAGTGGGGAATGTACGAGTAGTGTATTCCAGCAGTGGGTAGTGTAATCCAGCAGTGAGTGGTGTATTCTAGTAGTGTATGATGTGCAAATGTAAATTTTTGAATAAAATAATAAAAATAATAAAAATATTTTTTATATCTTTTTCTGCTTTTCTGGCAGTGAGCAGTGGGGGAATGTACGAGTAGTGTATTCCAGCAGTGGGTAGTGTAATCCAGCAGTGAGTGGTGTATTCTAGTAGTGTATGATGTGCAAATGAAAATATTCGGGGGAAAAATAATAATAATATAAAAAAATTCTATCTTTTTCCGTACTTGCCTTTCTGGCAGTGAGCAGTGGGGAATGTACGAGTAGTGTATTCCAGCAGTGTTACGCCGCATAGAGCTCCTAACCCATAGAGCTCTATGTGTCGTTAATGAACCGCATAAAACTAAGAGCTCCTGTCCGATAGAGCTTCAATGCGTCAATATGCCCGATCGTCCCGCATTGAGCTCCTCTGTTGTCAACTACTAAAACATATTAAACTACTGACTATTTTTATGCTCCCCAATGGGAGAGCATATAGTTGCCACTTTGTCTATCTGTCCGTCCGTCCGTTTGTCCGTCCGTTCGTTCGTCCGGGTACTTCTTGTCAGGAGCATAACTCGAAAAGCATAGAAGGAAATCAAATGAAACTTGAATCTGTGATGGATGGCAATGAGATGGAGAGCAGGGCGCAAGAACCATAACTCTCTGTGTTGTCATTGATGAATTATCTCCCTTTTCACTTTATTAAATGCTTGCTGTAGCATAACTCGTAAAGTATTGAATGAAATCTAATGAAACTTGAAACGGTGATAGAGGGAAATGAGGCGGTGTATAGAGCGCGAGAACAATAAATCGCTGTGATGTACCTACTGAATTATCTCCCCTTTTCACCTTAGTATGTGCTTGTCCGGAGCATAACTCGAAAAGTATTGAAGGTAATAAAAAGAAACTTGAAGCAGTGAGAGAGGGCAATGAGGCGGAGTGCTGAGCGCAAGAACCATAACTCTCTGTTTTGTACTTACTGAATTATGTCCCATTTTCACTTTATTAAAGGCTTGTTAGGCCCCTACTGGTCGAAGACCCGGTAATGGGGACTATAGGATTGGTCGATGTCCATCCGTCATTCCGTCCGCCCATCCCATCGTGCCCGGTCCATATCTCCTAAACCTCTTGAAGGATTTTCACGAACCTTAGGTCAAATGTTCACCCCATCGAGATGACGTGCAGAACCCATGTTCCAGCCATGTACTCGAACGGCCTTGCCGTACAGACAACTCGGAGGCAGACGCAGTAATGGGAGACGAGCAATCCTCGCGCATTCACGTTCTTGCAGTTGTTTCTACGTGAAGGTATTTCCAGTAAAGTTCGTGCGGAGTTCAGAACTAGTTCTTATCCCGTTCTGGTCAGAACGCGGAAGCGCGACGTTTGGTTTGAATAGTCCAAGACAAACGTGGCGGCTTGGCGTTCAAGGAAGTTCGTTTGCGTCCGTATCAAGTACTCGGCGTTACCACCACGTTTTATTCACTTTTCTCGGTCGTGATACTAACGCCATGCGAGGGCATGTAGGTGTGAATAGGTGTTAGGTGTTAATACCTACAACGCGTACGTGCATTTGTATCTACAAGTGCACGTACATGTCATCTCAACATCTTAATTATCGGAAGTGGGGAGCTCTATGCGTCAGGTTGAAAGACACATTTTAAAGTTGATGTGTACCTTCGACCGATAGGGCTCTCGGGAGCTATGCGTGTTTGCCGAACGCACAGCGCTTCTTAGGAGCTCTATGCGTTGTGGCCTACATGTACTAGAGACCCAAATCAGCCCGTATTATAAACTTGTATCATACTATTGTTGTACCACAAACAGGACAAGAGTTACCCTTATCCTTGTATAATATATACACACACGTCTATCTTTCCATATGACGTCGGTTCACATGGTGATCTTCATGGTCTAAATATACAACGACTCAGTATCAATCATGACCTCATATGGTCTAACTATGCCACGACTCAGTACCAATCATGACCTCATATGGTTAACTATACACAGACTTAGAACCACTCATGACCTCATATGGTCTAACTATACACAGACTGAGAACCACTCATGACCTCATATGGTCCAACTATACACAGACTGAGAACCACTCATGACCTCATATGATCTAACCATACACAGACTGAGAACCACTCATGGCCTTCACGGTCTAAACATATACAGACTGAAAACCACACATGACCTTCACGTTCTAAACATATACAGACTCGATCGAAAGTTTTCCTATTACACCGCTCCTGCATTTTGAGCGTACATGACACCCATTTCAGACAATAGCATATAACAACTCTGTTAGTAATCGCATCACTCTGGCTAGAGTATACTCGCGATAGAAATTAAAAGCATGCACAGCTGGAGAGGTGGATTTGTACATTTAAAAGTCTGTCTATGTATAATTTTTAAAAACAGGTTAAAAACGAGTGTGCCATTTACAGGTTATGTATGCCAGCCATGGTGGTCTTGAAGCCCTCTGGGGTGGACTGGTTCACGGCATGTTGAGGCAATCGGTTCCAGATGGTGACGGTGGCAGGAAAGAAGCTGTGATGATAAGTAGACTTAGCACAGGAGGTACATGTATGTGTGTACTGTTGATTGTGATACCTGGAATATCTAGATTGTCGGAGTGGTGGTTCAGGGTTGATGTCGATGAGCTCATGCTTGATTTTATATAGCATAGTGGCCCTGGCTACGTTTCGTCTGTGCTGTAGAGTGTTCCACTGGTGGTCTTTGAGCATGGTAGTGACAGCGCTTGTTCGCTGATAGTCATGTTTGACGAATCTGGTTGCTCTACGTTGTATCATCTCCAGCTTGTAGATTTGGGTCTCGGTGTAGGGGGACCAAACAGTTGAGGCGTACTATACGATGGGTCGGATATATGTCTTGTAAGCTGTCGCTTTGGCATTAGGTGGGCTTGAACACCGATGTTTCTGCGGATAAAGGACATGGTGGCATTTGGTTTCTTAGTGATATTGTCAATGTGCGATTTCCAGGAGAGATCGGGTGTGATGGAGGTATATGGCTGCGTCAGTAGGTTTTAATGGTGTGTTGTGGATGTTGTAAGTATAGATGACTGGTTTCCGTTTGTTAGTTACATGGATTACTTCGCATTTGTCAGGGTTAAATGCCATTTGCCACTCCCATCCCATTCTTGAAGGTGGCCACGGTCATCTTGTAGCTGCCTGGCGTCTTCCTGGCATGTAATTTTTTTGTACATCAGAAAGTCGTCGGCGAAGAGGCGGACACAGTTGACTTGACTCTAGATGGTAGGTCGTTGATGTACGTAAGAAAGAGGAGGGGCACAAGGACGCTGCCCTGTGGGACACCAGACGTGACGGGGGAGATGTCGGAGTTGGCACAATCGAGAACTACTTGTTGTGTGCGACATTGTAGGAAATCTGTTATCCAGGAGTGGATACTGCACTAACTCCGTAGTGGTCGAGCTTCTGTAGCAGACGGCTGTGGCTAACTTTATCAAAGGCTTTACTGAAGTTCAGAAGGATGTCGTCAATCTGCTGGTTACTGTTTAGGCCTTTAGCTAAATCATTGATGGTGAGTATAAGTTGAGTGTCACATGGTCGTTGTTTTCGAAATCCATGCTGGTAGTCATTGAGGATGTTGAAGGAGTCGAAGTGGGACATGATGCGGCTGAAGATGACATGTTCTAGAAGTTTGCAGGTAACTGAGGTTAAGGAGATAGGACGGTAGTTAGAGGGTGTAGATCTGTTGCCCTTCTTAGAGATAGGAGAGACGAAGGCAGTTTCCAGTCGGATGGTATTTGACCCTTGTCAACGGATAGTTGGAAAAACTTTGTGAGTCCTGGCGTAGGTTCAGCAGCCGCAAGATTCAGGAGTCTTATAGAGATGTTGTCCGGACCGGCGGCCTTGTGTGGCTTGAGACCCTGTCCCAGCAATATATTCAACTATTGAGTCAATAGTAGTTAACTATTATGTATGTATCTCTTTAGACGAGTATGCACTTTAGATACTCATGAGTGTAAGTCACTAGAACCACCTTGGATACTAATTTAATACAGCAATGTTCTGGTAATAGTGGAATAGTTGCCTTTAGATCAGTCATATAAACATATTTTAAACTTAATAGTCTTAACTAAACATATTTTAGTACATACCTTTGTAATGTTAATGTCTACAGTCGGATGCTGGAGGTATATGGGTACACAATACTTTATTGTATTGTGGTATGTCGATCACAGTAATATAGTGTAATGCGACATTGCACGTGTATCAAGGTATTCTCGTCACATAACCGTAGTAGAAATGGTAAACATAGAGTGCTTGTGTGAGCGACAGTCGGAGATATGAAAACCCAACATACATTGAGATTACAGCAGCCCTCATAGCCCCATAAACATCTAGTTATGATAATTACAGTCGGTTTACGATACCCCACTGCTGGAATACACTGGTGCCACAATGGTACTGAGATCGTTATACTTTAGGTATGCAATGGTACTGAGATAGTTATACTTTAGGTATGCAATGGTAGTGAGATAGTTATACTTTAGGTATGCAATGGTACTGAGATAGTTATACTTTAGGTCTGCACTGGTACTGAGATAGTTATACTTTTGCACATCATACACTACTAGAATACACCACTCACTGCTGGATTACACTACCCACTGCTGGAATACACTACTCGTACATTCCCCACTGCTCACTGCCAGAAAAGCAGCAAAAGAAATAAAACATATTTTTATTATTTTTATTATTTTATTCAAAAATTTACATTTGCACATCATACACTACTAGAATACGCCACTCACTGCTGGATTACACTACCCACTGCTGGAATACACTACTCGTACATTCCCCACTGCTCACTGCCAGAAAAGCAGAAAAAGATATAACAATATTTTTATTATTTTTATTATTTTATTCAAAAATTTACATTTGCACATCATACACTACTAGAATACACCACTCACTGCTGGATTACACTACCCACTGCTGGAATACACTACTCGTACATTCCCCACTGCTCACTGCCAGAAAAGCAGAAAAAGATATAAAAAATATTTTTATTATTTTTATTATTTTATTCAAAAATTTACATTTGCACATCATACACTACTAGAATACACCACTCACTGCTGGATTACACTACCCACTGCTGGAATACACTACTCGTACATGCTCACTGCCAGAAAAGCAGAAAAAGATATAACAAATATTTTTATTATTTTTATTATTTTATTCAAAAATTTACATTTGCACATCATACACTACTAGAATACACCACTCACTGCTGGATTACACTACCCACTGCTGGAATACACTACTCGTACATTCCCCACTGCTCACTGCCAGAAAAGCAGAAAAAGATATAAAAAATATTTTTATTATTTTATTCAAAAATTTACATTTGCACATCATACACTACTAGAATACACCACTCACTGCTGGATTACACTACCCACTGCTGGAATACACTACTCGTACATTCCCCATTGCTCACTGCCAGAAAAGCAGACAAAGATATAAAAATATTTTTATTATTTTTATTATTTTATTCAAAAATTTACATTTGCACATCATACACTACTAGAATACACCACTCACTGCTGGAGTACACTACCCACTGCTGGAAAACACTACTCGTACATTCATTCACTGCCAGAAAAGCAGAAACAGATATAAAAAATATTTTTATTATTTTTATCATTTTATTCAAAAATTTACATTTGCACATCATACACTACTAGAATACACCACTCACTGCTGGATTACACTACCCACTGCTGGATTACACTACTCACTGCTCACTGCTAGCAGTACAGCAGTACACTGGCAGTAAAAAAATTTAAAAAAAATTATTATTATTTTTATTTATTTATTTTTCGAAATTTGGCATATACACATCATTCACTACTAGAATACATAACTCACTGCTGGATTACACTACTCACTGCTAGCAGTACATCAGTACACTGCTCACTGCCAGCAGTACAGCAGTACACTGCTCACTGCCAGCAGTACAGCAGTACACTGGCAGTACACTGCTCACTGCTAACTTCACCCACATCCTTAAAATGGATTGTTAGTTAATAAAAACATATTTACACTTTTATTTATTTTACGATTGCGAAGCAAGTTTTAACAACATATATTAATCGCTATCGTTGGAGCGGGTGAAAGCGTAACTGTGGTAATTCGTGTGGGAGGAAACCGGATTACCCGGAGAAAACCTACATTATATACTAGAGGACATAGAAAACGCAAGCCTACATTATATACTAGAGGACATAGAAAACGCACACCTACATTATATACTAGAGGACATAGAAAACGCACACCTACATTATATACTAGAGGACATAGAAAACGCACACCTACATTATATACTAGAGGACATAGAAACGCACACCTCATTATATACTAGAGGACATAGAAAACGCACACCTACATTATATACTAGAGGCATAGAAAGCACCTAATTATATACTAGAGGACTAGAAACGACACCTACATTATATACTAGAGGACTGAAAACGCACACCTACATTATATACTAGAGGACATAGAAAACGCACACCTACATTATATGATTAGTATTACATGAAAACGAAATACGAAGGATTCCATCAAAGACATATCACATCAATATTACAAAACACAAATTGAACAACTAAAAATAGTCCAACATGTTTAAAACTCTGTATTTATGTAGTAACTTAACTTGTTTTTCATGTAAAAACACACCTATCCGAAGTGTGCGTTTTCTATGTCCTCTAGTATAGAAGAGAGAGAGAGAGAGAGAGAGAGAGAGAGAGAGAGAAACAGTAGTGCATAAATGCTCAGTGTTAAAGCTTAATGCTGCGGCCATGTTGTGTTGATTCGTCTGACTGTCCGGTGTGGTTTAGTGGTGAGAACATAACGTCACAGACCATGCAAGGGTAGCTCTTACATTATTAGAATAAAACTTCCGTTCTTACTAGAATTTAATGGATCTCAGTGGTTCTTTTATAAGATAATAACCATACACCGTTATATTATACCTAACCATGCAGAGTTGTGAGTTCATATCATCTAGTCATCTCGGGGGGGGGGGGGGGTAAATTACCTATATGTTAGAATAAAGTAACAGGAAGTCGTGACAGCGCAGTGGTGGGTTGTTGGTGGGGTGGGTTGGTGGGGTTGTTGTGTTGGGGTTTTTTGTTGCCTCTTCTCTCTCCCCTCGTGGCGATGGATTCCATCAGGAATGAGGTCTCGAGAGTGATTTATATAAGTTGAAATAACTTGTTTCGCCATCGAGCTAAAATAAATGTGTATAAACTAAAGTAACAGTTCTTACTAATCTCGGAGCATTTACCTATTTACCTATTTCTCATAGATGTTTCTGCATGCACGTTTTATTTCCGTTGGTTACTTTCAGTAAATATTACTTGCTATATGACCATAGGGCAAACAAAAACAATGTGTGGCGTGTGTCTGAGATGCAGATCGGAAACTCAAAACTGACATTTTTTTTATTAAAAATAAATTTTAAACTACTGACTGCTAGCAGTACAGCTGTACACTGCTCACTGCCAGCAGTACAGACGTACACTGGCAGTACACTGCTCACTGCTAACTTCACGCACATTTTATATTAACTGAAAAGTTAATTATAAGAAAAGACCCATTGATTTACATAATATTGTATTAATACATAAAACTGTGACGTCATTTTGATGACAACATAGAAGACGATGGCATCTGTGACCTCACAATGTGCCCTAGACGCTGGGCTTTGGGAGACATATGGTATATAACATGTCTACATTCCCACGAGGGGGGTTCGACATTAGAGGAAGATAGATAAGTAGATATATATGGTATTCGTATAATTGTATTGTGCAAACGTGCAAACAAAAACGTATTTCATTTTTTGGAAGAAACTAAAACCACATACGTTTCAGTTTTATGTATAGAGAGTCGACAGGGAGTATACTATGCATTCCGTCTTCAACTTTAATGCACTCAGACATTATGAAGTGTGTTTGCATAATTTATTTAGCTTTGAAATCTTGCAATAATGATTAAAGCAGCATTACATCGTAATAAAGGATATTTTGGGTCAAATATAAATACTAATGTGTGTGTGTTTACAAAAATCGAAATAGTCGCTCAGAAACGATAAAATTCCAATAAATATAAACCGTCGTATACGCGAATTTGTTTATCAACACACGAAATTTAAACACGCACAGCACGCATGCGTGAAACAACAGAGGATGTAGAAAACAACGTATATATTTTGAACATGAAAGACTATCTATCTATATTCCTCTAATGTCGAACCCCTCGCGTGGATGTAGAAATGTCCACAAAGACTTAGTTAACAGAGGTATGAATCAACATATCAAGTAATTTAATTACAAAAGACAACGTGGGAAAAATGGGGACGATGCATTCAGAATGTAAACAAGTGCGGGCGATGCGTTCCGGTTGTAAACAAGTGCGTGACCGACCGACTCGGAAAGTCCTACTTTCGGTTTCGAGTTTGTTTTATCGCAAGAAAACACTGTTTACCAAATGAACATAACCATACACAGTATAATGTTAGATTGTGTAGCAGCATTGCTACCCATACGTAAAAATTGAATTGTTCAAATATCTGTTATTTCATACGATGTAATGCTGCTTTAAGTGTCAAACAGTTATCGAAATTAATGCGTAAATATGATGCATCAAAGGCACTCAATAATAGGCAATGCTTACCGCAATATGTAATATAATATGTTAATCGCTTGATAAGTACGCTATATATGTTAATTTCATATCCAATACTCTGTATTTGCTCGTTCCTTAGCCCGTCGCCGTAATCACAGAGAGGCTCTTACTTAATCACCTTGGTTTATAATAAATTATATGAGTGTTAACTAGTTTATACACATTTATTTTAGCTCGATTGCGAAACAAGTTATTTCAACGTATATAAATCACTCTCGAGACCTCATTCCTGATGGAATCCATCGTCACCAGGGAGAGAGAAGAGGCAACGTGGAATGTAAATGCCTTGCCTAAGGGCACAATCGTAACGGCTCCAGTGGGGCTCGAACTCCGGACCTTTCGCACCTGAAGCGAACGCGCATCCACTGCGCTATCACGACTTCCACGTGTTAACTAAACTTCTTAGTACGCTCGCCCATATGGTTCGCCGGAGGCGAGGGTAAATGAGCTCAATCATCATCATCATCATCATCATCATCATCACAGAGAAGCTCATTTATTAATTCCCCTATCGTCCCCTTGCGACTTAATCAATTGTCCCTTCTAACGTGTTCCATGTCTGGCAACTGTATGTACATTACAAATGCATTACACGTAAGAAACTCCGTACATTGCAAACATATCATTTCTATACACCGTAGTCAACAACACCTATGTCATTCCGCCAACTGTTCCAATTAGCGCAGTGGTTAGCGCGCTCGCTTCTCACCAATGCGACCCGGGTTCGATCGTCGGACAGGGAAGTATGTGAGATGGTACGATGGTCGCCAGCTCGGACAGGTAAGTTTTCTCCGGGTACTCCGGTTTCCTCCCACATGAATGACTACATATACGCTTTCATCCGAGCCAACGAGAGTGATTAATATAAGTTGTTAAAACTTGCTTCGCAATCGTTGTAAAATAAATATAGTATAAAAAACTGTTCCAATGGCTAATAAGCATATAAAGCATAGAAAACATATCCCACATAATTATCGTTCTCGCATTCAACATTCTTATCAATGAACATCTTCAATAACAATAACAAATCTATCAATATAATTACACAATCCCGCTATTACACATTATTGAAATTCCATCTTTTAATAACATGGACCACTGTGATAAAATCTCTGTATGAATATATATGTATATAGTACTGCTATCTCAGATACCAATACACCCCGTATTTGAGAGGTCCTCTTGTCTAGACAGGCTGGTGGGACAGGCTCGGACGGACTGAAGCCGGTCGGTCGCGGTCGGACGGACGGACACACAAGACAGACACACAGTGAATATCACTCCTGGACAGAAGAAAAACAAGTAGACTACTACACAACGACCAAGTCGCAAGCAACAAGACTGAGCACAAGTTAGCGCCTACATGCAGCTCACGACACACAGCAGACCATGGTCCACACTGCACTGGACTACTATTATTATAGCTACCGCCAAAACAGTAATTCCTTCCAAGAACCACGAAGAAGTTGAACATTATATCTACATCCTGACATTGTATCAGTTAGCAGTGTATCAACGCTTAACTCGCCACCCTCTTTACCTAATATCCAAGCAGTACTTTATTGTGAACTATTCTCTGTACAAGGAACCTAGATAGAAACCAAATAGATACTGATTGTAAATACTATGGTTATTTATCAATCAATTTCTTTCTGTATGCGCACCCACCTGGTAGTTCATTAAGCGTTTAGCTTTCATTTCAATTTACTTGTATTTATTGTGTACATAATTATGTGTGTGTTTTTACGTTTATTTATCGTCGCTACCGGTTGCCCATATGAGCGACGCCTCCTGAAGAGATTAGTTATTTTAGATTTTGGAGAATAGTGCATGATACAGACAGAGACCCATTCCAGAATCTCCTCTGGTTCTTTTACGTGCACGATGTAAAGCACCGACACGAGACCTCGGTTTAACGTCCCATCTGAAAGACTGTTAATTTTATAAGGGTCAGACGGGGGATCGAACCTGCGATATGTTGTAAATTATGCTTACAGGTGGATCTGTAGTCCAGGTTCGATCCCCGTCTGACCCTAATAAAATTAACAGTCTTTCACATGGTACTTTAAACCGAGGTCTCATGTCGGTGCTATTCACCGTGCACGTAAAAGAACCAGAGGAGACTCTGGAATGTGTCTCTGTCTGTATCATTGACCTATCCTCCAAAATACATAATTGACTATTCTCTTTAGGGGGCGTCGCTCATATGGGCAACCGGTAGCGACGATAAATAAAAGTAAAACACACATGATTATGCTTAAACTAATGGTCAGTCTGTTGAACCACCTGGTCAGTAACTGGTAGAAGCAAGAGCTTTTAATTAGCAATTATTTATAAATGGAATTAAATAGCATTTATAAATGGAATTGAATAGCATTTATACATGGAATTGAATAGCATTTATAAATGGGATTGAATATCGTTTATAAACGGAATTGAATAGCATTTATAAATGTAATTGAATAGCATTTATAAATGGAATTGAATATCGTTTATAAACGGAATTGAATAGCATTTATAGATGTAATTGAATATCATTTATAAATGGAATTGAATCGCATTTATAGATGGAATTGAATTTAAGCATACATTGTGTACACATGTCTACAATTCATCTTCTGGTTAATGTGGACTATTTTGTAAATTTGTGTCTTTGGGTTAATTAAATGATGTGCCTCAACAGTAATACTGATAACCCGACTCTCTGCGATAAACCAACAACATGGGACATGTCAAACAACGTGCTGTACATTGTCAAACACTCAAGTAAAGGTCCTTTTATGCAACTGTGTTACTCTATTTATGCGGAAATTCCAGCTTCCGTGTCCAGTTCGTACCCGCTACATTCCATATCAATTACAATCACTTCGTACCCAGGACAGTTCGTACCCAGTTTATTTATTTTTATTATCTTGGGTATTACGATAACCGGTGACATAAGCTATAACTCCGAGGTCTCGTGCCGGTGCTGTACACCGTGCACGTAAAAGAACCAGAGGTGATTCTGGAATTGGTCTCTGTATCATGCACTATCGTCTAAAATAACTAATCTTGTCTGGAGGCGTCGCTCATATGGGCAACCGTTAGCGACGATAAATAAACGTAAAAACACACTAACTGACTAAGCTATAACCTGTGTATTTGTGTTTCAAAAACATAAATAATGTTCACAACCAATTAATCATAATGATATTTATTTTATTGTATGCAATATCGGTTAGTAAGAAATAAATCATATTTTACTGAATCGATAACAACGTGAAAGCAACAGCACTGGCCTCCATCTGTTATTTACGCGGTGATACCAATGATCGGCGACAATGTAGATTTCGCCTCATGAGTATATACCAGTAGCAATACATGCCATATAAGGCAATCATGTGACGTCACATGAGTGGCGTTCACCGTACAAATATCAAATGCAGCCGATAGATAACAAATGCATTGAATTTTCCATAAATATTGACGACATGAACGATAACATACGGTTTTAATGGGGGAAAACAAGTTTTGAATAAATGATGGTAAATTTACACGTAGAAATGATATTTAAGCTTGTTTATTTGCTATGGACAATTGCGGAAATCCGACGGAAACTGTCAATAGTAAGCACAAAATTATCATGTGCGGTTCATTTGGATTTATTCTGATATCACCGCTCATTAGTATTCACAGATATTAGGGTCACTGGTGATACCTTTCATTTCTATAAAGTCTGTTTCTATTTCTAATATATCTGCTCATAGAATGTGTAATTTTCAAAAATCGTTACAAAGCAATATTAGGCATTCAGAATGATATTTATTGTATTGTTTTAACATGTCATACATCCCCGCGAGGGGTTCGACATTACAGGAAGATAGATATGCAATATCATAATCAGTAAGGAATGAATCATAAGTGAAAGCAACAGCACAGTCCTCCATCTTTAACCCTTTCCCTTATGGAAGCACCTCTTGATGCCATTACCAATATGACATACATTGACAATGTAGTAGCCAAACCAATGTTCATAATAAAGGCCAGAATCTCATGTAGTCCCAGTAATATATTAACATAGATCTCTATGAAGGAAAGGGTTAACTTACGCATTAATCGGTGACATCTCACCTAATATGTTTCAGGGTTCATTCTAGGTCAGATTTTTTGGGAGAAGTGAGAAAGCGTGTGATCGCTTCCTTAAATGGTGTTCTTTAATATACTTCTGCAAAACAGGGTTAAAATGCACAGTGCAACCATTAAATACAACATTTGAATAGACGGGGTGCTTTATAATGGGCCAGTGTATCTTAGACAAAATTTTGTTTGAAAATCGTAAAAATCAAAAAATATATATATTTTTTTTTTTTTAGGGAGAAGTGGGGCCCCCAGAGGGCGAAGTCAGGGTCCCTAGGGCGACAATTTCGCCCACATCGCCCTCTAAAATGATCCCTGTACATATGATCCCTGTACATTGTTTATACCAGTAGCAATACATGCCATATAAGGCAATCATGTGATGTACTGTGAGTAGTGGGCACCTTACAAATGTCAAATGCAGGTGATTAGTCCTATATATATAAGACCTCTACATAAAAAAAATTTCATCTGTTATTTCGAGGTCTTATCTTTGAAGCTCATTTTTGCATAGCACTTTCCACCCAGATACGATGGCGTGATTTCTGACCAAGATTGAATGGTTATAAATTTGTGCATTTGTATTAAGAATAATCATAAAATTAATATAGATATAAACACCATCTGTCTTACCTTTGTGCATACGATTTTGCCGTTTGAAATCGACATGTGTGATTCTCCCACTGTTTCTGTGCAATGGCCGGGCGTCTTCACAAAAGAAATCCGAATGAATTATTTGTTAGTACATGTTCATGCGTATGAACACTTGGATATTGAACGAAGTCTTATTAGGTTCACCATAATGGCACGGGAGATAAATCTTCAAAACAATTTCGGCTAATGATTTCTTTTTTAGCTTTTCGTAATAAACAAAATGGCCGAAATGGAATGGTTAAACTCTCCCATGAAACGTTGATTTCTTGTATAATATTGTGTCAAGAGACATAATAGACTGTGCAGAATTCAAACAACGGTATGTGTATTCATCAACAAATTTAATTATAAAAACCTTAGAATATAAAATTTGCTACGCGTAATTGAGATTTAGCGTTTTGACTTTGAAAAATGCCTCGATAATAAAATGTTACATTTTTCAAGTCTAAATAATATGAGTACATGAACGAAAACTTAAGTGTGTGATTAAAAAAAACAAGTTTTGAATAAATGAAAGTAAATTTACCCATATCAATGACATTTACCAGTAGAAGCTCTTGAGCATTATCACACATTTCCAGGGTAAAGACCAGTACTTGATTCTCCAACCTCGGAAGCGACTTGCAACTTTCTAGCATACCATCATTTTTATCGGTTGCCCCTTATAGGAGTGAACCTGCATTCCTGATAGTGGTGAAAATCAAGTTCTAACGACAGCGCATTAGTTTAAACATATTTTATTTCCCAATATTATACATATTGAGCAATGCATATCACATATAATCAGAATACAGAAAAAGGATTAGACTGGAAGACAGCGTCTTATATAATTCTTCTCCTCTTAGCGCATTAGACTACTCATCCGCGGAGGCTATTTTTCCATTTCATACCCAATTCTCGATAGTTTGAACCCCAATGTGCCTTGTTTTCATTTTGGTGTGTATTTATTTTTGTTTTTATTGGTGGTCGCCAGATCGGACAGGTGGGCTTTCTCCGGGTACTCCGGTTTCCTCCAGTTTCCTCCCACACGAATGACTACATAAACGCTTTCATCCAACAAGATTGATTAATATAAGTTATTAGAACTTCGTTGTAAAATAAATAAAGTTTAAACAGATGCTACAACAAATTCGAGAATTAAATATATACATATTGTATGTAATAAACCTGTATATTGTATATATAGGAAATTAATTGACAGTATCATTATTAACTATATATATATATATGAAGATGAAAAATAAAATTTAATGAAAACAAATAATTCTCACTGGAGCATTGTCTCGTATAAGTTAATAATGATACTGTCAATTAATATCCTTCATGGTTCGCATCGCAATGGCATATAGCATACTCATACAAATTTGATCGCTCTATCTACAGAATCAAAGTACAGAAAACACCATTGTAGCATGTATGAAGAATTTAATGAAGGAAGAATTTAATGAGACTATTTTTGTATATTTTAGATGCTGCTGTAACGATAGAAAAGATTTAACACTACATGTAGTTCATGGGAACAACAGATTTAAAACCAGATTGCTTGATAATATATTCCTGAAACATGTAATACATAGACGGTATATTAATATTATCTCAAGAGAATTTTAGACCCAGTGACCATCTAATAATGGCAAATTTGAGAAATGATTTGAACACTGTTGATGGAATAGAATTGGACGAGGTACCAATGTACCATAGTGAGACTGCCGGATTGCCAATTTCAGAATTGCTAAAAATCCCTCTCGGAGATGAACCCTTAAGTTCCCTAACCCCTGAACAGCCTGTTTCAACAAACTTGAAAATATTACATTGTCCATCTTGTCTCATAACATTCTCTGAACGAACTCGCTCATACTTCGATAAACATATAAAGATATGTGGGAAAGGAACATTCCCTTGTTTTCTTTGCAGCAAACAATTCTGTTCAAAAACTGTTCTGAAAAGGCATTTAAACTCACATTTGAAAATTAATGTTTTCTGTTGTATTACATGTTCATCAGAATTCAGTACACAATTCGCTCTTAAGCAGCATGTCGAAATAGTACACAACAGTGAAAAGTCTCAAATAAATACCTGTAAGTGTAAGTATTGTGGCAAAGAATATAAGTGGGCATCTTCACTTAGTCGCCATATTGTGGAAAAGCACTGTTTGGACGACTCGTCAAATACTCCAATGGCCTTTCCATGTGTTTGTGGACAAATGTTTCCAACTTACTATTGTTCAAACAAGCACAAGAAATCGTGTGATGCATATAGCAAGAATATAGAGGAAAATAATGTGAAAGTGAAACAATGTCCAGTTGCTATAAAACGTGGTGGTGATTTTGTGAATCGAAATCGTTCTACAACAGGATTACACTGTAAAACTGTGACAGGAACTGGAGAAATGGTGGCGAGTAAGGTATCAGCTCATCAAACAGGAGTCAATGCAATGATTGAAGATGATGAAAATATGCAGACAAATCAAGTAGACATTCATACATGTCAGTTGTGCAATGAAGAATTTTCTGACAGGCAGGACTTAGAAGACCATATTGACAACTGTGATCCTTTTGATGTACCTATTGGGCAGGATTGTTTGCACGCCAAAATGGGGATAAAAAGGCAAAGCAAAACGTGTGTGAATGGTAAAGAAAAGGAAATGGGCATTAATAATGATGCAGGTGAAAGTAGAAATGAGGATGTGTATGATTCATTTGATGAAATTGAGAGGTTGGACACCATATACACAGACTTTGTTGGAAAAAGACAGAATAAGGATGATACAGTTATCGCAGTAAGAACTAAGCTTAAGACAAAACATAAAGATTTCACTGATTTTGAAACTGATCCATGTACACAGACTTCTAAAGATGTATCAACTCCTAACAGTATGATTAAATCTGAAATTGGTAACTTTAATCAAGACAATGATATACGCGCAGATGAGCTTTATGGTGAGAATGGTTTAGAAATGACTGAACAAGAAAAGTGTAGACATCTTAGTACATGTGCTATGTTCTATTGTCCAGTGTGTTATAAGGAAGACGAAGATGTAAAAAGTATGCATGATCATATAAAGGAGCATAACGCAGATCAGCTAGTGTGGTCGGTTCTAAGCAAGAAATACACACAGCTAGCTGGTGTAAATATTGATCCTGCCTCTCTTGTCGCTGATAATCAGACAGTTTGTAGGTACTGCAATGCAGATTGCCAGTCAACTGAGGAATTAAAACTGCATTTGAATCGGACTCACGGTAAGATAGTTCCCATTTTATTCACTTGTAGCTTTGTGTTTGAGATAGGATTTTACACCTGTTTGGGTTTGGAAGAGAATTAACACCATTCCCGACATCCTGCTCTCTAGGGATTGGAATGCGATATTACAGCTGTTATCTTAGGCTTTGAAATGGATTTGTACATCTTTTCTCTTAGGCCTTTGATGGGAATTAATAGCACTTGTTTTTTAGATTGGAAATGGAATTTTAGTCCACCGGTTGGTGACAATAGGATTGCACTAGAGCGTCTGTATGTCTATCCATTGCACTTCTTGTGTCCTTGTTGTAACATTATTATGCAATAGTGGATTTTGAAATAACTTGGCACACATTTTCCGCCACGCCAATGCTTAAAAGTGTCGCGTCCAAGACCCTTCATGTACATCAACGGTCAAGGTCACACAGTGACTTGTGGGTTAAATGTCAATTTTTGGTACTAAGACCCAGGTTCCTACCTCACAAGTAAATATCATGCTTAGAGGTGAGATTAAAGGTCAAGTATTGATAAAATATAATTGTGTCCTATCTCTAACTTTGTCATGGATCAGTGGATTGTAAAATAATGTTGCTCAAATATTCACCATATGTTCGAGACAAGGATAGATGTACCTGCTTCAAAGGTCATGGTCACACTTACGGTTTAGAGGTAAAATATTGGTTTATTTCATGTGCGGGCTGTATCATTGGCATGCATGGGTGACTTCTATGTTCGCCACATGAAGGCGACGTATGGTGTCCAAGACCCGGATCCATACTCCAAAGGTCAAGAACTTAAATTTCAATTATTGATATATTAATGTTGTCAACAGCAAACCATCGGTACCATCGCTCATGGACGCCTCAGTGAATATTTGTTTCAGGTATACATACAGTTGTATTGCTGCCATCCGGTAGTGGACTTTATAGTGCATGGTATTACTGCATTCACTTGTTACACCTGCTCTCTTGGGCTGTTACACCTGTTCTCTTGGGCTGTTACACCTGTTCTCTTGGGCTGTTACACCTGTTCTCTTGGGCTGTTACACCTGTTCTCTTGGGATTTGGATGGGATTTTAAATGTGTCCTCTTGAGGTTTGGTTGGGATGTGTCACCATTCATGTTCTCTATGGAGAGGTATGAATATGTTCTCTTCAAGTTTGGAGATACTTTATACCTATTATTTCGTTGTTGGTGTGTGATTCTACTTCACACTAACAGTGTTTCCTGCTCAGTTAATTATTGACAATAAGATGGTCATTTGAAGTTTACCCACACTAATTTATTAATCTTCCCAATTTGATTTCAAATTGTCAGTAGATATAGCTGTCTCTCCCACTACAATCTGAATCTTTTTTTAAATTATATCCGCTTTTGACAAACACGTTCTTCGTGGAACCTCCAACGGTTTTACATTGTTCGTGTTCAAGTGTTTTGCTTCAGTACAATGCATACAATGTACAATAGCTCATGAATTAGTCATGTTCTTTGTGTTAAATGAATTAACTAAAGTTGGTAGGTATGAGCAAGGTAGATTCTCGTTGAATTTTGAGGATAAAGAGATATAATATCTGTATGGCTTCCTGTTTAATTATTTCTTGTTGAACGGGTAGTATGATGTATTATTCGAGTTAGGCAGTATCAGGATTATTTGCCATTGGCTTGCTAACAAACACACATTGTTGCCATCCTTATATCTTAGATATAGGTCTGAGGATATGTGGCTGTGCTTATAATAAGCCATATGCATGATCCACCTCCAGAAACAGAGAACGGGAATAAATGTGTGCATATGTTGAAGGGGAAGTGACATGTCCAGTACATTATTATATGTCATCTCGTGCATCAATGCTTTGCAAATTGTATAAACTATAATCATTACATTTTGCAGAATCTTACAACCATTGGAATAATGCTAAATGTGATTTCTTATTATTCAGCTTCACTGCCATTCTGCTGTGGTATATGTCGATTAGCTTACTCCACTAAAGAATTACTGAAACTACACATGAGGCAGTATCACCTGAAGGCGAAGCAATGTGTGATCTGCAAGAAAACATTCTTAAATAACAAATGCTTGAAAAGTCATATTCGGTTGATACATGAAACTAATCAAGATCTGAAGGATGAGATAAAGAAAATAATTGTTAGCAGACCTGAACTTGGTGGAAAGATAGATACACATGTTAGGAATGTACGTAATGGACATCTGTTTATTAGGCAAACTGTTGAAACCGAAAATTGTGAAAATACAATATACACTAAAGATGATGTTACAAACGACTCGAGCTCTGAGGGTGAACGTATGGTCAACATAATAGATAAAGAAGTAATATGTAATGCGCCGCCCATAATCAAATCGGCTGTAGTAATTTATAAAACAGATGGGACTGAAAGTGGAGTTCAAGTCATTGACAGCGGGAAGATTGGGGTAATGAAGCGAATCACTCGCCAGTCTAATGCAACTACATGTACTAGGAAGCAATGTAGAACAGAAGTGGACTATAACGGTGTTGAAGATCTCGAGCACGATACAATTGATGGTGAAGAAACAATAAAACAAGACACAAATGGAAAACTAAACCAGAAACAGTCCAAGAGTACTAAAACTAAGTCTCTTGACAACGACAGTTCTCATATTAGGTTTAATTTCTCAAGTATTATAGACTCTGATTTCAAATGCTCTTTTGGGAAATGTGGATTAATTTTATCAAATTACATGAAATGGAAGTCACACTTGTCCATACATATACCTGGAAAGGGAAGTCCTCCCATCAAATGCCGTGAGTGCAAGTATTCCACACAATCTAAGAGAATACTTAAGGAACATCTATTGATTAAACATAATCTGTTGCAAACAGTTGAAGTAGGCTTAAAACACTGCAAATTGCTAAAACGTGGCACAGGCGCAGCAGTTAAAGTTATTGCTTGTGTTTTCTGTGGGTTTATTATGGACATGGACCACTTTTCAATGGACCATCAGTGTTTTCGTATGAAACTTCATTTCTTCTGTCCATTTTGTCCGAAGAAAAATGCCGATTTTGAATTGCTCCAGTGTCATATAAAGACTGAGCACATGCATGAAACGATACATGGAGCCGTAAGGACGGAGCAGTATGAAACTCTACGGACATGCCAGCGAGACCCAGCTTATAATATCAACCGTAATGATGTCAATTGTCACATGTGCCAGGCAGAGTTTAGTTCAAATAGGGAACTGAACATACATGTAAATGAAAAACATGGTAAGTGTTTTATGATATTACTAGTAATATAATGCATCATCGTCGGGTATCTAGTTACCCTTATTCCGTTACTGTGGTGTAGACATGTAAATTAGCAGAACAAATCTACCGCAGGTGTCCGAAAATGTCTTCAACTGTTCAAGCTGTTAATTTCAGATTTTCTGTAGTTAATTATGTATACAGTCGTGCATGTATCTGTCATAAAGAGCCAGGGGGAAACCTTGAATGTCGCGTTCAAGCACAGGAGTGATATATCCATGCACATTATTAATCGGGTAACTGACCACTTAATACAGGTTCACTGCTTAATAACCTGGGTTCCAGTCTGTCGAATTTTCACTAATTTACTTATGGCAAAATGATATCAGAAACTCAATACGGCTGTAATGGTATCTGTGCTAAATATATATGTATATGACTGACCAGGTAAAATATATCGACGTCTGTTCGCCGGCTAACTGCTTAATACAGATGACTACAATGTTTGCAACCAATAAACCTATTTAAATATGCCTTCTGAAAATATATTAATCTGTGCTCCAGATAATGAAAACTATGTTCCATTCTCGCTGTCGGTCCGACTACCAATTATTTTATTGACATGGATGCAGGGTTTTTAATGTAAGACAGTCTTAATCTCTGTAAAATGAGAAACATATTCTCCATGAATATGAATATATTACAAATATTCGTAAATGTATCATTTTCTATGTTACAACGTTGATCAAAAACAGCGGCCAATGTCTTATTTTATTATGCCGAAGAAATGTGTATAGTTTTCACAGTGCGTGTGTTCATCCGTGCGATTCAATATTTCCTCTCTGGTCTCTAACTTCATCGGCTATGGAGGGACTAACACAGAAACAGTAAGCTATTATAATACATGCAGCAACATGAAGCAATTATAACCACAAATTGAACATTGTATTAGCTGTTACACAAACTGACAAAGCTGGTTATAGCTGCAAGGCTGTAAAATACTAGGAATGTTTGCATATAGCCACATAAAATGGACCATATTAGGGAGATTGCGATTCCAAATTTGTAACGGGAACGCGTATGTGTACCTAAGAAAGTATTCCATTTTGAACGTTACATCAGTTTAAAGGAAACAAATATGTATCAATGTACTAACTATTGTAATGTATTTCCGTTACAAGTTTGAAATCACAATCTCCCTATTGATTGCATATTAGTCTTTCAGGCTAAGAACTTGCAACTTAAATTTAATAGAGTCCGGTCGGGAATATTTTGTATCTGCGAAATCGGCACTGAAAGTTGGTATTGCTTTGATTTACAACACCAAACTCAATGTGTGGGTCTTATTTTTAATCACCTCTAACAATATTAAACTAAGACATACCCTACGGCATGCAATTCTCTTCTTGAGGCAACAGTGACCCAACTCCACATATGGCTTAGATTATATGGAAAGCTAGTGTTTAGAAGCACGGAATGAGAAAAGGCATAGCATTAAAGCAGTTTATAAACCAATCACACAGCAAGGACAGTATAATCATCAGTGATTAATTTGTTGAACATTTATTTATATTACTACTATTTTTTACATACACCATATTTTCATATATATGTCAATTTCACTGTCATGTTTATAGTTAAATGGCGCAAAAATGTTTATGGCTTTTCAAAATGGCCAAAAAATAGGGAAAGTAGGGAAAAAAATAGGAATTGTTAAAAAAAAATTGGAAAAAATAGGATACTTGACGGCCTGGTACTGGTTAACCGCTTGATCCTGTCCAGGAAATGTGTGGTTAGCTAAACTGCCAACCGGCGATATAGCCCAAAATGGTGCTGCTGAAGGACTAAACCCCGAACAAACAAATCTATTATAATATATACAAGCAGAATTACGGTGAATGTCAATTATTGTGGGTGGATATGTTTTTAAAATAGTGTTTTACCTGTTAATAATGGGGCAAAATATTGATTAATTTTCATAAAAAATATGACTAAACCAAACCTATTTATATTCGTAATATCTTGTGTAACAACCTTGTAATAACTATGTAGTATAATAATACTAATTAGAAGTTGATGAAACTTCATATAAATGTTAAACACAATGAGACATATGCTACATATAACAGCAGGTAAATACATCAAGGTCGCTGACTTGTATACCACTGTAACCTATCATCACTGATGGTCATGGGTTCGAGCCCCGCTCAGGTCGTGTCTCATTTATATGAAAAAGTTGACAGTTTCTTACGGCGGTTAGTGCACCCAAGTACTGGTTAACCGCTGGAGCCTGCCCAGGAAAGGTGTTGTTAAGTAAACTGCCCGCCGGCGATATAGCCCAAAATAGTGCTGATGCAGGCGTAAAACCCGAAATATAACATAACATAAAATACATCAACGGTCAATGGTCCAATCTTGTTTCAGCAATAAATATCTGCGAATGTCGTAAAGCTTCATATGCGGCTGTTCACTACGATAACATAGTTATTAGTATGTGCAACATTCAGGCTTGTACCTGAACTAACATGGTCAAATTGATAAATCCTTTCAGTACTAAGTTTACACTTAAAACTATTACAGAAGACCTCAATACCATGTATGGTACAATGAGAAAACACTGAGGGAAATCAGATCTGTATCCGAAAGATCAAGGTTAGCAAAGGAGCCAACTAGAAAAACTTGGAAAATAGTTATGGAAGTCACTGCCTATGGATACCTTGAATCAGCAGTCTGTTTACACAGTCAATTTCATTTCTAATTTTACTCAGACTGATCATTTTATTTTGCAGCTATATGCCCATACAGCTGTGGAGTATGTAGATTGTGCTATGGTAGACTCTCGGGAGTTATAGACCACATGAGAAAGACGCATTCACTACCGATGAAATGTCGGCATTGCTCCCGAAGGTTTGGAGATAAATCTGACTTATCTAGACACGAGGCCGCTCATTTGAAGACCAAACCGTACATGTGTAATATATGTACATGCAGGTAATTGGGATATATATGATGTCTATTACTGATATACGTACCTCTCTGACATTAAACTTGTATTTTTCTTGAACAACAAATTAAATTGGTACAGTAAAGATGCTCGTAATGGTGTCAAATAGGTTTCAAAGTATTTAACTGCAAATACAAATACACGTAATGTACTTCAAAAATAATATTGTATAATTAATCCAACTACATTTGATATCGAATGCAAATACTTTTCCCATGAATAATGAAATACTTTCAACTACTTGTTTATTACAAAAGTTCATGATTAGCAATGACATATAATCACATAATAGCAGACAGTACATAATTAGTCTACTATACTAGTATCATGTGTTAATGTAGTACCACGTATGACAAACTGATGATGCCTGTGTGTATGTTTATTTACCCTTGCCATCGCAGAGTATACATGTATGGGCGAGCATATTAGGTGTAATTGCTCTATTCATTATATCGTGCTATTAACCTTCGTTTAATCGTCAAGTGGATGCTGACCATAAAATGTTGACAACTGGAGAAAGAATCTTCTTCCATTACATGGTGACACATCCTGTGATGATATCTTTCTTTCGAAAACGGCTCCTTTTAGCCCCCCAGCCCCCGGCCAATGTTGGTCGTACTTAATCGTAAAACGGATAGTTAGAACTTGAAGTGTTGTTGTCACATCGATTTTGTAAAAACATCTATTCTGGACTTCCACATGCATCGCCTTGGCCCAATATTCTGCTGTGTATGCATTTTACGTTTATTTATCGTCGCTACCGGTTGCCCATATGAGCGACGCCTCCTGAAGCGATTAAGTCATTTTTGAGGATAGTGCATGATACAGACAGAGACCCATTCCAGAGTCTCCTCTGGTTCTTTTACGTGCACTGTGTATAGCACCGACACGAGACCTCGGACATCTGGAAGATCTGCTTAGCTAATCAGCACCTACATATTCCCTACCATGGATAGCTCTGATTCGCATTATGTATGGCAAATTTCCACCACAGTAAGCTTGGTTAAACTTTGTCATCTGCTAATAAGCGGAGTTGTTGCTGATGTGTTTCTGCAATAGTTTTCACAGAATAATACCACTCTTACGTATAAGTTGTCATGTTCTACTAAACAAATAGCAACATCTCATCTGTAACAGTACGTAGCATAAAACCAGAGCATCCGACAAAGGCTGCCATTCGCGCTGGAACGCCCCTGTCAGATAGATAACCAACATTGTCAATCTTATGATTGGTCTGGCCTAACGACCAAGTTGATCCCAGATATTCTCAATTGGATTGAGATCTGGGGAACTGAAGGTCACTGGAAGACGTTAACGTTGTTATGTGCCAAGTACTGAGTGGTTATCCTGGCTATGTGTGGACTGGCATTATATTGCGGTAGTATCACAGCATGTCAATGACGGCGAATGAATGGAACATGTGCAGTCATAACGCTCGGCAATGAGGTTGCCCTGGACAACATTGAGGTCCGTCTGCATGTTCCTGTTGTCCCAACATAGACCATTACATTCCACCCACCAAACCTGACCCCCCCCCCCCCCCACAACATAACAATCTGCAAATATCTCATGTTTACACCAGTAGACCCACATCCTGTCATCTTAATGGTTGACACTGTCAACTTGCCAGTGAACCGGAATTCGTCTGTTTTTGTGAACAACACTCTGTCCTTCTCCATACCAAGTGACGACATGCGGATGAAAGCCTGACTTCAAGTCAATATTTGACCAGTGTATCGGCTCCAGGGCCTTGTTGGCTGGGCATAATGTACAGGGCAAACGATTACGGATGGTGCCGTTCAGTCCCCACATTTATTTTACCCATCTGAAAAATGTTTGGCTCGTCTCAAAGTAACTGCATGGCCATTGTGCAGCCGCTATTGTGTTGACACAGGATGGTGATTTAACAAGTGCTGCGATAGCTGTGTACGGTCGGTGAGATTGTCACAACAGCCGACAATCTACGATTTTGTCCCAATGTCTACCTAAAAGCTTGTGTTTTCTGCACAATAGGCGGGGATTGTGCAATGCCACCTACAACACGATAATTTGCTTACGATTTCCTAAAATTCGTATAGCACAACATTAAACAAAATTGTAGAGGCCTCGGTGTACCAACATTACACAGCTGCCTCCGTGAGGATGTCGCAATGAAAGTGGGATACAGCATTTGCCAATATCGCATGATTCGTACGACGTTGACTGAAATAACTCTCCCGACCTTGTAGAATGTATGCACTTGCAATACGTGGAAATCACCGTTCCAGTTGTTGGACGATGTTTACATGTTGTCCATGTTGTAAACTCTACACGATCTTCTTCGCAATATCGCCGGGATATAAATTACATGTACAATGAATACGATATGCATATATCAAAGAAATTATGTCACGTATGCTTCTTATTGTCATCAGTATAATGATATGTGCAGTTGCGTTGTATATATGCTAATCATTTTCCAATTCTGGTGCTGTAATCCTTGCATTTGATACTACTATTTATTTATTTTTCAGTTATGCTGATCAAAAGGCCCTTGGAGTTCATTTTGCCCTGAAACACCCCAAAAATGGGATGGATGTATATATTCGGCCAAGAAAGGAGCGCTCATCAGACGAGGAGTCAGAGCTGGACATGTACATGTGTGATTTGTGTGGACTCTGCTATGAATCACGAATAGAACATGAAACACATGTATCTAGTCACAAACATCAAGTTGATGAGGATGTGCCTGTAATTAAATGTGAACTATGTTCAAAAATGTTCACAAAAAATAAATACAAGAGACATATGTGCACAAATGAGATTAAAGGAAATGAACACATGAAAATAGAAGGTTATGTTGATAATGAACAATCGGTCAAAGATCTTTTCCAAAAAATCAAGCAAAACGTTACTCGAGGCGTGGGTACAAAAGTCAAGTGTGGTTTATGTGGTAAACAGTTTAATAAAACGAAATATTTATATGGTCATATAAGAAGTACGCACATTCCAGATGAAGGTAGAAGGTTACATTGTCCAATATGCGGCAATGGTTTTTCTAGAAAAATGGAGTTACGAATACACATGAGAACACATTCAGATTCCAAACCGTACAAGTGTCGAATCTGTTCAAAATCATACCGTCAGCTTGCTCACATCAGGGAACACCTGTTATCACATTCTGGAAAATCAAACTTTTCATGCAAAATGTGTCCTCAAGTATTCAAAACAAGAAATGCGTTGGCTAGACACACACGCATTCATTGTAATGTATTTCCTTTTGAATGTTGGAGTAAGACTTGTGAGAAAAAGTTTTCAGATTTACAAAACTTTGTGGTGCATTTTAGAAAATGTGCAAGCACACACAATACTCTGCAATGTTTTGTGTGTAAATTGTGTTGTAAGGAAGTCAACGGGTTGAAAGATTCATTGATTCATATGAAATCACACAGACAAGATGAGCTGTACAAATGCGATTTGTGTGGTGATGGTTTTATTTCGTTTGCAAAATTGTACAAGCATAAGGTAGAGAAGAGTCACCTGACCACAGAAGACCAAGATGGAGCAACAAATACCATATCTAGATCACAAAGTTTCAAGTGCATTGAAGTTGGCAAGAATGTAGACCTCGATATTTTACAACAGCAGTTTGATTATACACCGGATGTTGTGTCGGATGAAATCATAGATGATAATCAAACCACTTCTAAACCAGAAGGAAAAAGAGAGTATAGTGATGATGAGACAGTAGTTGAAGATGTTGGCGATACAGATGTGTTGGTAGACATAGCTGAACAACTGAAACATATGTCTTCAAAGAATCTACTGATTGAAGAACATTATGAAGTAACGGCAGCAGAACATATGGTGAATGTTAATGAAACTCCACAGTATAGCATAGATTTAGCACCAGTTACTACATCTGTTGTAGCATCATCTGAAGGACAAGGATATTTAGTAATGAGTAGTCAATCTGTCCATGCTGAGAACACTGTTGGAGAATCAACAACCTCTCCAGTAAGTGTATCTAAGTTGACACATGATCATTTTGAACAAGAGAACAGAGTGTGTGACATAAACGAAAGGGCAAATATTACTAATACAGTAGCGGGTAACATTACAACATATGTTTCCATTGACTCAATAGGAATTGAAGCACAGGAGCCATCGTTAAATTCCCAAAATACTGAAGGCGAAAATGAAGAGTTGCAGGGACAGGGACAGGGTAATATAATCAGTGAAAATCTACTGGAATCTTCAATTATACTTGATGAATTTGGTAAGGAAGTGAGGGTTAATTTTATGAATGAATCAGGATATAAAACACCGATACAGAGTAACCCAGAACTGTTACAAACACTGCTTGACACCGGAAAATACACATTGAATTATACCCAGTCTACCTCCAATGTTGAGTATGCTCAGGCAATCTCGGATTTAGAAGAACATACAATTTCTGTCACAAGCATAGAAGAGCCAGCAAACATGAGCAAAGAAATTGATCCAATAGAAGATGAACCTGGTTTCGAGAATGAAATGAAAGTTGAAGGAACGTCAACTGTATATATTGCCGACGAAGAAATAATAGAGAATGATGTCAGTAGAAATATTCCTCCAATTATGAAATATGCACCATCGAAAACAAGGAATTTGGAAAATAGCCAACAGGTAATGAATGTTGACAAAGTACATGGAGAAATCACAGATAAAGAAGCGAATGTTGGCAACCAGAAAAACAGTGACGGACATGTGAATTATAAAGTAAGCCTTAATTACTATGAAGACAGGACAAATCAGAAGGAGCTATATCCGCTTCAGTGTGATATGTGTAAGCGAAGGTACAAGAGAAACAAAGACCTGAATTTACATAAGAGAACACATTTACCAAATGACCAGAAACCGTTCCAATGTAGGGAATGTGGGAAGGGTTTCACAACAAGAAACGCATTCAATGGTCATTTGCGGATGCATAGCGGGGAGCGCCCCTACGAATGTGTTCAGTGTAAAAAGAAATTTCGCCAACTGGGTCATCTGCAGACACATCTTAGACAACACGCAAATTACCGTCCATTTAAATGTTTACATTGCGACAGAGCATTTTTAACAAATAGTCATCTGACAAAGCACGTTCTAACACACAAGCGATCTGCTTGCGCAAAAGATGGTATACCATGTCTTATTTGTGGGGATGTGTTTGTTAATGAAAAACAGGCGAATTCGCACCAGATTAAACACTTAAGTTTAGATACCCAGAAGGTGATTTTGAGTAAATTTAATCTTTTAAAGAGTAAAGACGATCTGGAACAAACTGACGATGGTGGCAATGATCGCATTTCTGCTGTGGTGAAACGGGGCCTACAAGGAAGCTATATGTGTGATGTTTGTGGAAAGATTTTCGGACGTTCTGTTGAGTTAAGGATACATAGAGAAGTGCATGATGAATCTGGACCTAAAGTAGCATGTAAGGAATGTGGTAAAGAATTTCTAACAGAGAACCGTTTAAAGACACATACAACGAAAACCCATTCTGCACAGAGTTGGCAGTGCGATATGTGTGGCATTCAGTTGAAAAGTACATCTGGCTGGTACTCGCATAAACGATCACACAGGGAACCACAGTTTCAGTGTACTCGCTGTAAAAAATTCTTTGCTAGAAAAGATGCATTTTTCTATCATTTTTCATCCTGCTTAGGAGATGACTTCATACAGAATTTAAGCGCTTAATTGATCGTTAACATTGTGGAAAGTATTTGTGTACTTGGAACAACAGTCGGGAGCCTTAATCATTTTTTGTTTCAATGTCGGTAACTGAAGATAATTACTTATAAACATAATACACAATTACTTATATAACATAATACAATTATTTGATAGAAGCTACAATCAGGCACATCCATAAACATTACATTCTCTACAAATATGCACTGTTAAATTAGATATGAATTGCTTTGTTTACTAATTGAATATTTTATTAGGATGCAACTAACAGTTGTACAATAAGCAGTGCATGTATGATTGTAGTCCACACATTGAGATTCCGTTGTTTGATGGTCATAACATGCTTGTTAGCCCGGGCTAGTTGTTGATGAGAGTGTCCGCCTCCGTGGTCGAGTGGTTAAGGTCGCTGACTTGTATACCACTGTAACCTATCATCACTGATGGTCACGTGTTCGAGCCCCGCTCAGGCCGTGTCTCATTTATATGAAAATGTTGGCAGATTCTTACGGAGGTTGCCCAGGAAAGGTATTGTTAAGTAAACTGCCCGCCGGCGATATAGCCCGAAATGGTGCTGTGCAGGCGTAAAACCTGAAATATAACATAATAGTTGTTGATGAGACCAAATTAGTTATTTTTGGATATTACGAGTTGATTTAAGATTTGATTTAAGATTATAGATGACTTCATTGACTAATTGTTTATCTCTTTTATCATTGACACCTGACAGTCAGGTGTCAATGATAAAAGAGATAAACAGTCAGTCATCTCTGATACCATCTAAATGCACCCCAAAGTGTACATTATACTTATTGATGTGACGGATGGAATCATGGGGCCAAAGCTAAAAAAAAAAAGGCAAATCATTGGAGTGGAAGTCATCGATGATATGCACAACTAGGCTTGGCACCACTGATTAAATTGTGAAAAGTTTCCCGGCCAATGGTTGCTGAGAAATAGCGCAGAACAAATATTGGGACAAACGGAATCGGGCCATCGCGCAATCAAGTCAGTCAAGTGGAATGCACTGATAATATGCACAACTTTGCTTGCTTGGTACCAATCACTCGTAAGAAATTTCACTGATTTCCAGAAAGTGAATGCCGAAATAGCGGGGACGCATAAAATCAAAGGGCCATAACTCAATGAAATATAAATCCAGTCGAACGTGCCGTTGATATGCGAAACTAGGCCTGGTACCTATCGCTCGTGAGAAGTTCCAGTGGTTGCTGAGAAATAGCGTGGTCAATCTACATGTACACTATTTGTATAAAAAAATGAAAGGGCCATAACTCCATGAAAAATTATCTCACTTTGCAGAAATTTAAATGTACACGGTATTAATTATACAATTTACATTATGAAGTCTGCTGACGGTCTCTCCATATTGTAGCCAATCATTGTATAAAATTACAGATATACCGAAACATTATTTTTAATGTTTATCAGTGTCTAGTGTTCGAACAGACAAGCGAATATCAGAAAAGGTAGCAAATGAGCTTGCTCCTGCCCCGCAAAGCGGAAGAACCTACCGAAATATATGCATAAACTATGGGCTGTGGAACTGGGAGCCTAAACTAAACTTGTTACGAAATTTACACCTTGTCCACTCCTCCCTACTTTGGTGAAGACGGGTCAGTAGACTTAGTGTTTAACACGTTGGATCTTTCTGATGGGACTTGAATCCGAGGTGTCGTATCGGTGCTTTACACCGTGCGCGTAAATGAAACAGATGACACTGTCTGTCTGTCTGTCTGTATCATCGCACTATCCTCCAACATCTAAAATGACTAATCTCTTCAGGTGTCGCTCATATTGGCAACTGATGTTGACGATAAATAAATGCAAAACAATCGTGGAAGAGACTGGTAAGTAGCCCAGTGGTTAACATGGACTGCAAATCCAAGGATCTCTACTTCGATCCCCTGTCTGAACCTAATAATATTGACAGTCTTACAGATGGGACTTTAAACCGAGGTGTCGTGTCGGAGCTTTACATTGTGTACGTAATAGAACCAGAGGATACTGGGATGGGTCTCTGTCTGTGGCATTGCACTATCCTTGAAACTCTAAATTGACTAATCTCTTCAGGAGACGTCGCTGATATGGGCAAACAGTAACGACTATAAATAAACGTAAAAGCACACACCAAGTCATGCCAGTAGTCCAGTGGTTAACATCTTAACTGCGAACCCAGAGATCGCAGGATCGATCCCCCTTCTGACCATACTACTATACAAAAATTTTACTCTAGCCTGAGGACTCAGGTCGGTGCTTTGTACAATGCACACAAAAGAACCAGTGACTCCGGAATGTGTATGTCTGTGTCATTGCATCATCCACAATCTAACATGACTAATGTCTTCAGGAGGCGTCGCTCATATGTGCAACTGGTAGAGACGATAACTAAACGTAAAACACGCAGATGCCCAGTGGTTAACACGGACTGTGCATCCATGGTCGCATGTTCGATTCCTCGCCTGACCCTAATATTAACAGTCGTTTAGCTGGAAGTTTAAACTGAGGTCTCGTGTCGATGCTTTACACCGTGCACGTAAACGAACAAGTATCCGTCGGCACTATATATCCTTCAAACATTAAAATGACTAATCTCTTCAGGTCGCTCATACGGGCAACCAGTAGCAACGACGAATAACAAACACGCACCAAGTCGCCGGAGCAAATGCTGTACACTCCATATGCTGAGGTAGGACGTTGAACTATAATTATAAAGAAAGAAAACAAGATGAATTAAAGCAACACTACATCAATCAGTGAAAACACGAATTGCTACAGAAGTATTTTGCTATTATATGGACAGGTATCATTTTTTCCCAAATATTTGCCTACTGAGTATTTCAACTAATAAACAAACGTCATATACGCGGTTTGTTGACATAGCACAATAATGTAAACATCCATGCGTAATACAACTAGTGTATCCTGAATAACACCATTTATGGTACAGATTTACCGTTATATCTCGCATTTGTGCCTATTTGTAGACTATTCTTAATTAAATTATCTCTAGGGCGACATTATCTCGCGTTTAGTATTGACTCCGATGACAAACAAACGTCAATTCAGGAGCATGGATGACCGTTATATGAAATCATACTTTCAATCCACACAAAAAACTGTTTATTGATTAATGTTAGTGTTCGGAAGAATTTGTAAGTAGCAATGCATTAAATACGTGAAAACACTGCATTTTATTTGCTTTTTTGCGATGTAATGTCGCTTTAAAAGAACTGAAATGTGTTTATTTTATAACGAACATATATATAGTATAACAAGCTTTGTATTTTAAGATTATTTAATATGTGGAATGTGTATGAAAATAAGAACTAAATATATAAAACCAAGTATGTCCTAAATTGCACTGGGTGAGTAAAACATGGTGACCAAACCGGTGTTCGAAACCGGGACCGTTCTTCCACAGGGACACTTCTCTACCGACTGAGATAGTAATTCAGCTTATATATAACCTCCCCAATGAAGTTTAATATTTTGCTATAAAAAGAAACACATTTATTTTAAAAGTAATTATTAGAAATATATCTAGAAACATACACACAATTCGCAGAATGTAGAAAAACATAATTATTTAAATTCTCCATTTAATCGCATTGTAATCAATTAGCATGCTCGCTTCTCGCCTATGCAACCCGGGTTCGATCCTCGGACCGGGAAGTATGTGAGATAGCATGGTGGTCGCCAGATCGGACAGGTGGGTTTCCTCCCGCACGAATGATCACATATACGCTTTCATCCGCGCCAACGAGAGTGATTGATATAAGTTGTTAAAACTTGCTGTACAATAAAGTTTAAATAAAGTTTAAATTAAAATTAAACAATTATAAAAGGACATAAATAAAAAAGACATGCACAAAGCCGTGTCGATGCGGGGAGGGGTAACATATTATACAAATTTACTTAGCTTCGCAATCGTTGTAAAATAAATAAAAGTTTTAAAATTAATCGATTTCCGATTTTACGCTATTATTAGGTTATCTTTCGATCCAGCCAATGGTATTTGCTGTAAATGTATTCTTTCTTTAGAATTGTAATGTAAATGCTTTGTTTACATTTTCAAAACTTGTTTGACATTTTCCAATATTAATATGGGTGACACCCCCTCCCCCTTTTGTTACGCGGGATTCAGGGCCTATTTAGTCCGTATTCGGGGCGTCGTACGCGGTACGCAATAAAAACACCGTTTGGTGTTCAGTACGCAAGATTTCCAATATAAATTGTTTTCTTGGACAATAATCTACGTTCTATTACCAATTTAACGACAACAATACCACGAAACATGCTTCAAAGGCGATTGTATGTGTATAAAACGTAAATTGTTGATGTACGGACCTACCTATACGATCTATTCGGGCGTTAGATAATGTCCAGGGTTACTTCCCTTATAAACAATTTTACCATTTGCACTATTGTAAACAGACAAAATGTTCTTGGAGGCGTGTTTTCAATGTGTTAAACTGGTTAAAAAGTATTCGGGATTCAGCGAAAAAATAAGGTGGTATTCGGGACTCACTAAAACAATAAGAAGTATTCAGGATTCAGAGGGGAGGGGGGTGTCACCCTCATTAATGATGCTCCAACAATATGACATTTCCTACCGGCTATCAATTAATATAGTATAATATAATAAAATAAAAGAGATCGATGTTTTGAAACATAATTTGCCTGTTAAATAGAGATATTGGCAGTATTAGGTCCGTATTATTTGCCTTATATAAAGGAATTTGTTCTATACCAAGGATTGCTGGATCCGTTACCACTGTGCCCTTAGGCAAGACATTTAAAGACCACGTTGCCTCTTCTCTCTCCCTTATGGCGATGGATTCTATCAGGAATGAGGTATCGAGAGTGATTAGTATAAGTTGTAAGAACATGTTTCGCAATCGAGATAAAATAAATTTGTATAAACTAATCCAAGGATTGCGGTAGAAATAATTCAACAGCAGATTAACATAAAATGTAGTATATTACAATTCACAGCAACAAGTAATTTATACGTCTAGAGGATATTTACATGAAAAACAATAACTATATACATACATATAAATATATATGCATTGTCTTAAAGATATATTCATTGTCGTCATTTTGATACCAAAATATTTAAAATTGATGTAGTAATAAAGAAATTATTGTAAGATAAAGATAGTGCTCCAAAAATCGAAAGTAACACTTTTGGCTAATTGTGATTAGAATGCAAATGTGAACGTGATAAACCAACTTTTCGCGCTTACTTTAAGAAATAAATTATTCTAAATTTTTATAAACAGTAACAGTATTTTCGCAGCGGTAATTGTGTTTCAACATAAGTTCACACATTTTACAGTAATAAGTTCCACAATTGAGTAATTAATGTCTATATAATAATAATCATATAATGTAGGTGTGCGTTTTCTATGTCCTCTAGTATAATAGGATACAGTCAATAGAAAATATAGTTGTAGTCATTCCAAAATTAATGTATACCGCAATATGTCAAAATCCACGGTATGCCAAACCCCTATTTATTTCTATGCCGTCTTCGTCTAACTTAAAAGTACATTATACATGCATGTATTTTACCTGTACACCTATTCTGTGGCGTAATTATGCTTTGTATTTCTTGTACTAACCAGGCATTAAATACATAGCTAAAACACGCTGTTTTTATCAAAATGTTTATACAAATTTATTTTAGCTCGATTGCGAAACAAGTTCTTTCAACTTATATTAATCACTCTCGAGACCTCATTCCTGATGGAATCCATCGCCACGAGAGAGAGAGAGACGAGGCAACGTGGAATTTAAATGCCTTGCCTAAGGGCACAATCGTAACAGCTCCAGCGGGGCTCGAACTCCGGACCTTTCGCACCTGAAGCGAACGCACATCCACTGCGCTTTCACGTCTTCCACAAAATGTCAAAATGTATCCGTATTGTACTCAAAAATATATTTTAGAGAAGTGAAGGCACACGCCAGGGGCAAAGCCTTAACGGGCATCTGACAGTTGACCATTCGCAGTGCATTCGGGCGGGCAGATCTTCATCAACTCGAACACACAGATTACTCATTGGTACAATCGCCCTCTGGATAAAATCTATCGCCACGATGAATAGGGGAGATACTATGGATTTAAGTCTCCGAACACCGCCACCGCTTCTGGTTGGTGATTGCTCTGGCGGTGTGTTTTACGTTTATTAATCGTCGCTACCGGTTGCCCATATGAGCGACGCCTCCTTAAGAGATTATTCATTTTAGATTGTTGGTGGATAGTCCAATGATACAGACAGAGACCCATTCCAGAGTCTCCTCTGGTTCTTTTACGTGCACGGTGTAAAGCACCGACATGAGGCCTCGGTTTAACGTCCCATCTGAAAGACTGTTAATTTTATTAGGGTCAGATGGGGGATCGAACCTGCGATCCCTGGATTACCAGTCCAGCGTGTTACCACTGGACTACAGATCCGTCTGTAGCGTGCAGCTGATATTTGACCTATCTGATTTATAGGTGCCATATTGTTGAGCAATACGCCAGTTGGGGACGAACATGGGCGTTATAAACTTTTTCTTTGAACTTATTTCTGGTCTTCCTATTAATGAACCTGAGAGAGTTAGTAGCTTTAGAGATGTTGTTTATATGGGTAGACCAGTTTAAATCTTTTACTAATATTAACACCTAGGTATTTAGCGATATCGCTTGACTTTTGTACCATGGTGTGAAGTGTATAAGGGAAGAAGAGTTGTTTTCTTTTGCGAGTAATTATCAGTATCTCCAGATTGAACTCCATAAACCAGTCTCGTTTCCACTGTTCTAGAGCAGTCAGGTCACTGTGTAGGATTTGTGCATCGGAAGGAGTTTACATTGAGATACAGTGGTGTGTCATCTGCAAGCAGGATTGCTTTACTTTTGATAGAGTTTGGCAGGTCAATAATATAAACTTTACATTTCTTTGATAGTATAATAAGTGATTACAATTTTCACGCTGTTTGTAATTCAGACTTGTACAATCAGAATAGCAGAAAAGTGGGTAAAGGCGGTGTTGCTATTATGTGGCATAGGAAATATGACAATTATGTTCTCCCGTTAAACATAGAAGATGACCATATAGTAGGCATTCAGCTTGAAATCGCACCACATCAATATGTTTTTATCTTTCAAGTGTACTTGCCCTGTACAAATCATAGTAGTGCAGTATTTGTAGAATACATAAACAAACTTTTTGACCTATATAATGTGTATTCAGAGTATGGTGTGCCGATATTTATGGGTGATTTTAATTCAAAGTGTACACATTTCTGCTTAAATAATCGTGATATGCACTTTGTGAAATTCTTAACAGATTGTAATTTGACAGCTGTCAATACATTGTCTTCATGCGTCGGTGCCAAATATTCATATGTTTCATATGACAATCGTTACAGTTCACTGATTGATTATATGTGTGTTCCTATAGAAATACTAGACTTGATATTACATTGTGAAATTGTAGATGATAACTGCTTAAATGTTTCAAGACATAGACCTATTTTAATGTCTATACAGTTGTACACTGAACATACTTTGTGCGATATTTCAAGCCTTGGTGTTAACATAAACTGGAAAAGGGCCACTTGTAATGATTTAGAGCAGTATCGGACTATGCTTGTGGGTGATGCAGATTTTCAAAACATGGAATGGCAATGTTATGAGAAGAATGAAATTGACAATGCAATTTCCACACTCAGTGAGAAACTTCTGAATAGCGCAAAACATGCTCTCCCGATGAAACAGTATAAACCATTCTTGAAGCCGTATTGGTCCGAAGAACTTTCGAGATATCACAACAAAATGACTTCTTTACGCAACGTATGGTGTCGTGAAGGAAGACCTCGTGACAAAACGAACCCTAGTTATGTTAACTATAAAAATGCTAAGTGTATTTTCAGAAGGATGCATAGAAACAGTGTGTATAATTATTTGGCTTTACAGGATCAGGAGCTTGATAGAACTGCTGAAGTAGACTCTGTACAATTTTGGAAACTAATAAATTCGAGAAAAAGGAAATCCCAGTTAAAAATGAGCTCTGGCATAAAGTTTCAAAATGATGTTATTCGAGACCGGAATGAGTTAACGAAACAGTGGGGTATTTATTTTAGAAATCTGTATTCTCCCTCTGAGTCAGAATCATTTGATGAGGCGTGGAAACAGACGGTGACAAATACTGTGAATGAAACGTTTAGTCGTCTGTCTACAGATCGACATGTGAGGGTTCTCCCGGAAGTTGTTACTGACGTGATTAAAACTTTACCTACCGGAAAAGCAGCCGGAGAAGACAATATTACATACGAGTATTTGATACATGCAAATGATATAGTGTCGGGTATTTTAGCCAATATTTTTACGTATATGTTGCGACACGGTTATATTCCAGACAGTTTGAAAAGGGGGATTATTATTACTTTACATAAAGGTGGTAAAAAGAGGAAAGATGACCCGAACAATTATCGTGCTATTACATTATCCTCCGTTATACTGAAAGTATTTGAAATGGTGCTTTTGTACAGATGTAAAGAAACTTTAATTAGTCAATTAAACATACAGCAAGGCGGATTTCAAGAAAAGTTAGGCTGTGTTATGACTTCGTTTGCCCTGCGGGAATGCATACACTTCTCAAGAGAAAATTCTTCACCTCTTTATGTTTGTTATTTGGACGGCAAACAAGCCTTTGACAATGTGTGGCACGACGGCCTATTCTACAAATTGATCGAATTAAACGTGGATGAGACGACATTAATTGGATTTAAAGAGCTGTACAAAAATGTAACCAGCAGTGTGAGATATAACGGTCTACTGTCACATGAATTCCCGGTGTTGCAAGGCACGCGTCAAGGAGGGAAGAGCTCACCGTTACTGTATTTAATTTTTATAAACGGTCTCATACAGCAACTGGAACAAAGTGGCTATGGTATGTGTTTATACGGTATGAATGTTTGCAGTCCGACGGTGGCTGACGACATGGTATTGGTATCACTGTCAAAAAATGGTATGAACAATATGTTAAACATATGTGATAGTTATTCAAAACGATGGCGTTTTTGTTATAATGGTAGCAAATGTGCAGTTATAGTCTTTAATGAACGTTGTAAACCGCCAATTGATCGAACATTTAATCTTGGAAATGAACTGATAAAAGAAGCTGAAGACTATACGCATCTTGGTATTATATATGACAAATTCCTCTCGACAACAAAATTGATCCATCAAGCCTGTGTAAAAATCAGAGGGACGTTTCTTTGTGTTTCGAAGAATGGAATTGATACACAATCGTTAAACCCTTTGACTTCAAAAACGATATATAAGTGCGTTGTTTTACCTAGAGCTCTTTATGGCTGTGAACTGTGGAATATGTACTCTGATACTGATATGTTATCTTTGGAAAGAGCTCACAGATATTGCTTAAAATCCATGCAACAGTTTAAAGTACACACTAACACTGATTTTTGTTTAAGTGCTATTGATATAAATTCTATTGAGACAATTATTGACTATAAAAAGCTCCAATTTTTCGGTCAGTTGTGCAAGCTCCCGGATAAGTATTTAGTCAAGCAGATATTCCTACATAGACTGACAAGATTTGCAAATTATGACAAACAGGCATGCGGTTTCATGCCAGACTTGCATAGACTCTTTCAAAAGTATGGATTGGAGACTTTCGTCACAGACTACTTACAGACGGCATATTTCCCCACACAATACGTGTGGAAATCTACTTTGAGAAAAGCGGTAGGCTTATCAGAATCAGTTGAAAGGGTGACACGCGTCCAAGGGATAATGCCAAAGATATCCAATGTGATCACAGTTAACCGTCCGTGTATATTATGGGCAACTGCGAAATCAAACCCAAAACTATTATTTATGTGTACTTTTGTAATGGATTGCATTGCTAAAGTAATGTCAAGAACTTTTGGTCAAAAGTGTCACAAGTGTGGTTACCTAACTGAAGACCTAACTGTTCACTTGGTTTGTTTCTGCACGGCAAATAGTTCCGCTCAACTTGAATTGTGGGATATTACCATCAAGCATCACGGCGTTGAAACGTTTGCGCAGACGTTCTCCATGAGCCCAAAGGAACAGTGTTGGTTTTATGTTACAATAGCTGCAGATACCGACGGATACTGCTTGTCTAATTATAGCGTTGGTAAACTTCTGTGGCGCATCATGCATTAAACAATTATAGTGAATAGTAGGTCACTATTTATGACTCATTATCAATAGTTACATGATGTATGTGACGTACTTCTAATGTCATCATACACAGTCACTATCACAACTGCGGCAATTCATATATCCGATGTGTTTGTGCTTTGTGTATGCCTTATACAAGTTGTAAATTTTCTATTTTAAATAGTATTAGTATATAGTGAATATATGTGTATTACTTAACATGTCATTGCTTCGAAATGGTTGTATATTGCCAATGTCGTATAAGAATTTAAAGTTGTTTCTTTTTGTTTTGGTTATGCGATGTAAGTTATTGACACCAACTAACCAAACATTCTATTAGTACATAGTCGTCTGTGCCGCATATTCTTGCTATTTCGTCTCGGGTCAAGATTTCGGTAAGAGTTATGGTACTAAATGAATATTTAATAATTAAATCAATGCCAATACTTTAGATTTAACTTTCGTTTTCGCGTTAAGTCGAGACTAATTTTGGCTTCCTAGATTTGGTTAAAATAGGTATTATTTCCTCCTCATCTCTGATACAAACAAGTCATAAGTATAATGGCTTTGTGCAATTTAAATTTCATAAATATTACTTACTAAAATTTACATACTAAAAGCAATCTTTCATTTTCTTGAGTTTATTTTTGACAGTAGTTTTAGATAGTGTAAATTAATATCTCACTAAATAGTTTCATTATCGTCAGTGCATAAAACTGCACTCGAGTGTTGTCGGATACGATTATGTGTTAAAAATGTATGTTGTAAATGACATTCTTGTACATCTTCATTTATGTAATTATGTATGTTCATTAATTTGTCATGCATGTATATATGTTAAAATCTTCAATATTGGAGGAACAATAAATATATTATTATTATTATTGTCTTAAAGATATATTCATTGTCGTCATTTTGATACCAAAATATTTAAAATTGATGTAGTAATAAAGAAATTATTGTAAGATAAAGATAGTGCTCCAAAAATCGAAAGTAACACTTTTGGCTAATTGTGATTAGAATGCAAATGTGAACGTGATAAACCAACTTTTCGCGCTTACTTTAAGAAATAAATTATTCTAAATTTTTATAAACAGTAACAGTATTTTCGCAGCGGTAATTGTGTTTCAACATAAGTTCACACATTTTACAGTAATAAGTTCCACAATTGAGTAATTAATGTCTATATAATAATAATCATATAATGTAGGTGTGCGTTTTCTATGTCCTCTAGTATAATAGGATACAGTCAATAGAAAATATAGTTGTAGTCATTCCAAAATTAATGTATACCGCAATATGTCAAAATCCACGGTATGCCAAACCCCTATTTATTTCTATGCCGTCTTCGTCTAACTTAAAAGTACATTATACATGCATGTATTTTACCTGTACACCTATTCTGTGGCGTAATTATGCTTTGTATTTCTTGTACTAACCAGGCATTAAATACATAGCTAAAACACGCTGTTTTTATCAAAATGTTTATACAAATTTATTTTAGCTCGATTGCGAAACAAGTTCTTTCAACTTATATTAATCACTCTCGAGACCTCATTCCTGATGGAATCCATCGCCACGAGAGAGAGAGAGACGAGGCAACGTGGAATTTAAATGCCTTGCCTAAGGGCACAATCGTAACAGCTCCAGCGGGGCTCGAACTCCGGACCTTTCGCACCTGAAGCGAACGCACATCCACTGCGCTTTCACGTCTTCCACAAAATGTCAAAATGTATCCGTATTGTACTCAAAAATATATTTTAGAGAAGTGAAGGCACACGCCAGGGGCAAAGCCTTAACGGGCATCTGACAGTTGACCATTCGCAGTGCATTCGGGCGGGCAGATCTTCATCAACTCGAACACACAGATTACTCATTGGTACAATCGCCCTCTGGATAAAATCTATCGCCACGATGAATAGGGGAGATACTATGGATTTAAGTCTCCGAACACCGCCACCGCTTCTGGTTGGTGATTGCTCTGGCGGTGTGTTTTACGTTTATTAATCGTCGCTACCGGTTGCCCATATGAGCGACGCCTCCTTAAGAGATTATTCATTTTAGATTGTTGGTGGATAGTCCAATGATACAGACAGAGACCCATTCCAGAGTCTCCTCTGGTTCTTTTACGTGCACGGTGTAAAGCACCGACATGAGGCCTCGGTTTAACGTCCCATCTGAAAGACTGTTAATTTTATTAGGGTCAGATGGGGGATCGAACCTGCGATCCCTGGATTACCAGTCCAGCGTGTTACCACTGGACTACAGATCCGTCTGTAGCGTGCAGCTGATATTTGACCTATCTGATTTATAGGTGCCATATTGTTGAGCAATACGCCAGTTGGGGACGAACATGGGCGTTATAAACTTTTTCTTTGAACTTATTTCTGGTCTTCCTATTAATGAACCTGAGAGAGTTAGTAGCTTTAGAGATGTTGTTTATATGGGTAGACCAGTTTAAATCTTTTACTAATATTAACACCTAGGTATTTAGCGATATCGCTTGACTTTTGTACCATGGTGTGAAGTGTATAAGGGAAGAAGAGTTGTTTTCTTTTGCGAGTAATTATCAGTATCTCCAGATTGAACTCCATAAACCAGTCTCGTTTCCACTGTTCTAGAGCAGTCAGGTCACTGTGTAGGATTTGTGCATCGGAAGGAGTTTACATTGAGATACAGTGGTGTGTCATCTGCAAGCAGGATTGCTTTACTTTTGATAGAGTTTGGCAGGTCAATAATATAAACTAGGAAGATGCAATGTCCTAAAACACAGTCTTGCGGGACCCAGTGTATCTGAAGTGCAGCCATCCACAACTACTATTTGGGATCGGTCCTTTAGGAATGACTTGATCTACCGTGATGCAAGAGGGTGGTCACCCAGCTCATTAAATTTGTATATCAGTGTTGTGATCAACCTTGTCAAACGCGTTACTAAAATCCATAACAATAACATACGTTTGTATACCATTTTCAAGGTTGTCATATACTTCTTGTGTCAAGCTAATAAGCTGACATTCACAAGAATACTTTTATCTGAAGACATGCTGGAATTGGCTTAGGCGGTCATTATTTTCGAAATTGGTCACGATGTTGGAAACAAAATTATGCTCCAATAGTGTGTGGAGGCAATACAGGCGTGAGCAATTTGCCTGTAGTTACTCGCCCTTGGACTGTCCTTCACAAAGTCCTTAGCACATTCATTGAATCAATATACACAAATAAAAGTTCGTACATACAGTCATGTATTTACAAATTGCAAGTGAATCGTGTACTTCTCACCTAGGTCGCTCACCAGTAGCTGAGTAAAGGAGCACAATATACGACTGAGCAAATACCTACATGTATATAATGTTATTCAGGAGGTAAACTTATGACATTTTAATAATGGTCCGATGGTCATATAAAAGCCGTTTTGACTAGAAAATGTGACCGTATAGCAACATACGATACCTAGTGTCGGAGATAAGAAACGAACCAATTTGCAATGATAGCAAGTGAGTTATGTTTCTTGCAGTTTGCACTCTTAACAATATTCCAAATGCCATAGTATTCAATACATCTAAATAATTGTATGCTCCAAACAAACACTTAAATTTAATTATAGAAATGGAATAGATGGGTAAGCAGCAGGGGTGAGTAACAAAATAAATGGGAGCCTTTTTTATTAAAATAAAGCTCTCCAACTCGTTCTAATTCCCAAATAATCGAATTTGGGGGGTTAAAATATCGACCTAAATTTGTTATTATATTATAACCAAAACGACGAGGAATATACCCAACTAATTGGAATATTATGTCAACATTCTTCGACAAATTTTACAAAGTGGGTGGTAAATCCGTACTACAAAATGGAAAGCCCTAGTCTAGTCAAATGGTCCATTTAAAGGGGGAAGTGAGTTAACGGAGTGAGTGGTAAACTTGTGTCGAAAAATCGAGCGCTATAGTCAAATGGTGCGGGAAATAATCGAAATTGGGGTGTTAAAATATCGACCTAAAATTGTTATCGAAGAATATACCCTCGGAAATGTCAACAAATTTTACTCATTTCTTACGACACTCTTCGACCCCGACAAATAAGTTTCAAGACTTTTAATTAGAGTTAATATTTATAGATATTATAATGGATGGTCGGTGTAAATGGGTGAAGGTTGGTACTAACCAAGTTTGTGGTAAAAGTTGTTATCTATTTTATTGTAAGGTTCATTTAATTATGTTCCGTAAAAGTAACTTGCATCTACTTCCTCGTAAAAAATAATGTAAAAAAATAACGTAATCAATGCAAAAAAAAAGATTCTTAAATAATATTTCTAATATTATTTAAGAACCCTTTTTTCCCCTTAAGTCGAAAATGTTTAATATTCTGGAGCACTAGGGATTGCTCGAGGCGTGTAATTGGGAGGACTTTCACGTTCGAGAGGACCTCCCCACATACAGAACAGAACAGAACATATGTTTATTTTAAGACTTGTACATGGTACATCGTCATAAATATACAATTACATATTGGTCACGTAATACAATAGATTTTACATTCATATATTCACATAAATCGATTGACATGTAGTATTATAATAATGATGATTCAATTTACATACATAAACACACTACGCGCTTAGTTGTTTTAACACTTTTTTTCTCTCATCCGATCTACCGTCAGCGATTAATTTATCGATGTTGGCCTTCGATAATACATCGGGAGATGCTCTACATTTAGTTCGGATATCCTCTTTTAAGGATTGGTATCGATCCCATTCTTCGCATACTATTTTAAATTCGGAGTCGGATATTACGTTATCCCGAATAGCTTCGCTTATTATGAGATCGATACTGTTTTTCTTAGATTGGGCGGCAATCGCTATACGATCGTGTTTTTTACTTTTATTTTCTAGATGGCGTACGACTTTTCTTCCTACATGCATAAAAGTCCGCTAGCCGCGGCAGCTACACCCAATCCTATAGCTATCGGAGTTCCTACGATCGTCGTTGTTATAGTAACGCTTCCGACTCCGCTAACTATAGAACCCGTAGCGAATATTGTATTAGCTCCTTCGACGATATTAGCTAATCGTTTATATTTTTTAGATATAGTTACCCGATTATTACGTTCGTTATGTAGTAAGGTTTGAATCTCTACGATTCTCCCCATTCTAAAAATCGAGGGATCTACATTAATCTCTTCCGTTATAGGTATAGTTGGGTATAATGCCATCTTTTTTCTTACTCTTTCATATTATAAATCTAGTTCAACTATTATAGCTACAACACTAATAGCGTCTAACGGTCTAGCCGAAGTCGTTACAAAGTTTATAACATTACCCGCCATCACTTCAATAGGATTAGCAAAAACTATATACGCCGATCGGACGTCCTTAATTTTTGTAATACTTTCTTTTTGTGTAATTCCGTTAATTACGGGATGTACCGTAATCGTATCTAAACCATCACCTCCGCTACCAGTTTTTATGGAAGAAATAGACATGCGTAAAATTCTACCCGCTATAGTCATAGGGTATCCGGAATATTTATTATTAGCGCTATTACCGAATGCCCACCCCAATACATCGCGTAAAGGATCCCTTTCCTCGGCCCATATAGTAATAATATCTTTTTTAGGTTTATTTAATATAGTTGACGTTACGGCAATTAATCCGTCTACGTGTTTTTCTAGAGCATTTAATTTACGAGTATCCGAATCGGGTTTATTTAATATAGTCGACGTTACGGTAACTAATCCGTTTAATTGTTTTTCTATACTATTTAATTTAGCCGATTCGGATTTATCTAATATATTTGACGACGTTATGGCTATAAATTTATTTAATCGTTTTTCTAGATCATTTAATTTACCGTTACCTTTAATATATTCTTTATGACTACCCGGCCCGTAAATACTCATTTTACTTCGAGTACTACGGTTATCGGAAATTCGTGATTGTCTAACTTTCTTCCGTTATCATCTCTGATAGTAATATCAAATTCGTTAATACAACCGCGTTCCAAATGTTTGAATTCTGGATTAGGATAATCTATAACAACGGGTTCCCCGAAGAAAGCATTTCCCGCGTCTATTATCTTAAGGAGTGTACTTGGAGCTCCATCACATACGTTATACGACGTATTTAATTGTTCTAAGTGCACTCGAATAGTTTTAGTTAAGGCAAAACTTACCGGTTTTTCGCCGACGTATATACCGGGTTCCAACCAACCGTTATTAGCGTTATACGTTTTAAATATACCTAGTATGTCACACATACCAGGTGTCATAGTTATTTTTTCGTGTTTGACATTTAGGGTTGCGATTCCATTAGATTTACAAATGCTGATACTCGCGAAGTCGGTAAATTCTGTATCTATAAATGTTTGTAAATCCTCGAAATTCCATAAACCCGGTGATAATTTTACCGCGACTATAGTACCCTCTTTTAGGTACCCAAATTCTTCGTTTATGATCGTATTATACCAACCGACCGTAAGTGTTATTGATCTAAGGCCAACGCGTAGATCCCCGCCGCGGTTATCAATATATTGTTGGAGGCTTGTGGCCTCACCCCTTTGAACATCGGTGATTGTTTGAAACATAGTTATAATAAAATATGGCTAATACTTTAAATAGAACTTTCGGCTATAATCCTTCGGTTACTTATAAAACCGGCGGTGTATATAAACGCCAGCTTGAGGCCGTGAACCTAACCACCCTGATGATCGCCGTCGGCCCGAACGAGGTCTTCTACACCGAGGTTACGGATATATGGCGAAAATACAGGCTACCTCCTGTCAAGACGGATACCGTGGTGAAGGCTTGGGACAACACACCGATGCAATTCTGGCAGAACCAGCTTAATTTCGCCATCTGGTGCGCCACCACAGGCTGCGGTGTGTCTTTCAATGATCATCTTAAGGGCGAAACACAGCCACTTATGCAGTCGGTCTTCCTGTTCCACGTGTACTATACCACGCGGAGGGTCCTGTGCGAGCTAAATTCCGCGCTACCACAAGACAGAGCGTATGAACCCGTCTCAAATACGTATGACCGGCGGGCGTATGAGCGGCTCTGCGCAGAGTTTAAGGTCAGCCCGATGACCGACTGGCGGCAGAAGAGCTTCCCGAACAGCAACGGGCTCGGCGATGCCTACACCAAAGGACATACCGCGTGGAAGCAGACCGATTTCAGGAACGACAGCCCGGATAAACACATTGCCACCCAGGATGCCGGAAATTGGGACCCGGCGAAAATGACATTCGGGGCAGAGGTCTCTGGCGGGCGTCGCTGTGGTGTTTCATCCTGCAACTGGCTACCGCCAAAAAAGGCTCATATTGATCATATTCTGCAAGATCCGGACGTAGACGGCGTCTGGGGCACATTTGTTCTAGATAAGTCAAACGGGTTCACCCAGGCCGGTGTTTCCCACCTGAATGATTCAATCCGGACCTATGTCTGGGCTCTCCTGGGAGCCCAATCACAGACGAGGTCCTGCATCGTGGGAGTTGGCACGGCATTAGACGCACAGAAGCAGTTTCTAGCGAATATTGAAGACGCCATAAACGCCCCGGTGGACATCCCGTCGGCAATCAATCGGTACCAAGACGTTCTTCAGTATGCGAAGAGTCAGGTAGATTTCGTCTTCAGCCACAGCCTCTATATGGCCCCGAGTGACATGTTGCTGCGAATCGGTTATCGGGCCGGATACAACAATGAAATCGTGATAGCTAGCTCCAACATGTCCTTAGGTCACAATGACGATGTCAACGAGGTGGCTGTCATACCAACAACTCACGGGAGCTTCTCCGCCGGTCCGCTTCATCAAAAGATTGCCGAGCCGGAACCAGGCCCACCGGCAGCGGTTCCCACGGGAACGACTGATGAAGAACAGCATGAAGATGAGAAAAATGCGCTCATTGTGGTTGGCGTCATCTCAGGGTTGGCAATTCTTTGGCTATTACCCTAGTAATGTACTAACCTAGGCCGCGCCAGGCTGCAACATACAGTAGCCCGCCGACGGCAACGACCAGTGCCCATATATTTTCTGAGAGCCACCCCGCCGTCTTGCTCAAGAAGGTGAGGAGCCAGGAGGCACTGCCACCGATAATGCCAGGAAGCGCTGCCGCAGCCTTTCCGGCGAGTTTTGCCAGTGCCCTACCAAAATATTTCAACACCTTTTTAGCCCACTCCTTGATGCCCTCCTTAGCGGGAACCGCTGCAGCGGCCCCCGCACCCCCCCCCGCCTGTAAGAGCCAGCACAAGCGTACTCACAATAAACCCGAGTGCAGTCATAATGCTTACTAGTGTGACGCCCTGCTCTCTGAACAACGTGCGAAGACGCTCGCCGAGCGTGGTGTCCTCATGGAGGACCCGTGATATAGTTTCGCGGATCCGATTGATTTGTGTACGGAGCGCCTCCCGGTTGGCAGAGGCGGCCCCCAAGCGGGCTGCTCTTTCATCCTGCAACCCCTGCAGGCGCTCAGTGATCCGCCGCTTATCGTGTGTTGTGTCGGCATCGGCTAGTTTCCTTTTTTCTAGCGCTATATGTTCATATCGAGTTCCGTCAATTTGGCGAGGTTGTTGGTTAGCTCGCCCCGGACCGTCTGCATGGTTTTATTAAGCCCGCGGAGTTCACGAAGGTTTAACGGCGGATCATCCATTGTGCTGAGTATGTCTTCTATCTGATTATCGGTGAACGTCGTCTCCACTGTGCGAATAACATCGGTGGCGACTTGCGGGATCTCGTTGAGTTCAACTGTTTCTATTTTGTCTGCTGCTCCACCTAGCTCAGTGGTAGCTGCATGGAGGGCCTCTACTGCCCGGGCGGATATAATTGTTTTACCTCGCACCCAATCCGTGAATCCAAGCTCGTCTCTGATGATTTGGCCGCCACCTCGCTTCCCGGCAATGGTATTTAATGAGAGTGGCTCGCCGGTGCGGGCATTGACACTCTCGATGTTAGAGGCGAATTTCAGGTGCAATCTACCGTACCGATTCAATTCAAACTTGGAGTAGTCACGGCCAACCGACGGGACCATGCCTTTTTCTGCCAGTTCGCCGTAGTAGGCATCTACGGCGGATCCGAGCAGTTCCTGACTAAGAGGCCCGATGGCCCCCCCCAGGAGTGACATTTTCGTACGCCTGCGTCCCGCCAGGCAACATACCGGTATCATAGGTGTCTTCTACATCATCTTCTACATCATCGTCGTGTACGAAATCATCCATATCAATGTCTGCCATCGTATTGAAGGCTACCACATTTGGGTTCAATATAGTAATGGCTTCAACTCAATACGGACGCAAACTCAATCCATACCGCAGGCTGCGGGAGCCCCTCGGGGCAAAGGGCATAAGACAGAGCGTGGTCATTACGAACAACCCCTCGACGATTGACCAGAACCAGCAGCTCTTGGTCCGCTTCCCCAACCTTGGAGCTAACGACGTGATTGTGCCAGGGACCGTTCGCCTCGCTTTCACGATCTCACTGACGTCGACAGACGTAAATCGAACCGTCGTCCAGAACCTGGGCCGCGCCATAGTCAAGAAAACGACTATCAAAATCAGTGGTAATGAGATTATGTCTATCGACGACTCCGATGTCTATTACTGTTACCAAGATCTCTGGAAGACTGCACAAGAGCGCGAAAATGCGGTCTATCAGGGCATTGACACTAGCAACAATCGGAACGTAACCAGACTTAGAATCGATGCTGGTAACAAGGCAGATAACGTTGCCGCGCACAACGTAATTTCTGCGACATACGGTAACCGCTACCACATCCCACTCGACTTTGAGCTGCTGGAGAGCCACATGCCATTCTATCAAAGCGCACTGGCAGACCGCCTGGAATACGAACTAACGTTCAACGACTATAGCCGTGTTCTCATCGCTACAGACGTGAACTCGACGTATGCGGTGGAAAACATTTCACTGGAGTACGACATGGTCACGCTGCCCGACCTCGCACGGAGGATTAGAGAGCAGTATACCGGGCGGCTTGCAATCCTTTATGACAGAGTTCTTCGTCATCGCAAAATAACGAAAAACAAAAACGACACCCTGTGGAACATTAATATCAACGTCCCGGCCCGCTCGATGAAGGGAATCCTGATGCTGTTCGAGGGGACCGGGGCTAGAGAAACCGAAAGCTTCTACAATCCCAAAATTACCAAGGTTGAGGTGACAAATGAGGGTGTCCCCAACCAGCTGTACAGCCAAGGCATGCGCGCCTACCAGCAGTGGGATGAAGCCAAAAAGCAGTTTGCATGAGGCTCTAAACGCGCCCCAGATGTTGCTGCGGTAGCCAAAGACCTACAACTCTCGGACGTCTCTCTGGCAGAGTTCCTAACTTCGAAATACGCATTGTGGCTCGATTTGCGGACCAGCGATGATGACCAACTCCATGGTAATGGGCGCAGAGTGGAGAATGCCAGCGAGGGTGTAACAATCCAGATAGCTAAAGAAGCAGACACCGATGGCGCATTGAACGTGTATCTGTACATTATTACAGATGCACAGCTCAACATTGAAGATGGTCGATTCGTCAGTGCGCTCTACTGATCTACTACCCCGCGACCCCCACTCGGCCATCATATGCGGTCAGACTGGTTGCGGTAAAACTGTATTCATACTGGACTTGCTCGAGGGCCCCTACCGCGGGATCTTTCGGCACATAGTTATCCTCTGCACTACGATTGCGCATAACGCAACTTACCAGAACCGCCCTTGGATCTGGAGGGATCCCGAGGTCTACATACTAGACCCCTGTGAAAAGTTACATACCTGGCTGCGGGTATTCTACACCATGTTCCAGGGTGAGCCCACCCTGTACGTGATTGACGACTGCTCGGCCAAGGCAGCTATGACCAAAAAGAAGGACATGCTATCAGAGCTGGCCTTCAGCGGACGGCATGCGCTGCAAAGCGTCTGGGTGTTGACCCAGAAATACAACTCAGTTCTGAAGGATCTCCGCGAGCAGACACGCTGGGCCGCGGTCTTTCACTGCAAAGATCGTGATTCCTTCGAAGAGTGCCTTCGAGAGAATGACGTCATTCCTACGTATGAAGAGCGAGCCAAGGTACGGCAAACGCTTGCAGGAACAAAACACAGCACATTGCTGTTAAAGACGGACCAACCAGCTGCTTATAAAGTGCTATTCACAGCTTAACATGTGGGAAGCAATTCTGCTAATCACCCAGATCATTTCCACCACATTGGGTTGGTTCGTGTGGCAGTATGTTAGACTTAAGAGGCGAGTACGGATAGCACTAAGAAAAATGAACTGCGACGAACTTCTTGATCAGTTGATGGATGCCGCGGCCCCGATTGATGGGCCGATGGAAACATCGGTCCCGACTACCGAGACGAGAGCGCCCGTCAAGACAAGCGTCAACGACTTGCAGCCCTAGCAGCAGACTGAACAATATCTAGGACGACAACTCACAACCGAGCATATTGACAATATGGCAAATAATACTATCGAGAAGCTCTACGCGCGCTATGAAGCGAGACTCGGGGCCGCGATGACAAAAACCTTAGGGGCCCGCAGTCATTCAGTTCTACGCAACAGTAGCAAGTATGTTTCTACCCATACAACCAGAAAATCAACCGAGACTAGTTGCAGACCTCGAATCTGATCCGTTTATCAACCACGCGTTAAGCACAGCCACGTGCGAGCTATATCACAGGTATGGCATGTACCTTGCACCGCTCACCGCTGCGTTAACCACTGCGAAGCATTGCCAATTTGGACACGTATGCCCGCTTACCATAGCTAACGATGTCTACACCGGAGAGAGTGACAGATCCTGTAGTTCTGACACCGGAGGAGACGCCTGCGAAGCTGCAAACAACACGACGGAAGGATCCTAAAAAACAAGCGGCAGGACGGGCAGGGGCTGCGGCTCGGAAGGTCAAGGAAGATAAAATACGTGCCGAGCTCAGAGATGCTAAAGCCACGTTGCAAACATCGAAACCCTCAGTTGCTGTCACCCCGGTGGAACAGGGCAACGCTGGAGAACAAACGGTTGTCGCCCCGCAGCATGTTTCAGCGGTGGAAACCGAGACGAAACACTGGTACCAGTGTAGCGAGGTCTGGACCCCGTGGATCGTTGGCGGTCTTGCATGTGCCTTATGGGTTGTTGTGAACAGTAGGCGGGAGGCGCATAAACCAATGCCCGCCCGAGCTAACATTGTCGTTCCGACAGCGAGTCATTTAAAGACTTCGCTTGACCCATTCTATCTGCAATAGTCGCGCGAAGAAAAACAATGTCTACTGACGGAAAAATGTTGGCCAATGCGGCGTATCATTCGGTTGTGGTATCTGGCCTGGCTGTGGGCTATGCACGCCTGGGTAAGATGACCTTCAAAGCAGCTACCCCCAAGCTGGACTTCAATGGCTATGCCGTCGGCATGGTAGTTCTTGATGTGGGCCTGGCCATGGCCACGAAAGATATGCTAATTAAACATGGGATCATACCTGCAAATATCATGAAGTAGACGTATGTATAACAACGATGGCCTCGATCGCAATGCTAGTTGGGGGCGCCCTGGTCAACGCGCTGGCCTTCAGCGGTAGCAACTACCTATTCTCGAAGCTGCGAAGCTCGGGTGTTGACGAGGAGCGCAAACGGCACGACACAGCTGTAGAACAGCTACAGGCCGCGCAGTCAGCATGGTCCAACAAACGGGCTGAGCGCCTTGATTGGATTAACGAAGAACTCCGCCGTCAGGGTCATGCCGTGCAAACTTTCCGGGACGTCGACACGGCGATCCGTGAGTACGCGCAGGTATTTCCGCATGTCGCGCCGCTGGTGTCGGAACGACAGCCCCGGCTCTCAGACTTCTATACACCTAGCGATGACCAGAAAGATCGTGAGATTGTCTTCGCCGTCCTGGGGATGACCGCGATAGTCCTCGTGGCATACAAACTCGCCAAGTAATTGTCGCGCTTGAGATTTTGTTTCCTTTCTATATAGATATGGGTTTACCAGAGGAGCTGTACTTTGCAATGCTTGAAGTCGGGTACTGTGCCAAGCGAAACAAACATCCTGGCCCCCTTGGTGATACTATGATAAACACGGCGCGGCGATTCCTGGAGTCCTGGCGTACCGATCACGCTGCTGTGCAGAAATTCGCTACCAGGGTCCTATCAGGCCCAACTGACCTTAGAGCTACAACGGGGTTGCTAGATCCGATGACACGCAGGGCATGTTGGAGACTCATAGAATTATTAGAATACATTCGCGCGCTGGATAGCGAAACAGCCATGTCACAAGCTTAGCTTATACCATGACCGACAGTAATTTTAGCTCGCTATACTACAGTCCCCGCGGTTACTGGAAGGGGCTCGCAGCCATAAAAAACCTTGCCGCGGCCGCTAAGGTCTCCGAAGATGTGACACGGGGTTGGCTGAAGAAGCAGGCCATCTGGCAGATCTACCTCCCCGCCCCACGACACATACCGCGACCCAAGTTCGACGTACCGGTGCCAAACGACGTCCACCAGGCCGACCTCCTATTTCTGCTTCACGACAGGGCGGGTCGCAAAACGTTCAAGTACGCCCTCACCATCGTTGACGTGGCCTCCCGGTACAAAGAGGCAGAGCCCCTGGCCACGAAAGAGGCTAAGGAGGTCTCAGCCGCCCTTGAAAGGATTTACAGGCGGAGCCCACTGAAATGGCCAAAGTTGCTTCAGGTCGATCCGGGGCGCGAGTTCATGGGTGCGGTGAACCAACTGCTGGCCAAACACGGTGTCTCTGTCAGGCGTGGCCGTGTAGATATCCATCGAGACCAAGGGATTGTGGAGCGTTTCAATCGCACCCTGGCAGAGCGGCTCTTTGGGCACCAATACGCCCAAGAGATGAGACTTCCGCCTGGAGAACGATCGGCTGAATGGGTGGCTCGGCTGCCTGCCGTGGTTGCGGCTTTGAACGGCGAAGTGACCAGATTGACCGGCAAGAAGCCTTCTAATGCGATCAAGGCCAAGAGTGTGGCACAAAAGCCCTCATCCATGGTCGCAGCTTCGTCGCACCGTCCCGTTGGCTCGTCGGAGCGAAAGCTCCCCTCGGGTGTTGGCGTTCGCTACCTCTACCAACCCGGCGAACTGGAGGGTGGCCGTCGTCGTGCGACCGACCCTGTGTGGTCCCTCCGGGTATACCGACTTGGTCGCTCGGTTACCAAGCCTGAAGAGCCCGTGCTCTACTATCTGCTGGATGGCCCTCAGCGGGGGTTTGTCCGGGAAGAGCTGCTTGTGGTGCCTCCTGATACCGTGCTGCCACCTGATGGGGTTCTTAAGCGTTGAGGACCGCGTAACCCCTTTTTCTGTTGCATTCCAGGCACGTCAGCCGGATATTGTCACGGGTATGGCCTCGGGTGTTGTCCAGCCGGTCGACACTGAACTGCTGGGTATCTTTGGGTTGGTATACCCAGAGGAGCTCGATGTTGCATGCCGCGCAGCGGTTCTGCTGGCCGTCTTTGAATGCGAGGATGTGATCGACCTTGAGATTGAATCCCTGGAGACCTTTGGCCTGATCATGGCGCTTGTATGCCACAAGCTTTCTCTGGATGACTTTGCGGAGCTGCTGCTCAGTGAGTGGCTCTGCCACATCGGAACCCTCTTCCGGTGGGCAGACTACTCGTTCGAGCTGGTGCATGTACTCCACGCGGCTGATGGCGAGGTATGCGAGGTTCGACCATTGGAGATAGTCGTCGATAATCCAGACTTTTTGCGGATCGCGGATTGTGAGCCCCTGGCTCGAGTGGACTGTCATGGCATAGCCGAGAGCCCAGTCTTGTCCCCACTTGCCGTCCATAACTTCTTGGGCATAGTGGACAGGCACCTCAACGATGTCATTGAGGACGAGCTCTTCCTGCTCTGGTCTACCAGGCCCTGGGATGGTCACCATAATGTTTTGTCTTCGGGTGTCTTTTGGGCGATAGAGGAGGGGCACCGGCTCGTCAGGGAAGTGCTCCTTATGGTAATGGAATAGCAGCTCTTGTGCGCGGTTGCGCACCTTCTGTCTCGAGGTCAAGATACGGTCGCCTGGCTTCCATACTGCAATGAATCTGTCCCATCTGAGGCAGGTGGGTAGGGCCTTTCTCATGGCCGAGCACTGCACACGATCCGGCCGGAGGCGGATCTCCCGTTTGAGGGCTTTGAGGGCCGGGTCTTTCGCTCTGTGGTCAACCTCAACCTCTTCATAGTAGTGGGCAGCATGTCGCAGCCAGTCATGTGGCATATCGCCTGCAATTGGTGGTGGCTGACCCTGGTCACCACAGCAGATGATGTGGACCCCTCTCTGGTCTAACCAGTCTAGGAACACTTCCAGGATTGGCTTTGGGACAGTGCAAACCTCGTCCCAGATGATCACGCGGGGTATGTACTTTTGGCCCATCCTTTCTGGGGTCCAGTCAGTCTGGCCACTCCAGCGGAAGAAGCTATGGTAGGTCTGAGCCTTGACCCCTCTGGCCCGCATCTCTTTGGCCAGACGGTGGGTCGGGGTGAACACCAGGGGGTCTCTGGTGCGGAATGATTCGATCGCTCGTGTGGTTTTGCCACTACCACCCCCACCATTCAGGTAGCTCAACTGGTGCCGAGTCAGTGGGTCATTGAAGCAGGGGGCCTGACTCGGTGGTAAGTCTTTTTGTTGGCCTTGGTATACCAGCCTGGGGACATATGCAGCATGTTCATGAGGCATATACAGCTGATCACCCTTGTCTCACCACTGGGCTGGTTCTACTGAGGGCAGATACTCTATTCCCAGGAGACAATTCACGCACAAGTCAATTTCACAGTTGCAGGTCCTGTGGGCAACATAGGCCTCGACATCCTTGAGCTTGTGTAGTGCCGTATTCTGGATGTATATGCTGTCTGTGGCCACCCGGACAGCCTCCTTGGCGTCGAAACGCTGGAGCATGCTGAGGAGATTGATATGGGCATACGCGAGCATGCTCGCCCTCAAGTGAGCATACTGTGGCTGGCTTCCGTCATAGTACGTGAGAACATGTCCGAGGGGGCACTTTTGGGGTGCTCCGACAAGAGTGCCACTCTGGCGAGTGTCCCTCACCAGGTAATCCAGCTCTCCCTGGTCAGTCACGAGGCGCCGCGTCAGTCGCTTGCCTTCAGCTTTGGCGCCCTGGGTGAACTTACCAATAATGCTGCATCCCTGATCACGATCCTCGGGGAGCCAGAACTCCTCCTGCTTGGTATAGGAGATGATGGCCTCCCGGACACGCAGGTGAGTCAAGAGCCCAGATTCGGTGAGGTATGCGAGGAGGGGTGTGGGGGCCCACCCCCTCTCCTCAAAATGCTTCCCAAACCAGGCAGGGATTGCAGGATGACTGTCTTGTTTGAACACCCACTCTGTGACCTCAGCAAACCCTGCGCTGATGTCTTTGGGCAAAGGCCCATTAATAGCCACTCTCGTCATCCTGTGGGTAGGGTGACCAAACCGCTCAAAGTATGATTTCGCTTCGCCGAAGCCTTGGAAGCTGGCAGGGTAGCAGGCCTTCATGTCGATGCTGACAACGTCTCTCGTGTCATAGTCCATGGAGTTCCAGAGGCCACCATGGCCGTGTTCTACACAGGCTCTTTGGATATCATCTGCGAAGAACGTCGGGGTGGGCTTCCAGCCGTTCCT
>CM026393.1:13780263-13812342 GCA_014843695.1 Archivesica marissinica
GTTGGTCCTTTTTTATGTCCGATTGATATTCGCCCTTTTTTTATACCCGATTGATATTCGCTCGTCAGCGGATGGCGAGAGCTGCATTGGCGCCCGGGGTACGACCACCTATGATGCATCATACTTATTGATTTTATTGTGTGACAGAACCACCGGCCTTTCACATGTATATTCGGTTTATTTAGGACCGGGCAGAACCACAGACCTTCCGCGAGTCAGTTGGACTTGTTCCGGGTAGAACCACCGATCTTGCGCGGATCAGCTGGACCTGTTATAGGTAGAACCACCGATCTTCCGCGAGTCAGTTGGACTTGTTATATGGCCGACCTTCCACGAGTCAGTTCATTTGTTATATGGGCCAGGTAGAACCACCGACCTTTCACGAGTCAACTAGATAGTGACCATCTTCTGTCAGCGGTTTTAGCCGAATACGGAAAGTAAAGAAAATCATGCAGGAAGATATTATAATTTCTTTACAAATAAAATACAGAATGACATATCATATACAAACAATATATGTACACAACAATCCGACTAATTAATCTCCGAGTATAAATCACTGAAGCAAATCCTTACACCGTAAGGACACACATGAATGGATGTAGTGTGCCGCTATTACTATGATAAATTTAGATTGCCTGTAAATCAATGAAGCAAATCCTTACACCGTAAGGACACACATGAATGGATGTAGTGTGCCGCTATTACTATGATAAATTTAGATTGCCTGTAAATCAATGAAGCAAATACTTACACGTGGTGGGTGTGTGTGGTTTTTGTTTTGTTGTGTTTGTACTTACCTGTAAGGACATACTTGAGTAATCACACTGATAATATTCTTACAATATATTAGGTAGTTTTTATCCACTATGCAAATACTTCACAGGCAACCTCTTTCACAATTTTAAGATTTTTTGTGAAAAAGCGTAATTCCAAAGCACACTGAACTATTTGTGGATGTTTTTCTGCCAACTCGCTGAAAGCTATTAAGAAATTGCAATGTGATATCGAAATTGAAATGTCGCTATCACATAGGCTTTTTATGAAGGAACCTCTCTTCTTCATGGTGTGTTTAAGAACACTACCTTGATGTGCTGAATTCAGCAAAATGTTTCTTTTGTCAGATTTTATAAGCATTTCAAGTTCTTTGAATGATGTCATACATGTTTCCTCCGACAAAAGGTTTGGCTGGTATTCACCTGTAATTCTTTTCTCTGAGGTAATCGCATTCCTCAGAAGTTTCTTCACTTCCTCCCGTTTTGATGGCATGCTCGTTGCTCGTTGAACATCCTTCACGAACACATTCATTGACAGATGGGAATATTCGCCCTCAAAACGATCAACTCTTTGTTTCAGTTCATTATCTTCTGGGTATTTGTTGAGTAACAAGTCAACAAACTCCTTGAAATCTGTACTAAACTTTTGAAATGTTTCCTTGTCCCTGAAACAGAATGAAAATACAGTAGTTCAGATCTAGGTCACGCTATATATTCAATGGAAGTCCGGAGACGGAGTTCGAGCCCCACTGGAGCCATTACGATTGTGCCCTTAGGCAAGGCATTTAATTTCCACGTTGCCTCTTCTCTCTCCCTCGTGGCGATGGATTCCATCAGGAATGAGGTCTCGAGAGTGATTTATATAAATTGAAATAACTTGTTTCGCAATCGAGCTAAAATAAATTTGTATAAATGGAATGGAAGTCCGCCATCTTGTTTTGTGGAGTCAATTATTTACTGTTCAGTCAAATCAAATCAGTGTGCTAAACACGTTCTTGATTAATAAACAATACAATAGCCTGTTCATTAAGACGAAAAAGAATGTATTAAATAATTGAAAATAACCATACTTACATCTGTTATATGAAAGAAATACTCCTGAAATATTGTTTATCAAACACGAGGCGAGAACGTTTCTTTCTCAGGTACATGTAGATAGTTCACGCACAGCTAGTGAATTTTGTACAGTGCAGGGACAGTTTATAAATCGGTGGGTATTCATAGGTACATGTAGTTAGATCAGCACATATTACACTGCAGCACGAGAAACCACAAGGATTCGAAATGATTTAACAAAATGGTATATCTTACATACATGAGATGGCTCCCGTCTTAAATACAGCATACCAATATTATGTTTGATGTGTATACTACCTCGCGGATTTTAATCTTTTTTATATCCGATCGGCCGCGAATCCGAGATGGTGGTGGGAGCGGCGTTGGCGGCCGGGGCACGTAGTGTCTGAGAGCCCTGGGCCGGCGAGGATTGTGGGCCGTCCCCTGGCTCATATATGGGTGTTTTTGGCTGTCTGAAATCTGGCTAGGAGCCTCCTCGGTCCAAATTAAGAGGTCTGTTCACCCGGAACATGGCGGGAGGGGTCAACGGGGACGCGGAGGCTCCCATTTTTTTTGTTACTCACCCCCCCTGCTGCTGGGTATGATAAAATAAATGTTCAATAATTATACATTTTAATTATTGCACATCTGCCAAATTTTATATAATTTCACTCCATACGTGTTGTGTTATGCTGCTAACAAAATAATGTGAGAGACTGACATAATTATGATCAATGCTTAGGTAGGACGTGCATGTATACATATATTAATATATAAATATTAAATCGAACAGGAACAAAAATATCACATCATTATAAATCAATAGCGTCTAATAATTCTCCACACAATAGTTCATCAAATTCGTCCCAGTAATTACAGAGGAGATTATTCTTGAACTTTGTCTCTCACTTAACCTAATTTAGAGACCTACAAAAGTAACGCCTGGTTTTACGCCTGCATTTCAGGCTATATCGCCGGCGGGCAGTTTACCTAACAACACCTTTCCTTGGCAGGTTTCAGCGGTTAACCAGTACTTGGGTGCATCAACCTCCGTAAGAAACTGCCAACTTTTTCATATAAATGAGACACGGTCTGAGCGGGGCTCGAACCCGTGACCATCAGTGATGATAGGTTACAGTGGTATACAAGTCAGCGACCTTAACCACTCGATCACGGAGGCGGACTAATATTGAAAGAGTATAACACAACAATCATTGGTATGATGTTTCATGATGATTGGATGAGTGGTTCAGGAGATGTTGTTTGAAGCAAAATATTGATCATGGACGATGGAAAAAAAGCAAGCACGTTCTGGCGAGCTAAATATATAAAACAAGATCATACGGATTTCTAGACATTGTTTACATGAATATATTGCCAACAGGTTTCAATACATCACGGCAATCATCTCCTTGTTCCAGAAAATGAATATATTAAATCATGAGACACTACTTCTCCCTCTACCTAATCACCTATTCCAATCACACAGGATCATTAAGCCCTTTGTAATTTCTGTATGAAGTCATCTCCTATACAAGACGAAAAGTGGTAGAAAAATGCATCTTTTTTAATGAAGGATCTTTTACACTGAGTGCACTGGAACTGTGGCTCCCCGTGTGATCTCTTATGAGAGTACCAACTAGATTTATTTTTCAACTGAATGCCACACAAATCACACTGACATGACTCTCCAGAATGGCTTTTGGTAATATGTACCCTTAAACGCTTCTCTGTCAGATATTCTTTTCCACATTCTTTACATGCTACTTTAGGTCCAGATTGATGTATTTCGTTATGAACTTTTAAATCTGCAGGACGGGCAAACATATTTCCACAAACATCACACATATGATTTCCGTGTATGCCCTTTTTCACAACAGAAATGTGATCATTGTCACCATCTTCACTTTGTTCCGGTAATTCTTCACCCTTCAAAATATTAAATTTACTCAGAATCTCATTTCGAGTGTCTGCACTTAAGTGCTTAATCTGGTGTATATTTGCCTGTTTTTCGTTAGCCAACACAACGCCACAAACTTTACATGGTATTCCATCTTTTGCGTAGGCAGACTGCTTGTGTGTTAGAACGTGCTTTGTCAGCTGGCTATTTGTTACAAATGCTCTGTCACAAAGCAAACATTTAAATGGACGGTAATTTGCATGTTTTCTCAGATGCGTCTGAAGATGACCTAGCTGTCGAAATCTTTTTTGACACTGAACACATTCGTAGGGACGCTCTCCGCTATGTAGCCGTGAATGATTCCGGAATGCATATCTGGTTGTGAAACCCCTTCCGCACTCCCTACATTGGAATGGTTTCTGGTCATTTGGTAAATGTGTTCTCTTATGTAAATTCAGGTCTTTTGTTCTCTTGTACCGGCGCTTACACATATCACATTGAAGCGGATATAGCTCCTTCTGATTAGTCCGGTCTTCATAGTAGTGAAGTCTTACCTTATAATTAACATGTCCATCAATGCTTTTCTGATTACCAATATTTGCTTCTTTATCTGTGATTTCCCCACATACTTTGTCAAAATTCATAATTTTTCTGTGATGCTCCAAATTACCGGATCTTTCTTGTGTCTTGCTCTTGGACAGGATATATCTATGTGCCCCATCTTCTGATTGTACTTCATTAGTAATATAAACATTTGACACTCCTTCAACTTCCGTTTCATTCACCAAAGCAAATGGACGGTTTATTGCACATGTACCAATTTCATCGCTTAATCTTGCTGACTCTTCGATGATTGTGTTAGAAACTATATGCTCTTCTAAATCTGAGGCTGCCTTTGTGTACTCTTCAACATTGGATGTAGATTGGGTATAATGTAGTGTGTATTTTTCTGTGTCAAGTAGAGTCTGTAATAGTTCAGGATTACTCTGAATAGGTATTTTACATCCTGTTTCGCTTATAATATTCACCCTCACTTCCTTACCAAATTCATCAAGTATCACGATCATTGAAGATTCTAGTAATTGTTCATTGATTATATCACCTTTTTCCTGTTGATCATCATTGTCTTCATTCTGGTCATTTAAAGATGTCTCATGTGCTTCATTTTCTATTTCATGAATGGCATATGTTTCATTGTTATCTGTATTAAATGCTTTCACATTTTCATTTATTTCATACACTCTGTTCTCTTGGGCAATATAATCATGTGTATGTTGAGATTCATTTACCTGTTCTATCAACGTATTTTCTAGTCGCTTCCTTACTGGAGCATCTGTAGTTATTTCAATAACGTTCTCATCACATTCTACGGCTTCACCAGTTTGATCTTCATTCAGTAGGTTATTTGAAGCCATATATGTCAGTTGCTCTGCAATGTCCATGAGAATATCTGTATTGCCAACATTTTCCACTATCGTCTCATCATCGCTATACTCTACTTCGACTTCTGGTTTCGAATCATTTGGAATTGGAATATCCTCGATAATTTCTTCCGGAATAACATCCGGTGTATAATCAAACTGTTGTTGCAAAACATCTAAGTCTATATTATTGCTCACTTCAGTGCACTTGAAGAATTGTGCTTTTACGACGGTGTCTGTTGCTCCCTCTTGCTCTTCCTTGGTCAGGTGAGTCTGCTCTACCTTATGGTTGTATAATTTTGCAAATGAAATACAATCCTCACCGCAGGTATCACATTTGTATAGTTTGTCTTTCCGATGAGATTTCATATGAATCAATGAATTCTTCAACCCCTTAAGTTCCTTGGAGCATAAGTTACACACAAAATGGTCTGATATTTTTTGTCTGCTTGCACATCTTCGAAAATGCACGACAAAGTTTGGTAGATCGGCAAACCTTTTCACACAGGTCTTCATCAGACATTCAAATGGATACACATTACAATGAATACGTGTGTGTCTAGCTAATGAACTTCTTGTCTTGAATATTTGGGGACACATTCGACACGGAAAATTTGGTTTCCCAGAATGTGATAACAGGTGTTCCCTGATATGAGCAAGCTGGCGATATGATTTTGAACAGATCCGACACTTGTACGGTTTGGAATCGGAATGTGTTCTCATGTGGACTTCTAACTGCAATTTTCTAGTAAATCCTTTACCACAGATTTTACAATGCAACCTCTTTCCTTCATCTGGAAGGTGCATAGTTCTTATATGATCATACAAATATTTTGTTTTATTAAACTGTTTATCACATAAGCCGCACTTGACTTTTGTACCCAAGCCATGAGTAACAGTTTGCTTGATTTTTTGGTAAAGATCTCTGACTGATTGTTCGTTATCAACATAGCCTTGCATTTTCATAGGTTCGTCACCCTTAATCTCATTTGTACACAAATGTCTATTGTATTTCTTTTTTGTGAATATTTTTGAACACAGATCACATTTAACTACCGGCACATGTTCAGCTACTTCAATTCTGTGTATTGAAGCATGTGACTTATACTCTTTACACGAGTCAAAGCTGAGTCCACACAAATCACACGTGTACATTTCCGACTCGGATTCCTCTTCTGATGTGTGTACTTTCCCTCGATTTGAACTGGCATATTTCAATTTCTTGTCTGCATGTTTCTGCACAAAATGAGCTTTCAGTGCCTTTTGATCAGCATAACTGAAAAATTGTTTCAACAAAAAATTGACAAGGAATGGATTATTAAGGTAGCTATCAACTCGTTAAATAGCCTAAATGTTTAAATTCTTTAATGTTTCAGCTATATTGTATTTCAAGAGAAGGATATGAGAGTTGACGATCTATTACGGTCATTATAAGCATCTACATGTAAACAGAACAAACTACTACAGCAAACAAACACAGCTTATTATATGTTATATTTCGGGTTTTACGCCTGCATCAGCACCATTTCGGGCTATATCGCCGGCGGGCAGTTTACTTAACAACACCTTTCCTGGGCAGGCTCCAGCGGTTAACCAGTACTTGGGTGCACCAACCTCCGTAACCATCAGTGATAGGTTATAATGGTATACAAGTCAGCGACCTTAACCACTCGACCACGGAGGCGGACCAAACACAGCTTAAACATATATACAGAGAAATAGAGCAATAATTATAAATTCAAAATGCAACCAATTATTTATTAACTCCCTATACTGTGAAGTTTTCGTTCATTTACATGTATAGATTAATCATAGTTACATGTACATAGAAAGGTGTCAACATTAATTTATTTTCGTCTTAATATTAAACTTATTACCAATGATATAAATGTAGCATGGCAAAATGAACACATTGGTTTAGTGTAGTTTTATGTGTGTCTTACAGTAAACGGTTTCATGTTGCGACTACACGACGTGAATTCATATTTAAAAAATGTCTAAAGTTACTCTGTTAATTCAGAATACGAGTCCATCTAGTTTCTTTAAATGTGTTAGTTTATTATTTCATCTTTGTAATCATTGTATTTCGCAACTTGAATAACAGTATTGATATTTACTGCATGTACATAGCTTCAACCAATCAAATGACCGGATGAGTATATTCTGCTGAGAATATGACTAGATTGCGATTACACATCGTGACACCCAGAAAACGTGCTTTAGGCAAGTCGTGGTTGGTATCTCTGGGCACAACATCGATATTTTCGGAGTGTTTGGTGGTTAACTAGCTGTTTGTACGCAAATGTGTTGCGCTTAATATTCTCTATGTATTGATTCTATTGAATATGATATTTGATGGATGTTTATTGTGAAATATGGAAAACCGTTTTGAGCGCAATGATTCGCCCACATTCAGTTCGTATCAAGTCTTGTTACGAGTGATCAATCTTTGTCCATGTGAGATTTGTACTTACAGTCTGTTGTCTGCAGCCATCACAGGATCTGTCATACTGTGTAATATGTAAATTGTTAAGTACATCTGTGTAAAACTGGTAAATGATGTGTAGTGATAAACAAGTTCTATTGTTATTTTGTACAATAAATATGTGTAGATGAGAGTTGAATGGTAATAAGTAAAACACAATTGCTGATAATGTTTATTTCACCTCAACAGGCGAACCCTAATCGAGTACCGAAGGTCAGAGCGACGACATAACCTGGTTGTCTCCCTTGGCCCTTATTTAGGGTGAGTTTCAAAGATAATGAATTTCACTGAGATATCATGTTGAATGTATTATCTGTAACGTTAATGTCGGTTAGCAGGTCATTGGCGACTGCATGTTGGTGCAGGCATTGGTACAACGACTGTAGCTGTTGATGGATTGATAAATACCATTGATCAATCATTTTACTCTGTACTAGTTGTCGGAATTTTGTACATGCTATGATGTCTTGCATTGTGAGATGCTATTCTGTGTGATTGTATTGTTTTTTTATGAATGATTTACCATAAATGATATACTACGGTATATATATAAGATGATCCTTTATGTTAGGTAAATTGTATGGACATGAGTTGTAAAGACAATATGCATTCATCATTTTATGCCTTGTGTATGATATTAAAGGAATATCAAACACCATCCAATTACTCATATTGTGGATGGTATGTGTGGTGAGTTACATGGTTTGGATCTCTTGTCCATTCTGGTTCTGGTACCTGAGAGCTGAATCCCGTTATGATTTCTTTGTTATGGCTATACAATGTATGTTATAGTAATTGTTGTCAGAGAATAGTCTAGTATGGTAATGTCTTTGATGATTTGATCATGTGACTAGCCCTTATTGGGAACTGTAGATAAATGTTATAACTTGTAATTGTTATGTTGCAGGCCAATTGCTTTTTTGTTGCAATTGCGGTTGCCGCGTACGGTTGCTATTGCGGTTGCTATGTGGATTTTGGAATAAACCATATGAAAACTGAAACCAAGATCTTCGTGGACACTAAACAGTTTCTGCATACATTTTGATTCTCAACATAAAAATATTACAGTGGTCAAAAAATGGATAGCCTGAAGTCAGGGGCCCCTAAAACTCCTAGTATGGATGGTATCTTATTAAATCTGATCAGCCTCGCATTTGTAATCAAAGTGTCATGGGATCAATACTCGATCAAGGCACGTATGTAGTGTCCTTGAGCAAAGCGCCTCAGTCACACACATTTCTTAGTACTGGTTGACAGCTTATGTCGGCTAAGAATGCCAAGGAAAATATGACCGAACGACCATTGGACCAGAGAGGTAGAGTTCAATCTGGTTTTCGGTTTAGAGGGGATTTCATAGTAGGGTAGACAGCTCCTAAATTAACAATTCAACTCTGCAATGCTTAGAAGGAGGCTGAGATATGTTTATTGGGTGGCAAATATAATAAAGTAAAGAACTGATCAAATTTAAGTGTACAATACATTATTCTGAAAACATACCTGGATGTTTGTCTGTTTAAAAGAATAGTCAGTTTCCTATTTGATATAAACAAGATGCAACTTAGTTTACAGGGGTAAATTACAGTTGAAAATGCACATATTTGTTTTAAAATCTGTTTGGTATTCGGAAAGGAGAGGGTCCGGTTTACAGAGATTACAAAGAAGGGAACAATTCGGAACCAAGAAATGTGTTCGGTTTGGAGGGAATTCCAGTTGAGAGAGGTTCCGGCTTTGAGATGTATCACAGTATTACCTACAATGTAGGTCAACACCCCAACATCTTGATATATCCCTACTTATTACCTGCATGTGCAGAGGTCACACATGAATGGTTTCGTCTTTAAGTGTGTGGCTTCATGTCTGGTCAGGTCCGATTTCTCTCCAAACCCTCGAGAGCAATGCAGACATTTCAATGGTAGTGAGTGCGTCCTCTTCATGTGATCCATTACTCCCGACAGTCTACCATAACACAGTCTACATACTCCACAGCTGTATGGACATATAGCTGAAAAATAACCCGTCTGGCTCAAACACTAGACACCTGAACAGTAAACCCTATATACCATTACATTCAACAGATTAGTTAAACAATAAACTCGACAAACAGTTAGAAAATACACCAATACAACATGTTTACAAACACGTGTAGAAACAGTACACCAGGCAACCAATAAACATGTACACTTAGTACACCAGATAAACCTGTATACATGTAAGCAGTAGAACACACCAGTTTCCATTACACCATACAAATCATCAGGTAGTTTCCATGGCCTAGTGGTTAAGACGTTCACCTACGGAGCGGGAGGTCGAAGGTTCAAACCAGGGGTTTGTTCTGATATGGCCGGTTGGTTAGCCGCCAGCTAGTTAAATAATGGTTACCGATTGCCTACCACCCTGACGCCTGGAATACAAGCATATGATTCGGGAAGTACTGATGTTCATAAAAAGAGGTGTCTGATAAGCCAGAAATGACTGGCCCTTTAAATAGGGGTGACACTATAATAAACAAACAGTTTAGTTTGGTTTGTGGTCATATGGCGACTCGTCAGCTAATATTGATGGAGAAGACCCTGGGTGCCCTTCGAGTGGTATTTCAGTTACAGACGGTCACCCAAGTACAACCAGCAATACGAACACACTGGTTTGTGGATATAACAATGTATAGCAAATTGTCTTCATTGTGGATCACATACAAAATGATGGTGACTCTCCAGATAGCATTAGCGGAGGAAGACACCAGTTGCCTCTTCGATCAGTATTTCAGCCATGGACGGTCAGTGTCAGTAATTTAATAATTCGAATACACTTCTAGTTCATTTTTCATACAAATTACATGTATACCATTACTTATTTGCATGCCCTTACTTCATTGGAAAAGGACCGAATCTACTGTTGATTGGAATCCATTTGTTTATGTGATATATATAATATATAAATATTTCCGAAATGAAGAAAAGTCCTTGGTCTGTCTTTTATTTGCACCACAATGCAAACATTACCCCAACACTGTAGATGGAATGAAAACCAGCTTGTGTCAAACCAAGTCCCTAACCCAATGTGTCTACTTGGCAGATGGATGGACAAACAAATTGATTCCTAAACTAAAGTCAACCTCAAGTCCTGGTGAGTGTATAATAATTAACTGCGGTAAGATATATACATACCATGTGTTTCATTTGCATGTATTTTCAGTTCACTATTTGAACTAAACTCTGTCTGACACAACTGACAATTGGTATCATTACTGTCGATACTATAGGCTGGATCTCGCTGGCATGTCCGTAGTGTTTCATACTGCTCTGTTCTTACAACTCCGTGTATCGTTTCATGAGCGTGCTCAGTCTTGATATGATCCTGCAGTAATTCAAAATCAGCATCTTTCATTGGACAAAACGGACAAAAGAAATGAAGATGCACGCGAAAACACTGAATATGCTGCGTTGAAAAGTGGTCCATGTCCATCACAAACCCACAGAAAACACAAGCAATAACTTTCACTGTGGCGCCTGTGCCACGTTTTATGAATTGGCAATGCTTTAAGCCTACCTCAACAGTTTTCAACAGGTTATGCTTAATCAATAGATGTTCTTTAAGTATTCTCTTAGATTGTGTGGAATACTTGCACTCAAGACATACGATTGGTGTACTTCCCTTTCCAGGTATATGTGTGTACAGGTGAGACTTCCATGTCCTGTAATTTGGTAAACGTAATCCACATTGCTTAAAACAGCATCTAAACTCGGAATCTGTGATACCTGAGAAATCAAATCTACTACATGTACGAGAATTGTCGTTGATTAGTGTTTCACGAGACTGTTTTTTAGTACAATCCAACTGTCTATTGTTTGGCATTCCATTTGTTTCTTGTTCTTTTATTGTTACTACATCATCCATTATATCATCATCAACACTGTCATCTTCCACCTCTGTTATACACTGCTTCCTAGTATGAGCATTATACTGGTTATTCTTTCCTTCTCTAACTTCAGTTGCTTTACTAATTTTTACATTCGACTGGTTACTCTTTCTTTGTCTTACACCAATGGTTCTATACTTTGTCTTAGATTTGTTATTCTTTCCGTATTTTACTGAAATAATCTCGTTGTCAATGACTTCAGCTCCATTTTGTTCACATTTAGTTTCATATGCTTTAGGAATTACATTTGCTGATTTGATGATGGGTGGTGCACACTGCAGAACGTTTTTAGGTTTTAGGTTTATCCTACTGTCACTCTCAACTTGTACATCCTTATCCTCATTGTGTGTTGTGTGTTTATCACCAAAGTCTGTTTCAACAGTTTGCTTAATCAGTATACTCTTTGTATCTATATTTTCACCATAAGCTTTAGGCTTTTCCCAATGCTCATGATCAACTGCAGCTCTTCTAACTTTCTCTCTACTGTTTGCTTTCTTCTCTTCTGTATTATTTTCGACAATTGTCTTTTTCTTTACAACAGACTTCGACAATACATCATGATCAGAAATATTGAAATCATCTGGCAACGAATCTCGAGAAATCCCATGAATCAACCGGATATGACTCTGCAATTCCTTGCTATTTAGGAATGTCTTCTTGCAAATCAAACAGATTCTCGTGTTTATGTGATACTGTCTCATGTGCAGTTTCATTAATTCCACAGAAGAGTAAGCCAGTCGGCAGATACCACAACAGAATGGCAGAGACGCTAAAGAAGAAAAGGCAATATTTACAATTAACAAATTTTAAAACTACTCTTGCAAATTATAATATTGTTACATAATACATGTGGTGTGTGTACTTCCCAAATCATTAAAAACAACGCACATAAAGAATATGTTCGTCTATAGAAATTTCTTTTAGGTCAATTGCAATTTTTAAAAATTAGATAAATCGCTATCGAGACCTCATTCCTGATGGAGAAGACAATGTGGAATTTAAGTACCTTGCCTAAGAGCACAATCGTAACGACTACAGCTGGGGCAAACTCCAGATATTTCGCAACTGAAGCGAATGCGCTCCAACTGCGCTACCATGGCTTCCACAATAGGTTGCACTCATTGGACCCAAACCCTCTGGTTCTGGGTATATATTAACCAAATATTGTAAATCTTTGCACACTAATTTCAGACGTGGTGTTTGTTTGTCATTTATGATTCAAAATTGGTACAACGTTTCTAATAAAAAAACGACACACATTCCTACATGAATCAAGAATGTAGTGTGTACTATTCCTCTTGATACATGTTTTGTGGAGACAGTCAACTTTTATGGATTTCTTTGAAAGTTCTGATACCATAGCAACAACAGGAGAATGTATCAGGAGTGGATGTACAACGTGTACAGTCAACCTGGTTAAAATACCGATAAAGTACCAATAAGTACCAACAAGGTAATTTACCACTCTGGCTTAGCCAGTATAGTTATATTTGTTAAGTTGGTATAAGTTGTTAACAGTGTACATTCACAACAGAAGTGGTATATGTCGCATGAAAACGCGCAAGAGAACAGGTGTAATATATCTCTCAAACCTAGATAAAATTGGTATAATCTTATCACAAACCCAAGAAAACATGTCTAAATTATCATCCCAATTCCAAATAGGTGTAAAATTCCATATCAAATGAAAGGAAACATGCGCAAAATCACATTTGAAATTATGAAATAAAACAAAGTTCTCTTACCGTGAGTCTGATTCACATGCAGTTTTAATTCCTTAGTGGACTGGCAATCTAGCTTGCAGTACCTGCAAACTGTCTCCATGTCATTAATAAGGGAGGCAGGATCAATGTTTACACCAGACATCTGTGTGTATTTCTTGCGCAGCACCGTCCACACCACACGATCTGCTTCATGCGCCCTCTTAATATGATCATGCATACTGTTTACATCTTCATCTCCAGTATAACACATTGGACAAAAGAAAGTGCATGATGTTCCAAGATTTCTAACGTTTTCCATAAGTCCTGAAGCATTACCAAGATCATCACACAACTCCTTATTCTCTTTCACATTTTCTTCACACAAACTACCATTTTCAGTTTGAATCATAATGCCTGAAGCTGATTCATCATTATTAGTATTTGTATAACGAGGATCAGTTTCATAATCAGTGAAATCCTTAGCCTTTCTCTTTCGTCTGGTTCTTTTGACAGTGTAAGCTACCTCATCTGTGGAGTGTTGTGTTACAATATAGTCAGGGTCTTTGGTTTCCAATTGACCAATTTCAATACCGGAATCAAACATGTTACTTTCAGTTACATCATTTTCAACGCTCGAATCCACATCGTTACCACTCTTACCAGACGTGCTTTGTCTATTTATCTCGAGACCAATATTGGCGCACAACCAATCCTGCATGATTGATACATCAAATGGATCACAGCTGTCAACATGGTCTTCCAACTCGTGCCTTCGAGTAAAAATCGTATTACAAAACTGACATTTATGACTGCCATGTTTTTGTGAGCTTTCATTATCTTCGGTAAGTCCAATTGTGACACTAGTTTGATCAGCTGATAACCCATTATCCACTATTTCTCCAATATCCGCCACAGTTTTACTATGTAATCCTACTCTAAATACGCTTTTATTTATTACATCATGACCCATTTTTGCATCAACTGAAAATGGTTTCACTTTTATGTCATTTTCAACTATGTTCTTGATATATGCATCACATGATTTCTTGTGCTTGTATGCAAAATAGTAATTTGGAAACTGTTGTCCACATACACATTGAAATGCCATGGAATAAGGTGATGAGTCGTTTGAACAATGTTTTTCCATAATATGTCGACTAAGCGAAGAAGGCCATTTGTATGCTTTCCCGCAATACTGACACCTACACACACTTATTTCAGACTTCGCACTGTTATGTACCCTTTCCACATGCTTCCTAAGAGTGAATTGTGTCCTGAATTCAGAAGAACAAGTTTTACAAATAAAAGCTTTAATTTTTAAGTGGATGTTTATATGCCCTTTCAATACAGATTTTGAAGAGAATTTTTTGGTGCAAAGAAAACAAGGGAATGTTCCTTTGCCACAAATTTGGATATGTTTCTCGAAGAATGAGCGAGTTCGTTCAGAAAATGTTATGTGACATGATGGGCAATGCAATATTTCCAATTTTCTCATGGCATGTTGTTTATTTAATATGACATCATCTTTGATTTTCACCTCTGGCCTGTCTGCATCTGATGTTCCCTCAGTATCATTGTGGCACGTTTGTTCATCCAATTCAATTCTAGGCGAATTTATCGGTTTTTCCATTTTTTCTTGTCAGAATCTAAAATGTCCTTATAATTACATATTTAGTAGCTACTATGCGAGTTATAACACAATCTGCTTTTCTTACAAAATGTGCTATTTCCGTGAAATAGGTTCCATGTGTTGTCTTTCATTACACAAGCTGAAATATTAAATGAGAGACATCGGTCAGTTACTGCCCCTGAATACTCCCTAAAAGTAGATAGGTCCTATTAATAAGTGTTTCGTCTGTTTTTATCATTGTTTCCTTTGCACAACATGATAGCAATTTTATTCCACTATCGCTTTTTATGATTATTAAATTACTATATCTAGACAGCTCCCCACAGTATATATGCAATGGGTACTTATTTGTAAACAATATTTGTTATCAGTTAATTAACACGATTTTGATAAAATCACATTTATCATACCGAAATATCTGGTTATGAAAGAACAGTAAAAACAAAGGATTCCAGCTAAAAGGACCTATTTACATTTTGGGATAAACCAGAATTTAACTGCCAAGGGAGGTAATAGAAAAATTAGAAATATATCTCATTAGAAATATCACCAATGATGTATATGTGCTTAGTTACATATTTGTTTCTGTAGCTTCGACTTGATATCTGACATGGCCATATTTGCTCAAAAATAATAGTAAACTCCTAAATTGAGATCCCAGGCCATGCACCTTTTTGATCGCGTGGTCACCATTTGAACAACTTTCAAAGAGCATTGTACATCGATCATTCCTACCAAGATTCGTCAAAATCCGACCGGCGTTTCTTGGGAAGATATTTTAGAATGTGTGTTATTTTTAGACAGCGGCCATCTTGAATTTCAGGGGAAGTTTATTTTAACCCCTTTGGAAAGGCGTCACCTAAGGATCACACAAGTAGAGTTTAAATTATCTCAGAAAAGGGTGACCTTTCGACGGCCATCTTGGATGATGTAATCATCCGATTTTGATTAGAATTGCATTATCACCTTTGAATTGATATATGACATGACCATATTAGCTCAAAAATAAATTTTGACCCCTACTTAACCTCCGGTCACCGTTTGAACAACTTTGAAAGAGCATTGTACATTGCTCATTCCTATCAAGAATTGATCAAATTTGGCTAACGGTTCGTGAGAAGAATTTTTTTTTAAAGAATTTGTACTATCTTTAAACAGCAGCCATCTTGGATTACATAATGACGTGATTTTAACAATTATGTAACCCCCTACCTCCCAAATATCATGACCATGACAGACACATTGCGGTAACAATACCTCACATGAGCGCTGCTCACCGCTCAGATAAAAGAAGACATACATTATACTATATATGCATATTATTAAGCTACAATGTACATGTTGTGTATATGATCAAATCAAGGGTAATAACTCTTGTCGGATCGGGGGTGGGGGAAATGCGCATTGGTGATATGTTTTATAATTTAAGTTTTATAGTATTACGCTGAAGTGAAAATAGTGAAAATATTGAAAGTTTAATGAATTCAACGGACATTTTTTTAATAAATCCAAGGGCAATAACTCTGGTTTACTATTACAATTTTGGTCAGATTTGCAGGAAACACCATGCAATGGTGATGTAATTTTATTTTAAGTTTGATGACATAAACATACAGCATACTATTTATTGAATTTATAATCAATTAAAGGGCCATAACACTGGTGTTACTGACCCGATTCGGAAGTTATACATGTACTATAATGATACCTATTTAATTTTAATTTCATGAAATTCTATGCAGCAGTTACTTATTAAGGCAAAAGTATTGAACTTTTAATAATTTCAAGGGCAATAACTCTAGTTTCTATTGCAATTTGGGCTAGACTTGCAGGACAACACTTCACAATGATGATCTATTTTTATTTTAAGTATGATGACATTCCATACATTACTTAGTCATGGCCAATTTAATCAATTAAAGGAACATAACTCTGGTGTTGCGGACGGAAGTTATACGCCCACTATTTGATTAAAGTTTCAAGAAATTCCACCCCTTGGTTACAGAGATCTGACTCCGGACAGACAGACGGACGGATGCACTCACGAGAGGGTACTCAAGTGGCTACCCCATTGTTCTCTCATTTGTTCTATTAGCCACACAAGAGCATTTACAGCCAAATAAGAGCTAACTCTAGACCACTAGATACATTTTCTCCTAGCCACATAAGTACCGTGGCTCAGAATGATGATTGGTAGGACATGCAGACGGATGCAGCCAAACCAATATCCCTCTCCGAGATCCTTGGGATCGGCGCGGATTATAATACAACTACAGAGCTATAATTCTCAATGATACAAGAAAATGAGTCCAGTCCATTGTCCTGTGCGCTTAAACTATTCTAATTTCAGAAGTAATCCTTAGAAGTATTTGTAACTGATTATTCTGGTTGTTCGATTTCATCACTTCTCTGTGGAAGTCGTGATAGCGCAGTGGATGCGCGTTCGCTTCAGGTGCGAAAGGTCCGGAGTTCGAGCCCCGCTGGAGCCGTTATTGTGCCCTTAGGCAAGGCATTGAAATTCCATGTTGCCTCTTCTCTCTCTCCCTCGTGGCGATGGATTCCATCAGCAATGAGGTCTCGAGAGTGATTAATACAAGTTGAAATAACTTGTTTCGCAATCGAGCTAAAATAAATTTGTATAAAATATAAAAAAAATATCATTTCTCCTTTCAGAATTAATTCTTTCTCTACCAGATTTTGAGCAGAAGAGGCAAGTATTATTTTGCTAGAGCAGAAGAGGCAAGTATTATTTTGCTAGAGCAGAAGAGGCAAGTATTATTTTGCTAGAGCAGAAGAGGCAAGTATTATTTTGCTAGAGCAGAAGAGGCAAGTATTATTTTGCTAGAGCAGAAGAGGCAAGTATTATTTTGCTACAGTCACGTATTAGTGAGCCTATACACTGTGTAAATTGAGAAGGAATTCCTATAGCACTAGAAAATGTTCATTGCACTTGCGGTATATTATTATTTTCTTAAGTCGTGAAAACAACTTTCAATAGTCTTGTTGACAGTTTTTATACAGCTGTTGCAACGGTGTCGGTCGGCACCCGTTTATATGGGGAACTCGAAGACTTCAGTGCACCTATGCACGGCGTAGTGTAGTTACGTTTTTTCAATGTATCCACCATAACTTGTTGAATATCTTATTTTGATATAGAGATAATAGTACATCATTGAATAAAAACACTTATTGGTCTTAATCAGAAATGGTATAGAAACTATTGTTCGGGTTAGGTGTAGATTTTTAAAAATTGGGATAGCTACCTGCTCATACACCGTATCAGTTTCGGTGAAAATATTCTCCCAATGATTTGTTTGTTTATATTCGTCTGCTGGACCAGTTACTTGACAGGTTACCGATATATGCAACGAAATGCTATTGAACCATGCTTCAGCTCTGTCAGCGAAATTAGCCTAGAACTATATAAATATTTTAAATACGGATGTAAATGGACAAATACGCCGAGCATAGGAATACGCCAAGCATATGTTCCACCACTCAATAGATGTATTTTCCATTAATGTCAAACCACTTGCGGGGACCTAGACATGTTTTCCTGGGCAGGCTTAGCCGACCTAAGCAGTTAACCAGTACTAAGCAATGTGTGTGAGGTGCCTTGCTCAAAGACACTACATACATGGCCTGACCGAGTATCGAACCTGGGACCGTCCGATTCCAAATCCGACGCTCTACCACTGGACCACTGGATGCCATGCAGACTAGAGATACAGATCAGTACATACATCTGGTGCACTACCGGCTATAGTCTAGGCGCAATCAAAATAACCTTGCAAGCCAAATGACAATGCAATGTTCCTTCATACATGTAGGAATCCAAATTTTGAAGTTGAATTTAGTGTGACTCGAATGCACTACTGTCAAATACGGATTATGTTCAGAGGAATATATTACCTTTAAACATCAATTAAGTTACAAACGAAATAGTTGTAAATAAAATGCCGAGTATTACGTACGGTTATTAGAACTACGGAGCCTACCACATCACATTGAATAGTTTGTATATAATTTCATATGATCGAATATGGCCGCAAGACTGGTTATCAAAGTTTGACAATTTAGCCTAATACACATAAATGTGCCAACATCTACCACGATAAATAATGTTTTTAAAGAAACACTTTAACAGCATTCACTACCTCGGATCGTCAACTTCTGAACAATCATTAACGATTTTAACTGGCAGGCGCAATCTGTAACATTGAGTTAGATTTTAAGCTTATTTAACAGATTGCCCATTTGAGCGCCGGCAGTTTACCTAACAACGCCTTTCCTGGGCCGGCTCAATCTGTTTTAAAATAAAACCAGTACTTGGTACACCAACCTCTGTAAGAAGCTGCCAACTTAAAGAGATACGGTCTGACTTGGGCTCGAACCAATGACCATCAGTGATAATAGGTTACAATGGTATACACGTTAGCGATCGTAACCACTTGACGACGGAGGCGGGGTTAGTCTAAGTCGTTATGCACCAAGTTAAGAAGATAAAAGTATCTACAAAGGACAGTTAAAAGCAGACGGTTTAAAGTTTATGAATAATGAGAACAAATCAGACTGCCAACAAAAGTCGGCAGACTATATGATAGTCCTGGGGAAGGAGTTGGTATGGACAGATGGATCTGTAGTCCAGTGGTAACACGCTGTACTGGTAATCCAGTCTGTCTGACACTAATAAAATTAACAGTCTTTCAGATGGGACATTAAACCGAGGTCTCGTGTCGGTGATGTACACCGTGCACGTAAAAGAACCAGAGGAGATTCTGGATTAGGTCTCTGCGCGCGCATGTCTGTATCATTGCACTATCCTCCAAAAATCTAAAATGACTAATCTCTTCCGGAGGCGTCGCAACCTCATGCGGGCAACCGGTAGCGACGATAAATAAACGTAAAACACAGAAAGTTGGTATGGTATTGAGGTGTTTGACAGAGAATGAGATATGTATGGTTTCTTGCAGGAGTGAATATGATATACAGTAACTAGTTGATTTCTTATTTTCTAAAACATGACCAACGCGGCTTGATTTAGTCTTTATTATAATGTTTTACAATTAAGGTCATGTGTGACACACAACTAGTGTAATTGTTCGTTAAGTATGTAACGGACTGTATATCTTTGGACCACTTCTAGCTTGTAGGTAAGGTGGTTCTGCCAGGGATTCTAGACTGTGGAGCAATAATTAATCAACATATCTTTATAGACGGACATAAGTTATATAAGTCATTTCTTTGACCTGTTTGTTATTTGTTTTGAAAATTCCTTTAAAAGTGAAGCTGAGGGTGTTATTAGCTGTTGAGGTACATGTAATAGTATTGACAAGTTGATGATCTTACCAATGGTGACTTCTAGATATTTGGAATGTTCTGTTGACCTCAATTATGTGTTGTGTAACATGCATGGGTACATAATTGAATTTCTTTTCCTATCGATTCTTAATACATGTATTTCACATGTATTTTGTTTATATTACAATTCGACTCTTGTTTAGATAGATCTGTCATTTTGAAATACATGTACTATATATTTCAAATGAAAGTCAGTTTGTATACAATTATACCTGGCTATGATGAACACCAAATGGAATGATACAGATTGGTATTTGTTGACAGATATGGGCCCTCGGAACAGGTAATGTACTACTCCTCGTTAGTCTGTTTCTTCGGGTAAGTCCCCAGACATGGAAAAGGACAAACTTTCCTCTTAATTCTAAGCTGATTAAAATGGACAATTTAAATTAAATACAATTTAATGAGCAGTGCTGGATACGGAATTTTGACTATACTTTCAGCTCTTGCCTAAACTATTGATGCTCTTACGAATGGTGATTTCTAGATATTTGGAATGTTCTGTGTTGTGTAACATGCATGGGTACATAATTGGATTTCATTTCCTATGCATGCTTTGATATAATTGTAAAATCATGTTTGCAGCAAGCATATTTCCATGATAAATATGCACAAGTGACCTATGTCAAGATTATAACTAACGATATAATGTCCTAAATATGTTCATACAAGTTTATTGAATTGAGACTTAAATTATAGTTATGCACTGCCACTTGAGTTCGATGGGATGACGATGGAGAGAAGCTAGAGATAGTTGGGGAGCCACACGAATATAGGGGATAGAGAGATTGTATATACTTTAATGAATAAAGAGATATACAATGTACATTATCTGAACTCTGGTGACATGATTTTCTTTGCAATCAGAATATGTTATTGTAATTAAAACTAATATATTCTGTACTGTGTTTTATTGTCTCAGATAAGTGTTGTTCTTTTGATAAAATACACAATAAATGTTATAAATTGTTTTACTCCGGATGTGGCATTACATAAACATTAGCTACAAGAGGACAAACATAATTTAATGTAATCATATGCACCAATTAAACACTGCTAAATGAGCATATATGTACATGTAGTAATTATAATAAACAAGGAGTCAAGAGGGTCTGTGTGTTTTACGTTTATTTATCGTCGCTACCGGTTGCCCATATGAGCCTCCTGAAGAGATTAGTCATTTTAGATTGTTGGAGGATAGTGCAATGATACAGACAGAGACCCATTCCAGTGTATTCTCTGGTTCTATATGATTGCGCGGTGTAAGGCACCGACGCGAGACCTCCGTATAAAGTCCCATTTGAAAGACTGTTAATTTTATTAGGGACAGACGTGCGATCACTGGATTACCAGTCCATCAAGAAGGTCAAGAGACGGTGAAGAGAACGATCAACAATAGCAGCGTATCCATCACTAGTCCATACAGTACTGACTACAGGTGCTCTGTCTCGCCAGAATAAAAAACATTGAACGGGTTTGCCTGAAATATGAAATGGAATATTGTGTGCGAAATGGAATATTAAATCATATATAAATGCATATTAAGAGCCTGAAATGACTTATGTTGTATTATGTATCGAATATTAATTGTATTCAATGAAAAACGCACAGGTTGAAATTAAATATAATTTATTATAGAATTATAGCTTACAGTGTAATTTCAAAATGAAATGAAAGTTACGAAATGTATATGGAATATTAAGTCATATATAAATCCATAATAAGCGGATGAAATTACGGCATGCCTCATAGTGTGCCCATGATATTATTCTGAAGAAGAAGCATATCCATCCAAGTGCAATGTACCTGTAGCAATCATAAGTCAATGACCCAACTTAATTTAACCATTACATTGCATGTCCAGGTCAAATCTGAACCCCTAAAGACCATGGCTTACCAGAAACTAGTGAGACCCCAGCTTGAATATGGCTCCGAGATCTGGTCGCCCCATACCCAAACATTGATATACCAAATTGAAGATGTCCAGCGAAGAGCAGCCCGTTGGATAAAGGCTAACTTCTATCGTACCTCTAGTATTACAGACATGCTACATTCCCTAAATCTACGCAGACTAGATCAACGGTGTATTGACAATAGGTTATCCCTTATGTATAAAATTCATATTGATCTTGTTGCTATTCCCATTGACAATTACCTAGTTCCTCTCTCCCGTCCTGCTCGCCATTGCCATTCCTTAAGCTATATGTTAATTACAGCAACTACAGACTACTACAAGTTTTCCTTCTTTCCAAGAACAATCTATCATTGGAACCACCTCCCTCCTGACAGTGTCCATCTTCCTACCATAGAGCAATTCAATACGGCAGTTTGCCATATTGGACATGCCAGTCCCTAGTTGTTCTGCGTAGCTGCTTTTAAACTTTTACCGCAACTTATTTTCATTACCGTCTTAAATTATACTTTTAACTACTCATACTTTTAACTTCTATAGTATATATTTTTATCTATATACCTACAAACTACCATACTATCAAAGCTAGTATAATATATAGCTTTGCGTTACAAGACTACATTACAAGAGTATTGTAACTCACCGCCAAATGTACGTGTCCGTAATCCAAGGTTTCCTAGTTGTCTGTTAGTATCTCTGAGTATCATCTGTCTTCAATGCGGCCTCGTCCCGCCTTGAAACCACCGTGTAAATATACAACACTTCTTTGCGGTTTTTGACGCGCAACATGTCTACGTCCCCGCGAGGGGTTCGACATAATTAGCTATCTATAGATAGATAGAGAAATTGATTTTATTTATTGCCGCGCAAACCACTATCTTTGGGTTTATTTGATTCTGATTGAGATTCATTAATTTCATAATATAACCAGTCTTAGCTTCGGAATACTCGGTCGTTTCTTGCATGTGTGCATGAAAATGACCGATGAAACTAAATCCGAATGTAAATATATGCGAGATTATTGACAGAAGACAACAATACATTATTTTTATGACTTCTCACCGGAGATTGCAGCTATGTCTGAGACGCATAATGGTACGAATAACATAGCGACAAATAAAGATGTTACACGGAAAGGTATGTATGTATGTTCCTTTAATGTCAAACCCCTCAAAGATAAGAGTCAAAGATAAGTAAGTAAGTAAGTAAGTAAGTAAAGTAAGTAAGTAAAGACTTTATTTAACGAGGGTAACACATTTAACAAGAGTTAATCTTCCATGTGGCCCTCTAATGCGGCCCTGTGTGGCCCTCTAGTAATGCATGACATAATGTATCCCGGTGTTACTGGTTTTCGACGACGTAGTACATAACGGACTCCTATAGGTTTAGAATTGTCATACACTGCAAACAATTTTATGTCACCAAATAAACAATATTTTACCTTTCATTCCCCAACATCCCCAACAGCACCTAATCTTCATAAGTGAAGGAGTGCTGCTTAAACAAAGAAGAAGAAGATCTCCAAGAAAACCGATTGTTTACTTATTGAGAAAAGTTGACAAAATAGCGGTACCTCATTCTCAGTAATCCGGAATGACGTCACATGTTTTCGCCTAACTGTGGAAATTGCTTACAGCGCGAGCATTAGTATGTAAGCAACAGTTTTTTTTAACAAAACAATATAAATAAGGAACATTTACCTTAATAATAGGCTTAATTTATCATTTTCACTCAAAATTCATTTGTTGGAGAGCATTTTGTCTATATACTGTATCTAAAACACTAATTTAGTTTAACTTAGACAAACACACGGGGCATAAGAAGTCGTCGCCCCTCCTAATTACTCTGACTGGGTGCAGAACCGTAACTGGACCCATCCATCGAACACATCACACGGTGCCTAACAGAATAACTAAGTTTACACAACCATGTATATCAGTTGGAGAACCTCTGTGAAAACACATGGACCTGAAGGCGAAAAACAGTGAAAAATCGATATTATGCATAAGGACCCCTTGTGTGTAATAACGGACATAACTCATAAACACGGAGCAGTGAGACTATAATGACATTTTTATTCGTAAATATATTGGCGTGGCAGACGATGCATATGTGATTTTGGAGAAAAAAATTGCCAATTTCTTTAAAAACTGATATTTATATGGTGACATAAAACGGATATAGTGAAATTAGTGAAAACTGGGGTAGGTTTAAAGTTTTCACCGCTAATTTACCTTGTCTGATATATTATGATCAGTTAGAAATAGATTGGAAGTGCACAAGGTATGTTTATTTATAATTCCGGTAACTGGAGCGTGAAATATTGCGTGATCTCTTGCGACTTGCTATTCCCACAGTTAGGCGAAAATCTGTTCTGGGCGAAAACTCATCACGCCGGGATATAATAATATGAAATAGGCAATACCTATGAACACTGAACAGGGAAACACTGGGAAAACCAATAAAATGTTACAAATAATATTTTATAATGCTAGATGGCAATTAATTTTGTTGGTAAACTAATGTGAACAATATTCACAGTTGCTGTCAATTTCACGCTGTCACTGTTTTGGACTGATTTAAATTAATCCGATTTCTTTAATAACACTCGTGAGGATACTTGCATAAACGGCCCCGAATTCCGGTGGGTTCGTATAATACCTTGTTCTTCTAGGTTTCGTATACTAGTGTTTTCATATAGTCACAGGTTCGTATACTTGATATAATATGTATGTATGTATGTTCCATTAATGTCAAACCCCTTGCGGGGACGTAGACATGTTTTCCTGGGCAGGCTTAGCCGACCTAAGTGGTTAACCAGTACTAAGCAATGTGTGTGAGGTGCCTTGCTCAATGACACTACATACGTGGCGTGACCGAGTATCGAACCCGGGACCGTTCGATTCCAAATCTGACGCTCTACCACTGGATCACGGATAGTACTGTACTACGCCCATTATAATAATTAATGATAACTTGTTACAATTAGTTATGAGGTAATTAGACACAATCTGATCATGCAGGATTAATAATCAACCAAGTAGCATTCTGATGCTTATAGTTGTATGGGATATTAATTCATAATAAATGTCAACCGCCCATCACCTGATTGGCGTAGGTTTGATTATAGACGAGGAAAGCAATTATACGAAATCACTGACACCCAACGGCCCTGCTAGCTCAGTTGCATCATTTTGTATCATAAAACACTTTTCAGCCTTTGTTTACTTGGTAAATGATCGAATAATATTTTATTTATTTATGAACATAGAAAGCTATAGGTGGCCATCCCCATTCATGATATAATCCTTTCAATGTTCGTTTTGATCATACACTGAGAAAAAACCCCACATATCCTCTCTAATCTTCCTGAGATATCAAATCCCTCGCTTGTATCGCGGGGATGTAGTCGTATTCCTTCTATGATGTCTATTCCAGTAATTAATCTTGACGTTTGACACTTTATTGATTTAAGCATATTTATTCGACATTATATAACATAATTTATAACAAAAAATTATGTACACAATAAATACAAGTGGATTGAAATGAAAAGCTATTAGCTTATTGGATTTCTCTACACAAAGAAAAGAATGTGCCAGTACAGGGATTCAAACCTCGGACATCTGGATCTGTAGGCAAATGCTCTACCATGAAACTAAATCTTCAACTACTTGTGACAACATGGTTATAATGATTATAGCATAAATATTTGCAGGTGTGTGCGCATGTTCTGTTAAACAGAATAAATATGGCAGCCAGTTTACTCTCAAAAATGGAAAACATAAATCGCAATTATTGAAGTTGAACTACTTCCAACGATGTATTGCTACATTCGTTCAATTTGCATATATTTTATTTTCCTAAAAAGTGTTTATACTGTACCATAATATTGTCTGTGTTCATTTTATTCGACTATCAAAGTGTCGTTTAGTTTAAACAATATTTATTTCTTTGAATAAACATAGTCAAGTATAAATATAATGTACATACATTGAGGATTGAGGAGAAAGCATTCGTTTGCTTCGAGATGACATAGACTATATGAACTGGCTCATAAGAAAGCATCCGGACCTCCATGTAAATCATACTTCCGGTAAGAAATAAAAAAAAATTTGAATTGATGAAATGATTCTATCTGAGGTGATCACTGTGTATCCTGGACTAACAATATATAGACTTATTCCATTATTGTGGCATTGTACATTTAGGATACTTATTTATACTTCCGATCAAACAATTAATTTCTGTACAACTGCAGTTTTCCATATAACACTACTACAACTGCACATTGATGTATTTTCCAGGTCCTCATATTACATTCCTTACACCAGGAAGGCAAGCTGCACATTTGAAGACAACTGTGACCAGACCACAAAGTGTCTTCATGGAAAGCTTATCACCAATTTATCGACAATCAATCGGTAGCCCTTCACCACTGCATCTTCAAGACATGTATAGGTCGGTTTTGATTTCAAATGTGTCAACACCTTCAAAAGATTTCATAGCTGCCGGTAGCTCCGACACAGATGAAGAAATTATTGCAAAAGTGAAAATGGGCGTGTACAATTGTCCGGAAAAGTGTGGAAGAAACAGTGAAAGTGTTGCATCTGATCACCAATATGTAAGTGAACAAGGTATTGAAGCCATAGAAGCACAGATACTGGATAGAAATGTGTTAATGTCAAACACCAAACAACATTTGAAACGTGATGGGTTCGTGGAAAGAGATGGGTTCGCAGAACAAGATGGGTTCGCTGAACAAGATGGGTTCTCGGAACTATCCACTCATGGTGATGGCTGCCACAATAAAGAAAATGCTACACAGAGAAGGTCTAGGGCTTATACGGCATCAATTTGCTCTAGTTGTTCCGGGGATGATTCTGTGATTGCGCAGTCACGATGTTCCACGTGTGATGGCTGTAGTTCTACTACGTGTAGCTCTGTATTCAACCAATCCAGGTGTACAGATGTACCTAGAAATGGAGCAGGGGATTGCAATAACTGTTGTTCACATCCGTTCGAAATGTCACTGGCTAAGATGGAAGGACTTCTAGATACGCACTTGTCCTTCGATCAGTTAGATTCTGCTAATTTGTCTATCTCTACAGAGATAAAGTCACGTGAGACAGGGAAACAGCTGAAAATGGAAGATGATTCTCGTGTAGGTTTTTAAAAATTTTAACCCACTAAAATATGCAAATTTTCAAAGCAGTCACACATGCATGCATTAATAGCTGGATCTACGCACCAGTAACATTACATTGAATGCAGGTTCAATCCTCCTGTCCGACCATAATAAAATTAACAGTCTTTCAGTTGGGACTTTAAACCAAGGTTTCGTGTTGGTGCTGTGCACCTTTTGCACGTAAAAGAACCAGAGGAGACTCTGGAATGGGTCTCTTTCTGTATCATTGCACTATCCTCCAAAAATCTAAAATGACTAATCTCCTCAGGAGGCGTTGCTCATATGGGTAACCGGTAGCGACGATAAATAAACATAAAACACACATTGAATTATGTTAACTCTTTCACTGCCAATGTCGCATAAAAGCAACTTTGCAAAAAGCAGAGAACACGATCAGACGAGCCATCTGATCAGGCTATATGCTGAAGCACCTGTCCGAATAGCAAACAACATAGATCCCGATCAGATGCGGCGTTACACCACGGCTGATCTGGATCTATGTTGTTTGCACATGCTCTGAATTTATTCAGCGTTGAAAGAATTGCTATAGGGATATTGTGCTTCACCCTGGCCCTATTATCTCCTCCCTGCTGCCCTATGCTCAACTTGATCTTCTCCAGTGTTGCTTTTTGTAATGTAACCAGTGAAGAAATACCCGTTCAACACCAAGTAACTGACATGGACTGGTGCATGATATTTTTAGACCAATAAATTAATATGAAAATTACATTTGGACCAGTTCATTTATCATAATGGGTAATTTTGTCTAAAAATAGTAATATTACTGGCAAAAGTGCAGATCCTGATGAGACGGCGCGTCATGAGCTGGCTCATCTGAATCTACACTTTTTGTAAGCCTATTTAGAGGTAGGTAGTGCTGAAAGGGTTAAAATAGTCTCTCTGCATTATACATGTGTTTTTACCTTATTATGAAATTAACATAACATTAGTTATGGCCAACTGTCTCGTTAGATGCATTTAAGCATTGTCGAGTATAAATAAAGCTAAGCGGATTGGATTATTTCATACCGCCTATGTGGTCGAGTTGTTATGGTCGCTGACTTGTATACCACTGTAACCTATCATCACTGATAGTCATGGGTTCGAGCCCCGCTCAGACCGTGTTTCATTTATATGAAGAAGTTAGCAGTTTCTTACGGAGGTTGGTGCACCAAGTACTGGTTAACCACTGGAGCCTGCCCATGAAAAGTTTTGTTACGGTAAACTGCCCGTCGCTCGAATCGGCAACCGGTAGCGACGATAAATAAACTTAAATAAAAAAACAACACGATTATTTCATTATGCAAGACTACTGTTTGAGATTGTGACCACCTTATATGTCTTGTAAATGTTAATTTGGACACAGGAACTTGAAATTTTATCCATAAGCCACTAAAGGTCTCGTTACTCTATCCTAGGACACCCCCTTATCTTTTTTTAATAGAGGGGGTGGGGTGTTCTAGGATAGAGTTACGAGACTTTTGGTGGCTTATGGATAACATTTCCAGTTCCTGTGGTTTGGATAACTGTGTGACTGGTATGATTCATCATGGTAGTTTCATATTTCAGAATTTCTTGCTTTCCAATGAACAACTGATTTTCCTTCTTCTGCGGATTGTGTTGTCTAAGTACAGGCAATTAATTGTAAGTATACTCAACTATAATACATTGCATATACTTCATACAGCTTGAATACTAGAGCCATGAACTACATGTACTATATCTATGAACTACATGTACTAGATCTATGAACTACATGTACTATATCTATGAACTACATGTACTAGATCTATGAACTACATGTACTATATCTATGAACTACATGTACTATATCTATGAACTACATGTACTATATCTATGAACTACATGTACTATATCTATGAACTACATGTACTATATCTATGAACTACATGTACTAGATCTATGAACTACATGTACTATATCTATGAACTACATGTACTATATCTATGGTATACATGTACTATATCTATGGTATACATGTACTATATCTATGGTATACATGTACTATATCTATGGTATACATGTACTATATCTATGGTATACATGTACTATATCTATGAACTACATGTACTATATCTATGGTATACATGTACTATATCTATGATACATGTACTATATCTATGGTATACATGTACTATATCTATGAACTACATGTACTATATCTATGAATACATGTACTATATCTATGCTACATGTACTATATCTATGGTATACATGTACTATATCTATGGTATACATGTACTATATCTATGGTATACATGTACTATATCTATGGTATACATGTACTATATCTATGGTAAAGGTATACATGTACTATATCTATGGTATACATGTACTATATCTATGGTATACATGTACTATATCTATGGTATACATGTACTATATCTATGGTATACATGTACTATATCTATGGTATACATGTACTATATCTATGAACTACATGTACTATATCTATGAACTACATGTACTATATCTATGAACTACATGTACTATATCTATGGTATACATGTACTATATCTATGGTATACATGTACTATATCTATGGAATACATGTACTATATCTATGGAATACATGTACTATATCTATGGTATACATGTACTATATCTATGGTATACATGTACTATATCTATGGTATACATGTACTATATCTATGGTATACATGTACTATATCTATGGTATACATGTACTATATCTATGGTATACATGTACTATATCTATGGTATACATGTACTATATCTATGGTATACATGTACTATATCTATGAACTACATGTACTATATCTATGGTATACATGTACTATATCTATGGTATACATGTACTATATCTATGAACTACATGTACTATATCTATGAACTACATGTACTATATCTATGGTATACATGTACTATATCTATGGTATACATGTACTATATCTATGAACTACATGTACTATATCTATGGTATACATGTACTATATCTATGGTATACATGTACTATATCTATGGTATACATGTACTATATCTATGGTATACATGTACTATATCTATGGTATACATGTACTATATCTATGGTATACATGTACTATATCTATGGTATACATGTACTATATCTATGATCTACATGTACTATATCTATGGTATACATGTACTATATCTATGGTATACATGTACTATATCTATGGTATACATGTACTATATCTATGGTATACATGTACTATATCTATGGTATACATGTACTATATCTATGGTATACATGTACTATATCTATGGTATACATGTACTATATCTATGAACTACATGTACTATATCTATGGTATACATGTACTATATCTATGAACTACATGTACTATATCTATGGTATACATGTACTATATCTATGAACTACATGTACTATATCTATGAACTACATGTACTATATCTATGGTATACATGTACTATATCTATGGTATACATGTACTATATCTATGGTATACATGTACTATATCTATGGTATACATGTACTATATCTATGGTATACATGTACTATATCTATGGTATACATGTACTATATCTATGGTATACATGTACTATATCTATGGTATACATGTACTATATCTATGGTATACATGTACTATATCTATGGTATACATGTACTATATCTATGGACTACATGTACTATATCTATGGTATACATGTACTATATCTATGGTATACATGTACTATATCTATGGTATACATGTACTATATCTATGGACTACATGTACTATATCTATGAACTACATGTACTATATCTATGGTATACATGTACTATATCTATGGTATACATGTACTATATCTATGGAATACATGTACTATATCTATGGTATACATGTACTATATCTATGGTATACATGTACTATATCTATGAACTACATGTACTATATCTATGGACTACATGTACTATATCTATGGTATACATGTACTATATCTATGGACTACATGTACTATATCTATGAACTACATGTACTATATCTATGGTATACATGTACTATATCTATGGTATACATGTACTATATCTATGGTATACATGTACTATATCTATGGACTACATGTACTATATCTATGGTCTACATGTACTATATCTATGAACTACATGTACTATATCTATGAACTACATGTACTATATCTATGGTATACATGTACTATATCTATGGTATACATGTACTATATCTATGGTATACATGTACTATATCTATGGTATACATGTACTATATCTATGGTATACATGTACTATATCTATGGTATACATGTACTATATCTATGATATACATGTACTATATCTATGGTATACATGTACTATATCTATGGTATACATGTACTATATCTATGGTATACATGTACTATATCTATGGTATACATGTACTATATCTATGGTATACATGTACTATATCTATGGTATACGTACTATATCTATGGTATACATGTACTATATCTATGGTATACATGTACTATATCTATGGTATACATGTACTATATCTATGGAATACATGTACTATATCTATGGTATACATGTACTATCTATGACTACATGTACTATATCTATGAAATACATGTACTATATCTATGGTATACATGTACTATATCTATGGTATACATGTACTATATCTATGGTATACATGTACTATATCTATGGTATACATGTACTATATCTATGGTATACATGTACTATATCTATGGTATACATGTACTATATCTATGAAATACATGTACTAT
>CM026393.1:13813342-13861786 GCA_014843695.1 Archivesica marissinica
ATATCTATGGTATACATGTACTATATCTATGGTATACATGTACTATATCTATGGTATACATGTACTATATCTATGGTATACATGTACTATATCTATGGTATACATGTACTATATCTATGAACTACATGTACTATATCTATGAACTACATGTACTATATCTATGGTATACATGTACTATATCTATGGTATACATGTACTATATCTATGGTATACATGTACTATATCTATGAACTACATGTACTATATCTATGGTATACATGTACTATATCTATGGTATACATGTACTATATCTATGGTATACATGTACTATATCTATGGTATACATGTACTATATCTATGGTATACATGTACTATATCTATGGTATACATGTACTATATCTATGGTATACATGTACTATATCTATGGTATACATGTACTATATCTATGGACTACATGTACTATATCTATGGTATACATGTACTATATCTATGGTATACATGTACTATATCTATGGTATACATGTACTATATCTATGAACTACATGTACTATATCTATGAACTACATGTACTATATCTATGGTATACATGTACTATATCTATGGTATACATGTACTATATCTATGGTATACATGTACTATATCTATGGACTACATGTACTATATCTATGGTATACATGTACTATATCTATGAACTACATGTACTATATCTATGGTATACATGTACTATATCTATGGTATACATGTACTATATCTATGGTATACATGTACTATATCTATGGTATACATGTACTATATCTATGGTATACATGTACTATATCTATGGTATACATGTACTATATCTATGGTATACATGTACTATATCTATGGTATACATGTACTATATCTATGGTATACATGTACTATATCTATGGTATACATGTACTATATCTATGGTATACATGTACTATATCTATGGTATACATGTACTATATCTATGGTATACATGTACTATATCTATGGTATACATGTACTATATCTATGGTATACATGTACTATATCTATGGTATACATGTACTATATCTATGGTATACATGTACTATATCTATGATATACATGTACTATATCTATGGTATACATGTACTATATCTATGGTATACATGTACTATATCTATGGTATACATGTACTATATCTATGGTATACATGTACTATATCTATGGTATACATGTACTATATCTATGATATACATGTACTATATCTATGGTATACATGTACTATATCTATGGTATACATGTACTATATCTATGGAATACATGTACTATATCTATGGTATACATGTACTATATCTATGGTATACATGTACTATATCTATGGTATACATGTACTATATCTATGGTATACATGTACTATATCTATGGACTACATGTACTATATCTATGGTATACATGTACTATATCTATGGTATACATGTACTATATCTATGGTATACATGTACTATATCTATGGTATACATGTACTATATCTATGGTATACATGTACTATATCTATGAACTACATGTACTATATCTATGGTATACATGTACTATATCTATGGTATACATGTACTATATCTATGAACTACATGTACTATATCTATGGTATACATGTACTATATCTATGAACTACATGTACTATATCTATGGTATACATGTACTATATCTATGGTATACATGTACTATATCTATGAACTACATGTACTATATCTATGGTATACATGTACTATATCTATGAACTACATGTACTATATCTATGGTATACATGTACTATATCTATGACAGTACAACATACATGTACTATATCTATGGAATACATGTACTATATCTATGAACTACATGTACTATATCTATGAACTACATGTACTATATCTATGGTATACATGTACTATATCTATGGTATACATGTACTATATCTATGGTATACATGTACTATATCTATGGTATACATGTACTATATCTATGGTATACATGTACTATATCTATGGTATACATGTACTATATCTATGAAATACATGTACTTATGACTACATGTCTATATCTATGGACTACATGTACTATATCTATGGTATACATGTACTATATCTATGGTATACATGTACTATATCTATGGTATACATGTACTATATCTATGGTATACATGACTATATCTATGTATATCTATGAATACATGTACTATATCTATGGATACATGTACTATATCTATGGTATACATGTACTATATCTATGAACTACATGTACTATATCTATGGACTACATGTACTATATCTATGGTATACATGTACTATATCTATGGTATACATGTACTATATCTATGGTATACATGTACTATATCTATGAACTACATGTACTATAGCTATGAACTACATGTACTATATCTATGGTCTACATGTACTATATCTATGAACTACATGTACTAGAACAATGAATTACATGTACATGTCGTTATAAAGGTTATATTTGTTTTAGTCATCAGTCAACCATCTGACGCAAACAGTCAATGAAAGTGTCCAGTGAGTGCAGATCACAAGAACGAGTCAGCTATATGTATTTCTTTAACCCTTTCAACACCACAGGCCTCTAAATAGGCTTGCACAAAGTATAGATCAAGATCTGCACTTTCTGCCAGTATTATTACTATTTTTAGATAAAATTACCCATTTGAATGGGTTATGCGTATATATTTTACAATGATTGCAAAATATGCTTTAACAGCTAATATTAATCACTCTCGTTGGTGCGGATGAAAGCGCATACATCTATGTGGTCATTTGTGTGGGAGGAAACCGGAGTAACCGGAGGAAACCAGCCGTCAGAGCTGGCGACCACCGTATCTTCTAAATGTATTGTAGAATCACCTATCCTCTTGTCACTACAGTGATCACACTATTTGAATATGGAACCATGTTGGGGTGTGCTAACGTTGCAGTAGGCTCGATTAAAGATGCATTATATTATATCTTACCCCAATAGTGGTACCCAGTCATAATACACGTTGCATCCCAATGTGTGTGAGGGGAGTCCATTTGCAACAAGAATACCTTTTAATAATGTCCGATTAGCGCAGTGGTTAACTTGCTCGCTACTCACCAATGCAACCCGGGTTCGATCCTCGGACCGGTAAGTATGTGAGATGGTATGGTGATCGCCCACATTTACGCTTTCATCTGCGCCAAACGAGAGTGATTAATATAAGTTGTTAGAACTTGTTTCGCAATCGTTGTGAAATAAATAAAGTTTAATAATAATAATGTCAGAGATATACATTCTATTTTTATATTTACAAATGTCATTTTGATAAAAGGGAAATTAGTTTTACAGTCAAATCTGTGTTAGTGGTCACCTGTATTAAGCAGCCAGTTTTCATGTTCCCAATATGCTTGTGTGGCATCCGTGGTCCAGTGGTAGAGCATCGGAAATGGAATCGACCGGTCCTGGGTTCGATACTCGGTCAGGCCACGTATGTAGTGTCATTGAGCAAGGCACCTCACACACATTGCTTTGTACTGGTAAACCACTTAAGTCGGCTAAGCTTGCCCAGGAAAACATGTCTAGGTCCCCGAAAGGAGTTTGACATTCATGGAACATACATAACATACAAAATGCTGTTTTATTATACAGTTGACCTCTATTAAGCAGCCACCTGTGCTAAGCAGCCACTTTCTGTGATTCCCTTGGTTGGCTGCTTAAGACAGGTTTGACTGTATATATAAAATAATTAATAAATTGTCATGTTTTCCTTAAAAAGTACATGTAGGCATGTGTTGTTTTGTAAGGAACAATCTGTTTTAATTTTATAAACCAGGATCTATTTGCAAACATGTATTTTAATGACTGATCTCTCCACTGTGTTTCTAAGGTGGTTGTTGTACTGACTTCTGTTCAAATGAATACCAATTTTGACTGTACCAGGGCTCATTCTAGAGGGCGATGTGGGCGAAATAGTCGCCCTAGGGACATTGACTTCGTCATCTGGGGGCACCACTTCTCCCTAAAAAATGTTTTAAAACATTAAAAATTATTATTAAATTTTTGTTTACAATTTTCATACAAAATTTTGTCCAGTAAGATACACTAGCCCATTATAAAGCACTCCTTCTATTCAACTGTTTTGTTGAAATAACACCATTAAAGGATGCAATCGCATGCTTCTCTCACTTCTCCCAAAAAGTCTGACCTAAAAATTATGCTGTACAGAAGTGTTTGTTTTTCAGGATAACATTGCAGTAGAGCAAGAGATAAGTAAGTCCCAGCGACGCTCCATAGCCTGTTTGATTCAGGCAGTCATTCTACTGTCAAGACGGGTGAAAAACACATCGCAGCAGTGGCATAAAACACAGATTGATTTAAAACTCATTCAGGTTTGTTGTTTAGGAGCACACATTTGTTTTAAACTCATTCAGGTTTGTTGTTTAGGTGCACACATTTGTTTTAAACTCATTCAGGTTTGTTGTTTAGGTGCACACATGTGTTTTAGACTCATTCAGGTTTGTTGTTTAGGTGCACACATTTGTTTAAAACTCATTCAGGTTTGTTGTTTAGGTGCACACATGTGTTTTAAACTCATTCAGGTTTGTTGTTTAGGTGCACACATGTGTTTTAAACTCATTCAGGTTTGTTGTTTAGGTATACACATATGTTTAAAACTCATTCAGGTTTGTTGTTTAGGTGCACACATGTGTTTTAAACTCATTCAGGTTTGTTGTTTAGGTGCACACATTTGTTTAAAACTCATTCAGGTTTGTTGTTTAGGTGCACACATGTGTTTTAAACTCATTCAGGTTTGTTGTTTAGGTGTACACATTTGTTTAAAACTCATTCAGGTTTGTTGTTTAGGTGCACATATTTGTTTAAAACTCATTCAGGTTTGTTGTTTAGGTGCACACAGGTGTTTAAACCTCATCCAGGTTTGTTGTTTAGGTGCACACATTGATTGTGTGTGGTTTACATGTAGACATGTGGAATTTAAATTCACCCAGATGTGTTATTTAGATACACATGTTGATTTAAAATTCACCCAGATGTGTTGTTTAGATACACATGTTGATTTAAAATTCACCCAGATGTGTTGTTTAGATACACATGTTGATTTAAAACTCATTCAGTCAAAGGAATTCTGATTAAATCACATATTTCTTGTCTTTTATCAATATATGACATTTGGCCGGCGACACACGAAAACGAATACTCGGACATAATTAACAAAAATTCCCAATTCTAACTACAGTTGTGTACTTTGTTACACTTATTCCTGTGTTATTCTTGAATAAAATAGTGCTTAAACTAACATAGCGAGTTGAACATTTCAGACATTGTCATATAGACCGGATATATTACCTTAATTGTTTATAAATTATGCCCCAGTATCAGTTTTCGTGTGTTGCCGGCATATTTTTGTGTGTGTGGTGCCTGTGCTGTATACTTATAAATGTCATGCTTATGCACTAGTACATTGTCAACTTATAAATGTCATGCTTATTCACTAGTACATTGTCAACTTATAAATGTCATGCTTATACACTAGTACATTGTCAACTTATAAATGTCATGCTTATACACTAGTACATTGTCAACTTATAAATGTAATGCTTATGCACTAGTACATTGTCAACTTATAAATGTCATGTTTATACACCAGCACATTGTAAACTTATAAATGTCATGCTTATACGCTAGTACATTGTAAACTTATAAATGTCATGCTTATACGCTAGTACATTGTCAACTTATAAATGTCATGTTTATGCACCATCACAGTGTAAACTTATAAATGTCATGCTTATACACCAGCACATTGTAAACTTATAAATGTCATGCTTATACACTAGTACATTGTCAACTTATAAATGTCATGCTTATACACTTAAAAATGTCATGCTTATACACTTATAAATGTTATACTTATACACGTATAAATGTCATGCTTATACACTTATAAATGTCATGATTATACACTTATAAATGTCATGCTTATACACTTATAAATGTCATGCGTATACACTTATTTTTGTGGTGCCTGTGCTGTATACTTATAAATGTCATGCTTATGCACTAGTACATTGTCAACTTATAAATGTCATGCTTATTCACTAGTACATTGTCAACTTATAAATGTCATGCTTATACACTAGTACATTGTCAACTTATAAATGTCATGCTTATACACTAGTACATTGTCAACTTATAAATGTAATGCTTATGCACTAGTACATTGTCAACTTATAAATGTCATGTTTATACACCAGCACATTGTAAACTTATAAATGTCATGCTTATACGCTAGTACATTGTAAACTTATAAATGTCATGCTTATACGCTAGTACATTGTCAACTTATAAATGTCATGTTTATGCACCATCACAGAACTTATAAATGTCATGCTTATACTGTAAACTTATAAATGTCATGCTTATACACTAGTACATTGTCAACTTATAAATGTCATGCTTATACACTTAAAAATGTCATGCTTATACACTTATAAATGTTATACTTATACACGTATAAATGTCATGCTTATACACTTATAAATGTCATGATTATACACTTATAAATGTCATGCTTATACACTTATAAATGTCATGCGTATACACTTATAAATGTCATGCTTATACACTTATAAATGTCATGCTTATATACTTATAAATGTCATGCTTATACACTTATAAATGTCACGCTTATACACTTATAAATGTCACGTTTATACACTTATAAATGTCACGCTTATACACTTATAAATGTCATGCTTATATACTTATAAATGTCATGCTTATACACCTATAAATGTCATGCTTATACACTTATAAATGTCATGCTTATACACTTATAAATGTCATGCTTATACACTTATAAATGTCATGCTTATACACTTATAAATGTCATGCTTATACACTTATAAATGTCATGCTTATACACTTATAAATGTCATGCTTATACACTTATAAATGTCATGCTTATACACTTATAAATGTCATGCTTATACACTTATAAATGTCATGCTTATACACTTATAAATGTCATGCTTATACACTTATAAATGTCATGCTTATACACTTATAAATGTCATGCTTATACACTTATAAATGTCATGCTTATACACTTATAAATGTCATGCTTATACACTTATAAATGTCATGCTTATACACTTATAAATGTCATGCTTATACACTTATAAATGTCATGCTTATACACTTATAAATGTCATGCTTATACACTTATAAATGTCATGCTTATACACTTATAAATGTCATGCTTATACACTTATAAATGTCATGCTTATACACTTATAAATGTCATGCTTATACACTTATAAATGTCATGCTTATACACTTATAAATGTCATGCTTATACACTTATAAATGTCATGCTTATACACTTATAAATGTCATGCTTATACACTTATAAATGTCATGCTTATACACTTATAAATGTCATGCTTATACACTTATAAATGTCATGCTTATACACTTATAAATGTCATGCTTATACACTTATAAATGTCATGCTTATACACATATAAATGTCATGCTTATACACTTAAAAATGTCATGCTTATACACTTATAAATGTTATACTTATACACGTATAAATGTCATGCTTATACACTTATAAATGTCATGCTTATACACTTATAAATGTCATGATTATACACTTATAAATGTCATGCTTATACACTTATAAATGTTATACTTATATACTTATAAATGTCATGCTTATACACTTATAAATGTCATGCTTATACACTTATAAATGTCATGCGTATACACTTATAAATGTCATGCTTATACACTTATAAATGTCATGCTTATATACTTATAAATGTCATGCTTATACACTTATAAATGTCACGCTTATACACTTATAAATGTCACGTTTATACACTTATAAATGTCACGCTTATACACTTATAAATGTCATGCTTATATACTTATAAATGTCATGCTTATACACCTATAAATGTCATGCTTATACACTTATAAATGTCATGCTTATACACTTATAAATGTCATGCTTATACACTTATAAATGTCATGCTTATACACTTATAAATGTCATGCTTATACACTTATAAATGTCATGCTTATACACTTATAAATGTCATGCTTATACACTTATAAATGTCATGCTTATACACTTATAAATGTCATGCTTATACACTTATAAATGTCATGCTTATACACTTATAAATGTCATGCTTATACACTTATAAATGTCATGCTTATACACTTATAAATGTCATGCTTATACACTTATAAATGTCATGCTTATACACTTATAAATGTCATGCTTATACACTTATAAATGTCATGCTTATACACTTATAAATGTCATGCTTATACACTTATAAATGTCATGCTTATACACTTATAAATGTCATGCTTATACACATATAAATGTCATGCTTATACACTTATACATGTCATGCTTATACGCTTATAAATGTCATGCTTATACACTTATAAATGTTATACTTATACACTTATAAATGTCATGCTTATATACTTATAAATGTCATGCTTATACACTTATAAATGTCATGCTTATACACTTATAAATGTCATACTTATACACTTATTAATGTCATGCTTATACGCATTAGTCCTCAAGAAAATTAAATTTTGTCTGTTACAGATGGAACACAAAATATTGAGAAAAGAACAGCGGAAGATATACATTGGTATTTGCATTCTGCTAATGTTTAATGTGTGCAATATACAAGCTGTCAGAAAAAGAATCACCACAATGTAAGATTATAGTTTTGTTTCCGTCCGCCTCCGTGGTCGAGTGGTTAAGGTCGCTGACTTGTATACCACTGTAACCTATCATCACTGATGGTCACGGGTTCGAGCCCCGCTCAGGCCGTGTCTCATTTATATGAAAAAGTTGGCAGTTTCTTACGGAGGTTGGTGCACCCAAGTACTGGTTAACTGCTGGAGCCTGCCCAGGAAAGGTGTTGTTAGGTAAACTGCCCGCCGGCGATATAGCCCAAAATGGTTCTAATGCAGGCGTAAAACCCGAAATATAATAGTAATAATATATAAAAGTTTTTTTCCAGCGAATATCTGAATATACACATGAAATTCCAGGGCTGTTCCAGAAATTATACACTCCCACGCGCCCGCATGAAATGATTATTTTTACCATGGGGGATTTTCATAACCAGTTGTGGAGGTTTTTTTTCATGCAAACCAATGATCCGTTGGAGGGGGAGGGGTATTTTTCTGTAACCTCACCCAGGAAGATATTTTCAGAACTGGTTTGTCCATGGGGTATTTTGGGGTGGGGGAAGGTCCAAAACAATGTGTCTGGCAGTGGAAATATAGTTGATAAAATCTAGTGTATTATGTTGTTTTTGTGACGCCCACATTTTTCATGCAATTCTGCATACACACACAGTCATACCTGTCTTAAGCAGCCAGCCAAGGGAATCACAGAAAGTGACTGCTTAGCACAGGTGGCTGCTTAATAGAGTTAAAATGTATAATTAAATAACATATTGGGAATACATAAGATTACATTGTTTTTAAATACAAGTTTGACTGTATATGATTTGAACAGATATGTTTTGTGTCTTTTCAGTTTAAAGTTTTTTGGCATTGTAGAAAATGTAAGAAAGATCAACAGGTATGTATTTTTTTGAGCTCTTGTGAATTAAACTTGGTGTAAACTATTTGTACATGTAATGATGTTGTTGAGCTCTTGGGCAAGACCCTTATTGAATTTATTTCACATAGCCTCTTCTCTCACTCTCATACCATGGGTTCCATCAAGAAAGCGATTAAATTTGTTGCCTCTTCTCTCACTCTCATACCATGGGTTCCATCAAGAAAGCGATTAAATTTGTTTCCTCTTCTCTCATTCTCATACCATGGGTTCCATCAAGAAAGCGATTAAATTTGTTTCCTCTTCTCTCACTCTCATACCATGGGTTCCATCAAGAAAGCGATTAAATCTGTTTCCTCTTCTCTCACTCTCATACCATGGGTTCCATCAAGAAAGCGATTAAATTTGTTTCCTCTTCTCTCACTCTCATACCATGGGTTCCATCAAGAAAGCGATTAAATTTGTTTCCTCTTCTCTCACTCTCATACCATGGGTTCCATCAAGAAAGCGATTAAATTTGTTGCCTCTTCTCTCACTCTCATACCATGGGTTCCATCAAGAAAGCGATTAAATCTGTTTCCTCTTCTCTCACTCTCATACCATGGGTTCCATCAAGAAAGCGATTAAATTTGTTTCCTCTTCTCTCACTCTCATACCATGGGTTCCATCAAGAAAGCGATTAAATTTGTTTCCTCTTCTCTCACTCTCATACCATGGGTTCCATCAAGAAAGCGATTAAATTTGTTTCCTCTTCTCTCACTCTCATACCATGGGTTCCATCAAGAAAGCGATTAAATTTGTTTCCTCTTCTCTCACTCTCATACCATGGGTTCCATCAAGAAAGCGATTAAATTTGTTGCCTCTTCTCTCACTCTCATACCATGGGTTCCATCAAGAAAGCGATTAAATTTGTTTCCTCTTCTCTCACTCTCATACCATGGGTTCCATCAAGAAAGCGATTAAATTTGTTTCCTCTTCTCTCACTCTCATACCATGGGTACCATCAAGAAAGCGATTAAATTTGTTTCCTCTTCTCTCACTCTCATACCATGGGTTCCATCAAGAAAGCGATTACATTTGTTTCCTCTTCTCTCACTCTCATACCATGGGTTCCATCAAGAAAGCGATTAAATTTGTTTCCTCTTCTCTCACTCTCATACCATGGGTTCCATCAAGAAAGCGATTAAATTTGTTGCCTCTTCTCTCACTCTCATACCATGGGTTCCATCAAGAAAGCGATTAAATTTGTTTCCTCTTCTCTCACTCTCATACCATGGGTTCCATCAAGAAAGCGATTAAATTTGTTTCCTCTTCTCTCACTCTCATACCATGGGTTCCATCAAGAAAGCGATTAAATTTGTTTCCTCTTCTCTCACTCTCACACCATGGGTTCCATCAAGAAAGCGATTAAATTTGTTTCCTCTTCTCTCACTCTCATACCATGGGTTCCATCAAGAAAGCGATTAAATTTGTGTCCTCTTCTCTCACTCTCGTACCGTGGGTTTCATCAAGAAAGCGATTAAATTTGTTTCCTCTTCTCTCACTCTCATACCATGGGTTCCATCAAGAAAGCGATTAATTTTGTTTCGCAAGCGAGTTAACATAAATATGTATAAACATATAGGTCACCAGAAAAGATGTTTAACCCTTTCCTTCATAGTGATTTAGGTTAATATACTATTCTATCTCCATGCAAACGACAGCCATTTAGCTATCATGCAGTGGATAAGTAGTCGCCATATCTATCCCACCTCCATATATATTACTGGGACTACATAGAGATTTAGGTTAATATACTATTATATCTCCATACAAACGACAGCCATTTAGCTATCATGCAGTGGATAAGTAGTCGCCATATCTATCCCACCTCCATATATATTACTGGGACTACATAGAGATTTAGGTTAATATACTATTATATCTCCATACAAACGACAGCCATTTAGCTATCATGCAGTGGATAAGTAGTCGCCATATCTATCCCACCTCCATATATATTACTGGGACTACATAGAGATTTAGGTTAATATACTATTATATCTCCATACAAACGACAGCCATTTAGCTATCATACAGTGGATAAGTACTTGCCATATCTATCCTACCTCCATAGATTATTACATGAGATTCTGACCTTTATTATGAACATTGGTTTGGCTACTATATTGTCAATGTAAGTCGTATTGGTAAAAATGACGTGAAGAGGTGTTTCTATGAGGGAAAGGGTTAATGTAAGTCGTATTGGTAAACATGATGTGAAGAGGTGATTCTATGAGGGAAAGGGTTAATGTAAGTCGTATTGGTAAACATGATGTGAAGAGGTGATTCTCTGAGGGAAAGGGTTAATGTAAGTCATATTGGTAAACATGATGTGAAGAGGTGATTCTATGAGGGAAAGGGTTAATGTAAGTCGTATTGGTAAACATGATGTGAAGAGGTGATTCTATGAGGGAAAGGGTTAATGTAAGTCGTATTGGTAAACATGATGTGAAGAGGTGCTTCTATGAGGGAAAGGGTTAAATAACATCTCTTATGGAATTATTAGTGGGAATTTGTTCTTATGGAAAAGTCATTTGTACAAATGTTACGTGTATTTTCAGATTACAGAAGTGTATATTTTTCATTCAGATAGATTAGAGATGTTTTATATGACTATAAATTTCTAGATTCCAAATAATACAAATGTTCTATATGACCCAATATGAATGTTATATATACTATGTATGGATGTTACATGTAAAATTGTACATGCTTTATATGACTCTGTAGGAATGGTACCTGTGTTTTCACATTATGCAAGATTATCAATGTTTTACATATACTTGCAAATAACACAATCATGTATGATTACATCGTATGAAATAAAATATATTTGAAAAATTCTATAATTTTTACGTATGGGTAGCAATGCTGCTACACATTCTAACGTTATACTTTGTATGCTTATGTTCATTTGGTAAACAATTTTTTTATGCGATAAAACAAACTCGAAACTGAAAGTAGGACTTTCCGAGTTGATCGGTCATGCACTTGTTTACAACCGGAACGCATCGTCCGCACTTGTTTATATTCAGAATGCATCGACTCCATTTGTCCCACGTTGTCTTTTTTAATTAAATTGCTTGATATGTTGATTCATACCTTTGTTAGCTAAGTCTTTAGGGACATTTCTACATCCCCACAAGGCGTTCAACATTAGAGGAAGATAGATAGATAGTATTTCATGTTCAAAATATATACGTTGTTTTCTACATCCTCTGTTATTTCACACATGCGCGCTGTGCGTGTACATTTCGTGTGTTGATAAGCAAATTCGCGTATATGGCGGTTTAAATTTATTGGAATTTTATCGTTTCTGAGCGACTATTTCGATTTTTGTAAACACACACAACATTAGTATTTATATTTTACCCAAAACATCCGTTATTACGATGTGATGCTGCTTTAACTCTTTCATCGCCAATGTCGCATAAAAGTGACTTTGTAAAAAAGTAGAGAACACGATCGGACAGAACAGAACATGCCGTCTGATCAGGCTATATGCTGATTGCTCTTCAGACAGTGGAGCTGAAGCACTTGTCCGAATAGCAAACAACATAGATCCTGATCAGACGCGGCATTACGCCGTGGCTGATCTGGATCTATGTTGTTTGCACATGCTCTGAATTTATTCGGCGCTGAAAGAGTTAAGCTAATCTACATAGTTACAAATCTAAACCAAAGTGTGTTAATTTTCGCCACAAGCAAACGGAGGAAATGTTGCCTGTATTTTTCGACTGCGGAAGATTTGAGATCGTATGCTTGATATATTTCTGCACGAATGTTACCTGTATTTTAGGATTAATGAATAATAGAGATGCTCTGTAAGAATTATTCTTGTGTTTTCAGATTCCGGAAAATGGTGGCGGAGAACTGGAGAAACATTCCTTCGTTACTTACAGACTTTTGGAGAATTTTTATTTTTCGATCCAGTTCACGACTTAAGAATTCCTAATAAATGATAATGTGTTTTACACAAGCCTTGAGAAGGTCTAGCTGCTGTTTATACAGAGATACTCTTGGTACATTATTCAGAAATTCCAATGTAATAACAGGGTCAAACTTGTGAGCAGAACAAATATCTTATTACATACAGTGTGTGTTGAGACATATGTATGCCGAGTTGATGGTTATTATTTACACAGTGTGTGTTGAGATATACATGGTATGTATGCATAGTTGATGGTTATTATTTACACAGCGTGTGTTGAGATATATGTATGCCGAGTTGATGGTTATTATTTACACAGTGTGTGTTGAGACATATGTATGCAGAGTTGGTGGTTATTATTTACACACGAGTGTGTTGAGATATATGTATACAGAGTTGATGGTTATTATTTACACAGTGTTTGTTGAGACATATGTATGCATAGTTGATGGTTATTATTTACACAGTGTTTGTTGAGACATATGTATGCATAGTTGATGGTTATTATTTACACAGTGTGTGTTGAGATATATGTATATAGAGTTGAAAGTTATTATGTACACAGTGTGTGTTGAGACATATGTATGCATAGTTGATGGTTATTATTTATGGAGTGTGTGTTGAGATATATGTATATAGAGTTGATAGTTAGTATTTTCATCCGCTCATTTGTAAATTACCTAACATTATGAATATTTCTTGTCAACAATTTTGTAACTTGTGGGTAACTAAAATTGTCACTTGAAGAAATATTTATCTTAACAAAATGTTATGATTTGAATTGAAAAAGAATACATAAAGTATACTGTGGGTTCCACAAGATGCAGTTCCATGGAATGTTATTTAATATAAGATGCAATACCAAATTGGTTTGCAGAACATTTGATTATCAGTATAATGTGTTTGTTTATTATAGTGTCACCCCTATTTAAAGGGCCATTTCTGACTTGAGACACCTCTTTTTTATGAACATCAGTACTTCCCGAATTCTATGCGTGTTTGCCAGGCTTGTAGGCAATCGGCCATTATTTAACTAGCTGGCAGCTCACCAATCAGCCATATCAGAACGGACCCCTGACGAGATTCGAACCTTCGACCTCCTGCTACGTAGGCGGATGGTATATTTTTGTTTACAAGACATAAAGGAAACAGTTATAACAGTCATTAATCATGTATAGTATTAGTTGCTTGGCAATGTGTTGAGGAGTGGTGGGGTGAGAGCAATGAAGTGAGACAGGGAGGGGCAAGGTTGTGCTGTTGGGAAATGTTGTTAATGTGGGGGTGGGGGACAGGCAATGTGGTGAGGAGTGGTGGGGTGAGAGCAATGAAGTGAGAATGGGAGGGGCAAGGTTGTGCTGTTGGGAAATGTGGTTAATGGGTGGGGGAGCAGGCAATATGGTTATGTAAGGAGAACCGGGACAAGTTAGTGAGTTGTGTTATATAGAGATGAAATCGCAACATACAATCTGATCATGCTTAAGCCAAAGAATGGTTCCATCAATTTTTATCTAAATGTTGTCATCTGATAAAGAGCTACTATGTTTGCTAATCTGATAATTATTCTGGAAACCCCCCCCCCCCTATGTATGGTTAATGGATTTATCCAAATGCTATCATGGATTATTATCAGAAGAGTTTACAGTCTATACAAATTATTTTACCTTGATTGCGAAACAAGTTATTGCAACTTATATTAATCGAGACCTCATTCCTGATGGAATCCATCGCCACAAGGGAGAGAGAAGAGGCAACGTGGAATTTAAATGTCTTGCCTAAGGGCACAATTATAACGGCTCCAGCGGGGCTCGAACTCCGGACCTTTCACCCCTGAAGCGAATGCGCTATCACGACTTCCACAAATGCTTTCCCAGAGAGGCAACGTGGAATTTAAATTCCTTGCTTAAGGGCACAATCGTAATGGCTCCAGAATAATTCCAGAATGGTTAACATGCAGATCTAGCAGATATTGTAATGGAGAGTACAGTATTACCATTGGCTTTATCATTTAAATGTTAATGCAGTTCTTATGTTTTGTTCACCTAGCTACTATTCATGTACTAAAACTTGCATTGTAAATTCAAAATAAATTGTTTTAATTTGACTAATTTCATTTCTTTTAATACTGAACCATGGTGATTTACAATGTATAATCTTTAATGACCACAGTTATTTATCTGATCGCCTGGGACCAGTGATCTGGTTAACTCTTTCACCGCCAATGTCGCATAAAAGCGACTTTGTAAAAAAGTAGAGAACCCGATCGGACAGAACAGAACATGCCGTCTGATCAGGCTATATGCTGATTGCTCTTCAGACAGTGGAGCTGAAGCACCTGTCTGAATAGCAAACAACATTGATCCTGATCAGACGCGGCGTTACGCCGCTAACGCCGCTGATCTGGATCTATGTTGTTTGCACATGCTCTGAATTTATTCGGCGCTGAAAGAGTTAAAGAGTTCTAGTTATCCGTGTTCGAATTAGCGAAGTTAGAACATTATGTATTCTATAGAGATTATTGCCGGGACCAGGTGGTGGGTTCGAGCAAATGGTGGTGTTCTAGTCAACCTTTTATCACATCACAGTTATTTATCCAAATTAAGCCTATGAAATGGTTCTAGTTCCAAAACAAGTCAGCGACCATAACCACTCGACCACGGAGGCGGTCCTATTGAAATGGTCAAGAATCACTTGCCTAATGAGCGCGTATTAAACAGGGATTGGTTTGTGAGGTTTAGACAAAAATATAGTACCCAAACAAACTGTAAATGATGAATATCGCTGATAGATTATTGATCAAAGTTGATATATCTGTCAAAGCAACCGGCATGGTGGCCATCTTGGATTTCGCATCGGAATTTAGATATTTTATATCTACTGGCTGCTTAATACAGGTTGACTGCTTAATACAGGTTGACTGCTTAATGGTAACTTGCTGCTTAATACAGGTTGACTGCTTAATGGCAACTGGCTGCTTAATACAGGTTGACTGCTTAATACAGGTTGACTGCTTAATGGCAACTGGCTGCTTAATATACGGTTGACTGCTTAATGGCAACTGGCTGCTTAATACAGGTTGACTGCTTAATGGCAACTGACTGCTTAATACATGTTGACTGCTTAATGGCAACTGGCTGCTTAATACAGGTTGACTGCTTAATGGCAACTGGCTGCTTAATACAGGTTGACTGCTTAATGACAACTGGCTGCTTAATACAGGTTGACTGCTTAATGACAACTGGCTGCTTAATACAGGTTGACTGCTTAATACAGGTTGAGGTGACCACTAACACAGGTTTCACTGCCAATATATATAGTTGAATCTTATACCATGTTAAAGGTGCGCTCCCCCGTCTGACCCTAATAAAATGAACAGTATTTCAGATGGGACTTTAAACCGAGGTCTCGTGTCGGTGCTGTACGCCATGCACGTAAAAGAACCAGAGGAGACTCTGGAATGGGTCTCTGTCTGTATCATTGCACTATCCTCCAACAATCTAAAATGACTAATCTCTTCAGGGGGCTTCGCTCATATGGGCAACCGGTAACGATGATAAATAAACGTAAAACATACACACATGTTAAAGGACTCGACGAAGGTAGACTTGAAATGTAAGCGGTCCTATAATTATATATATATATAGAGTGTTACTATTCCTTCGTTCAAATCAGATCTTCGTGGTTTCCATGGATACAGTGCCCGCTTCGTAACCGAGAGGTTGCGAACTCGAACCCCGTCAGAACTACAGCGGTGGTGTCCTGGTGCAAGGCTGATAAATTAAATCCACATTACCTCTTCTCTCTATCAGGAATGAGGTCTCGAAAACGAATATACTAATGTTGTCAGGCCCGTAGCCACACTGAGGAAAGTGACGCACTCGCCTCGGTTAGAATTTGGCAAGTAACGACAGGTATAGGAACACACTGATATCTGATAACACTGCCACCAGAATGCACATACAAGCATCCACAACATAATTCGGGGGGAAGGGAGGGTTGCCTCGGTTATTTTCATATTCTGGCTACGGCACTGCTTGTTTAGCAATCGATCTATCATTATTTTATATACTCCCAATTGTCATATGAGCGAAACGTACTTGAATGTGCACGTATTACCATCATAATAATTGATGCGCCTCAATTGAATTCGGTTTTAGCGGTGCCTTCAATGTAAGTCTACACCCGCTATGTCGAATTCCTTTGGACCTAACAACATACTTCGACATAACCGAAGTTTGACTTAACGAAAATCGATATAAACGGAGTGAGTTATATGTAAAATGATAAGTGTCTGAAACGGGACTTTGATCCGGTCTCGAGATAACCGAGAATTCGACATAACCGACTTTGATATAGCGGATGTAGACTGTATGTGTACGTCACTTATAAGTAAGTATGTAAAACCTTTATTGACAGAGGAAGTTCAAATGGTAAACCAACATTCCTCGAGGTATTTGAGATAAATACAATATGCGTTTATTTCATATGTTTGATGCGAATGCAGTTGTATTATCACCGGATAACACCACTTACCTGCTTGTTATATTTATCTATCGCGTGAATTACTATATATGGTCATTCACCCATCTACAATTACAAGTAACCACGGGGACGTGAAAGTATACAAAACTTGAAGCATTATTGGTGATCTTATTCGAAATCCAGTTCGACCTACACAACCGAAATAAATAATGTTGCGAAGTCATATATACATGTCTTGTTTGAGTTACCAAATACAAACCCCACTCCACCAATTCCAGGGCAAAATAAAATTAAATATTTGTTTGGAGTAACCCAGACCACAGGGATTCGGCACGTTTGGGGGTACTAGTAAATATATTTAAGTACAGGGATTCTACTCTGTGGGATGTCAGATTTCGCATCGATCAGTAAAATGGCCCTATCTGAAACAATTTTGTACAAATCTATCCAAATATAACGCCTCTCCCGTGTCTTTATATTGTTCTTCAAATAAAACACAACTTTAAGCTGCATGCATGTATACTTTGCAAACAATTGCCACAGACATTGGCCATAGCAGGTCACATTTCCATACTAGGACACGGGTTACGTCAGCAACAACAACAAATCTTCGACGGGAGAGTTTTAACTGTGAATAACATTATCAATAAAATGTGTTTCCACTAACGTGTAGGTTTATTCGGCAAAAATTGTACGTCAAAAAGAGATTTCGTAGAATTTTTCAATTTGTTTTGAACATTTCTAAAGCGGCGCAATTCGCGTTGAAACGATCGTTCTGATTGGATTATTAGAATGTAACAAGATGTTTGTTTATATATGAAGACTAATCATAATCCAATCAGAACGCTCGTCGGATCCATGAAAAAAAAGAACTATATAAATACGTAGTTTTAAACATTTTGGAATATTTTTAGTTGTTCCGTTTGTGTTTTGTAATAAAGATGTCAGACAATGGGGAATGGGAAACAAACAACGGGGAATGGGAAACAATGGGGAATGGGAAACAACGGGGAATGGGAAACAAACAACGGGGAATGGGAAACAAACAACGGGGAATGGGAAACAAACAACGGGGAATGGGAAACATACAACGGGGAATGGGAAACAAACAACGGGGAATGGGAAACAAACAACGGGGAATGGGAAACAAACAACGGGGAATGGGAAACAACAACGGGGAATGGGAAACAAACAACGGGGAATGGGAAACAAACAACGGGGAATGGGAAACAAACAACGGGGAATGGGAACAAACAACGGGAATGGGAAACAAACAACGGGGAATGGGAAACAAACAACGGGGAATGGGAAACATACAACGGGGAATGGGAAACAAACAACGGGGAATGGGAAACAAACAACGGGGAATGGGAAACATACAACGGGGAATGGGAAACAAACAACGGGGAATGGGAAACAACGGAGAATGGGAAACAAACAACGGGGAATGGGAAACAACGGAGAATGGGAAACAAACAACGGGGAATGGGAAACAACGGGGAATGGGAAACAACGGGGAATGGGAAACAGACAATGGGGAATGGGAAACAAACAACGGAGAATGGGAAACAACGGGGATGGGAAACAAACAACGGGGAATGGGAAACAACGGAGAATGGGAAACAAACAACGGGGAATGGGAAACATACAACGGGGAATGGGAAACAACAACGGGAATGGGAAACATACAACGGGGAATGGGAAACAAACAACGGGGAATGGGAAACAACGGGGAATGGGAAACAACGGGGAATGGGAAACATACAACGGGGAATGGGAAACAACGGGGAATGGGAAACAAACAACGGGGAATGGGAAACAACGGGGAATGGGAAACAACGGGGAATGGGAAACAACGGGGAATGGGAAACAACGGGGAATGGGAAACAGACAACGGGGAATGGGAAACAAACAACGGGAATGGGAAACAAACAACGGGGAATGGGAAACAAACAACGGGGAATGGGAAACATACAACGGGGAATGGAAAACATATAACGGGGAATGGGAAACAAACAACGGGGAATGGGAAACATACAACGGGGAATGGAAAACATATAACGGGGAATGGGAAACAACGGGGAATGGTAAACAGACAACGGGGAATGGGAAACAAACAACGGGGAATGGGAAACATACAACGGGGAATGGGAAACATATAACGGGGAATGGGAAACAACGGGGAATGGTAAACAGACAACGGGGAATGGGAAACAACGGGGAATGGAAACAAACAACGGGGAATGGGAAACAACGGGGAATGGGAAACATATAACGGGGAATGGGAAACAACGGAGAATGGGAAACAAACAACGGGGAATGGGAAACAACGGGGAATGGGAAACATATAACGGGGAATGGGAAACAACGGGGAATGGTAAACAGACAACGGGGAATGGGAAACAAACAACGGGGAATGGGAAACAGACAACGGGAAATGGGAAACAGACAACGGGGAATGGGAAACATACAACGGGAAATGGGAAACAGACAACTGGAATTGGGAAACAGACAACGGGGAATGGGAAACATACAACGGGAAATGGGAAACAGACAACGGGGAATGGGAAACAGACAACGGAAAATGGGAAACAGACAACGGGGAATGGGAAACAAACAACGGGGAATGGGAAACAAACAACGGGGAATGGGAAACAAACAACGGGGAATGGGAAACATACAACGGGGAATGGGAAACAAACAACGGGGAATGGGAAACAAACAACGGGGAATGGGAAACAAACAACGGGGAATGGGAAACAAACAACGGGGAATGGGAAACAAACAACGGGGAATGGGAAACAAACAACGGGGAATGGGAAACATACAACGGGGAATGGGAAACAAACAACGGGAATGGGAAACAAACAACGGGGAATGGGAAACATACAACGGGGAATGGGAAACAAACAACGGGGAATGGGAAACAACGGAGAATGGGAAACAAACAACGGGGAATGGGAAACAACGGGGAATGGGAAACAACGGGGAATGGGAAACAACGGGGAATGGGAAACAACGGGGAATGGGAAACAGACAATGGGGAATGGGAAACAAACAACGGAGAATGGGAAACAACCGGGAATGGGAAACAAACAACGGGGAATGGGAAACAACGGAGAATGGGAAACAAACAACGGGGAATGGGAAACAAACAACGGGGAATGGGAAACAACGGGGAATGGGAAACAACGGGGAATGGGAAACATACAACGGGGAATGGGAAACAACGGAGAATGGGAAACAACGGGGAATGGGAAACAACGGGGAATGGGAAACAACGGGGAATGGGAAACAACGGGGAATGGGAAACAAACAACGGGGAATGGGAAACAAACAACGGGGAATGGGAAACAAACAACGGGGAATGGGAAACATACAACGGGGAATGGAAAACATATAACGGGGAATGGGAAACAAACAACGGGGAATGGGAAACATACAACGGGGAATGGAAAACATATAACGGGGAATGGGAAACAAACAACGGGGAATGGGAAACAGACAACGGGGAATGGGAAACAAACAACGGGGAATGGGAAACAAACAACGGGGAATGGAAAACATATAACGGGGAATGGGAAACAACGGGGAATGGTAAACAGACAACGGGGAATGGGAAACAACGGGGAATGGGAAACAAACAACGGGGAATGGGAAACATATAACGGGGAATGGGAAACATATAACGGGGAATGGGAAACAACGGAGAATGGGAAACAAACAACGGGGAATGGGAAACAACGGGGAATGGGAAACATATAACGGGGAATGGGAAACAACGGGGAATGGTAAACAGACAACGGGGAATGGGAAACAAACAACGGGGAATGGGAAACAGACAACGGGAAATGGGAAACAGACAACGGGGAATGGGAAACATACAACGGGAAATGGGAAACAGACAACTGGAATTGGGAAACAGACAACGGGGAATGGGAAACATACAACGGGAAATGGGAAACAGACAACGGGGAATGGGAAACAGACAACGGAAAATGGGAAACAGACAACGGGGAATGGGAAACAGACAACGGGGAATGGGAAACAGACAACGGGAAATGGGAAACAAACGGCGGGGAATGGGAAACAAACAACGACGGGGAATGGGAAACAAACAACGGGGAATGGGAAACAAACAATGGGGAATGGGAAACAAACAACGGGGAATGGGAAACAAACAACGGGGAATGGGAAACAAACAACGGGGAATGGGAAACAAACAACGGGGAATGAGAAACAAACAACGGGGAATGAGAAACAAACAACGGGGAATGAGAAACAAACAACGGGGAATGAGAAACAAACAACGGAGAATGAGAAACAAACAACGGGGAATGAGAAACAAACAACGGGGAATGAGAAACAAACAACGGGGAATGGGAAACATACAACGGGAATGAGAAACAAACAACGGGGAATGAGAAACAAACAACGGGGAATGGGAAACATACAACGGGAATGAGAAACAAACAACGGGGAATGAGAAACAAACAACGGGGAATGAGAAACAAACAACGGGGAATGGGAAACATACAACGGGGAATGAGAAACAAACAACGGGGAATGAGAACAAAAAACGGGGAATGGGAAACAAACAACGGGGAATGAGAAACAAACAACGGGGAATGGGAAACAAACAACGGGGAATGGGAAACAAACAACGGGGAATGAGAAACAAACAACGGGGAATGAGAAACAAACAACGGGGAATGAGAAACAAACAACGGGGAATGAGAAACAAACAACGGAGAATGAGAAACAAACAACGGGGAATGAGAAACAAACAACGGGGAATGAGAAACAAACAACGGGGAATGAGAAACAAACAACGGGGAATGGGAAACATACAACGGGGAATGAGAAACAAACAACGGGGAATGAGAAACAAACAACGGGGAATGGGAAACATACAACGGGGAATGGGAAACAGACAACGGGGAATGAGAAACAAACAACGGGGAATGGGAAACAATGGGGAATGGGAAACAGACAACGGGGAATGAGAAACAAACAACGGGGAATGGGAAACAATGGGGGAATGGGAAACAACGGGGAATGGGAAACATACAACGGGGAATGGGAAACAACGGGGAATGGGAAACAAACAACGGGGAATGAGAAACAAACAACGGGGAATGGGAAACATACAACGGGGAATGGGGAAACATACAACGGGGAATGAGAAACATACAACGGGGAATGAGAAACATACAACGGGGAATGAGAAACAAAAACACACGGGGAATGGGAAACAACAACGGGGAATGGGAAACATACAACGGGGAATGGGAAACAACAACAAAAACAACAACGGGGAATGGAAAACATACAACGGGGAATGGAAAACATACAACGGGGAATGAGAAACATACAACGGGGAATGGGAAACATACAACGGGGAATGGGAAACACACAACGGGGAATGGGAAACATACAACGGGGAATGGGAAACAAACAACGGGGAATGGGAAACACACAACGGGGAATGGGAAACACACAACGGGGAATGGGAAACACACACCGGGGAATGGGAAACAGACAACGGGGAATGGGAAACACACAACGGGGAATGGGAAACACACAACGGGGAATGGGAAACAAACAACGGGGAATGGGAAACAAACAACGGGGAATGGGAAACAAACAACGGGGAATGGGAAACACACAACGGGGAATGGGAAACAAACAACGGGGAATGTGAAACAAACAACGGGGAATGGGAAACACACAACGGGGAATGGGAAACATACACCGGGGAATGGGAAACAGACAACGGGGAATGGGAAACAGACAACGGGGAAGGGGAAACAAACAACGGGGAATGGGAAACACACAACGGGGAATGGGAAACAAACAACGGGGAATGGAAAACAAAGAACGGGGAATGGGAAACATACAACGGGGAATGGGAAACAAACAACGGGGAATGGGAAACAAACAACGGGGAATGGGAAACAAACGGCGGGGAATGGGAAACAAACAACGGGGAATGGGAAACAAACAACGGGGAATGGGAAACAAACGGCGGGGAATGGGAAACAAACGGCGGGGAATGGGAAACAAACAACGGGGAATGGGAAACAAACAACGGGGAATGGGAAACAAACGGCGGGGAATGGGAAACAAACAACGGGAATGGGAAACAAACAACGGGGAATGGGAAACAAACGGCGGGGAATGGGAAACAAACGGCGGGGAATGGGAAACAAACGGCGGGGAATGGGAAACAAACACGGGGAATGGGAAAAAAACAACGGGGAATGGGAACAAACGGCGGGGAATGGGAAACAAACAACGGGGAATGGGAAACAAACAACGGGGAATGGGAAACAAACAACGGGGAATGGGAAACAAACGGCGGGGAATGGGAAACAAACAACGGGGAATGGGAAACATACAACGGGGAATGGGAAACAACGGGGAATGGAAAACATACAACGGGGAATGGAAAACATACAACGGGGAATGGGAAACAAACAACGGGGAATGGGAAACAAACAACGGGGAATGGGAAACATAAAACGGGGAATGGGAAACAAACAACGGGGAATGGAAAACAAACAACGGGGAATGGGAAACAAACAACGGGGAATGGTAAACAAACAACGGGGAATGGGAAACAAACAACGGGGAATGGGAAACAAACGGCGGGGAATGGGAAACAAACAACGGGGAATGGGAAACATACAACGGGGAATGGGAAACAACGGGGAATGGAAAACATACAACGGGGAATGGAAAACATACAACGGGGAATGGGAAACAAACAACGGGGAATGGGAAACAAACAACGGGGAATGGGAAACATAAAACGGGGAATGGGAAACAAACAACGGGGAATGGAAAAAAACAAGGGAATGGCGAAAACACATCAACGGGGATGGAAACAACCACGGGGAATGGGAAACAGAACAAGGGGAATGAGAAACACACAAAGGGGAAATTGGGGAACAACGGGGAATGGGAAACCACACAACGGGGATGAGAAACACACCAGGTGTGAATGGGAAACAGAAACGGGGGAATGGGAACCAAAACAACGGGGAATGGGGAAACAACCAACGGGGAATGGGAAACAACGAGGGAATGTGGGCAATACCACGGGGAATGGGCACCAAACCGGGAGGCATGGGAAACTACAGGTTAATGTGCAACATACAACGTTGAGATGGTGTGGTCGGAGGGTGAGGTAATAGACTTACACATTTGTGTGTTGAGTGGGGAAAACATACCACGGGGCACTGGGAACAAACAACGGGGAATGGAGAAACACTACACCGGGGAAGGGAAACACACAACGGGGAATGGGAAACACACAACGGGGAATGGGAAACACACACCGGGGAATGGGAAACAGACAACGGGGAATGGGAAACACACAACGGGGAATGGGAAACACACAACGGGGAATGTGAAACAAACAACGGGGAATGGGAAACACACAACGGGGAATGGGAAACATACAACGGGGAATGGGAAACAAACAACGGGGAATGGGAAACAAACAACGGGGAATGAGAAACAGATCTTCATGGTTTCCATGGATACAGTAATATAACTATTATTCAAACTGATGTCCTCTCATATAAAGAGACGAACAGCACTGGACATTGAATTATACGAGCATACATAGTTATGTATTTCCACCTCATGTGGTAATGAACGTTGACTATTATAAAGTGGATACTTATATTCACGATGAAGTGCGCGCGACAACCCTATACTATCCATACTATTCATAGTATGCTGTATAGAATTGATTTCTAAAATGATTTCAATGTAATATATTTATAAGATGTAACATGGATTGGTTACAATTGACAAGGATCGTATTATTAGCACGTAAGTATAACCATATTTACCAATTCAGCACGTAGTTTATACAAAACTTAATTTAATCACTATTGAGACCCCATTCCTGATGTAATTCATCTCCACCAGGGAGAGAGAGAAGATACAATGTGGAATGTAAAAAAGTAAAGTGATTGGTGTCAATAGTGTCATCCCTATTTAAAGGGCCAGCCAGTTCTGACTTATCAGACACCTCTTATTTATGAACATCGGTACTTCCTGAATCCTATGCTTGTATGTCAGGCGCCAGGTTGGTAGGCAATCGGTAACCATTATTTGATTATATGGCGGCTCACCAACCGGCTATATCAGAACGAACCCCTGACGAGATTCGAACCTAAATGTGGGTACAGTCGCAACGGCTACAGCTGGGTGCGAATTGGTGGCCTGAACGCGCTAATACTGCGATATCACGACTTTAGAGTTAGGTTAGAAATGGTACAGCAAAATACTCGTGTATCCTTATACTGCACGTGTATGTACTGTGTTAATGGGTATTTGTGCTCAGTATCTCTGGAACTATCCTTGGTATTAAACCAAACATTTCCTCATACAAGCCAACGTCCGGTTTCGCAAAACTAGTATATGAATTTACGTAGGTTATGTCTAATCACATGTTTTCCAATCCACCATCTGTTCATGTAGGCCTACAGTGACCAATCCACCATCTGTTCATTCATGTAGGCCTACAGTGACCAATCCACCATCTGTTCATGTAGGCATACAGTGACCAATCCACCATCTGTTCATGTAGGCCTACAGTGACCAATCCACCATCTGTTCATGTAGGCCTACAGTGACCAATCCACCATCTGTTCATGTAGGCCTACAGTGACCAATCCACCATCTGTTCATGTAGGCCTACAGTGACCAATCCACCATCTGTTCATGTAGGCCTACAGTGACCAATCCACCAACTGTTCATGTAGGCCTACAGTGATCAATCCACCATCTGTTCATGTAGGTCTACAGTGACAAATCCACCATCTGTTCATGTAGGCCGACAGTGATCAATTCACCATCTGTTCATGTAGGCCTACAGTGACCAATCCACCATCTGTTCATGTACAGTGACCAATCCACCTTCTGTTCATGTAGGCCGACAGTGACCAATCCACCATCTGTTCATATAGGCCGACAGTGATCAATCCACCATATGTGCATGTACAGTGACTATATTGTGTATGACTGTTATTTCAAAACAGTAAATTATATTTAAACTAACAAAACTAGCATTGCTAACATATGTCGTAAATCAGAAATAACGACCGTTTCTATTGGTTGACTATTTTACGAACCAATCATATCAATCGAGACAATCGATTTATGATAATTATAATTTTGGCGCTAATGGTTGCCCACTTGAGCGACGCCTCCTGAAGAGATTAGTCATTTTAGATGTTTGGAGGATAGTGCAATGATACAGACAGATACCCATTCCAGAGTCTCCTCTGGTTCTTGTACGTGCACGCGGTGCAAAGAACCGACACGATACCTCGGTTTAACGTCCCATCTGAAAGACTGTTCATTTTATTAGGGTCCGACGGGGGATCGAACCGTGTAGAGGAGTGTAAGGGAATATCTTATATAAACTACAAGCTATAATTCTGTGAGTTCGAGTTCTGTGCATTTTAGTGTATGAGATAGTTTAGTGTATACAAAGTTATTTTAGCTCGATTGCGAAACAAGTTCTTACAACTTATATTAATCACACTCGAGACCTCATTCCTGATGGAACCCATCGCCACGAGGGAGAGAGAAGAGGCAACGTGGAATTGAATTGCCTTGCCTAAGGGCACAATCGTAACGGCTCCAGCGGGGCTCGAACTCCAGGCCTTTAGCACCTGAAGCGAACGCGCTATCATTGAGCTATCACGACTTTCACATGCATGATATGATTGATTGATTGATTGATTGATTGATTGATTGATAGATTGATTGATTGATTGATTGATTGATAGATTGATAGATTGATTGATTGATAGATTGATTGATTGATTGATTGATTGATTGATTGATTGATTGATTGATTGATTGATTGATTGATTGATTGATTGATTGATTGATTGATTAATATATTTCAGTGCTCTTTAGCAATGTATCCACTTGCAAAGAAATGATAATTCCATGTGTGTTGAATAATGTGTGTAAGCTTCCATGCAGAGTGGATCAACTGACAGGGGTAACTGTAAGAACAGTATTTTCATAGTTCTGCAGTGTGTGTTTTACGTTTATTTATCGTCGCTATCGGTTGCCCATACGAGCGACGCCTCCTGAAGAGATTAGTCATTTTAGATTGCTGGAGGATAGTGCAATCATACAGACATAGACCAATTCCAGAGTCACCTCTGGTTCGTTTACGTGCACGGTGTAAAGCACCGACACGAAACCTCGGTTGAAAGTTCAATCAAACGGGTCGGGCCACAAGGTCCAGCAACATTAGTTCGAGCCCGCCCAGACCGTGTCTCTTTATATGAAAGGGTTCGCAGTTTCGTACGGATTTTGGTGCACCAAGTACTTGTTAAAGCGCTGGAGCCTGTCCAGTAAAGGTGTTATTAGGTAAACTGCCCGTCACTGAAATGGCCAATCGGTAGCGACGTTAAATAATTTAAATAAAAAAGCAACATTAGTTACGGTCCTTATTTACTACTGAACCGATGTTGTTGCTATTGGTAATAATACATATGAATCATTTTAGTTTATACACATTTACTTTAGCTCGATTGCGAAACAAGTTCTTTCAGCTTATATTAATCACTATCGGGACCTCATTCCTGATGGAACCCATCTCCATGAAGGAGAGAGAAGAGGCAATGTGGAATTTAAATGCCTTGCATAAGGGCACAATCGTAACAGCACCTGCGGGGCTCGAACTCCGGACCTTTGGCACCGGAAGCGAACGCGCATCCACTGCGCTATCACGATTTCCACATATGAATAATTTACAAGCATAAAATAAATAAATAATTAGCAAGATAAGCGAATTTACATTATTGTCATGATTCGAATGGAAGCTACATATACACATTAAAGTGAACGTTACAGGCATATTGAAACAAAGAACCATCTAGAAGCCGAACTAGTTGTTCAGTTCACTTTCCATTGCTAGCCAACTGATCAACCGCAGCTGCATTCCTCTCGCCGTGCAACAGTTCACTTTCCATTGCTAGCCAACTGACCAACCGCAGCTGCATCCTCTCGCCGTGCAACAGTTCAGTTTCCATTGCTAGCCAACTGATCAACCGCAGCTGCATTCCTCTCGCAGTGCAACAGTTCAGTTTCCATTGCTAGCCAACTGATCAACCGCAGCTGCAATCATCTGGCCTCGCAACAGTTCAGTTTCCATTGCTAGCCAACTGATCAACCGCAGTTGCATTCCTCTGGCCGTGCAACAGTTCACTTTCCATTGCTAGCCAACTGACCAACCGCACCTGCATTCCTCTCGCCGTGCAACAGTTCAGTTTCCATTGCTAGCCAACTGATCAACCGCACCTGCAATCCTCTGGCCGTGCAACAGTTCACTTTCCATTGCTAGCCAACTGATCAACCGCAGCTGCAATCATCTGGCCGTGCAACAGTTCAGTTTACATTGCTAACCAACTGATCAACCGCAGCTGCATTCCTCTGGCCGTGCAACAGTTCACTTTCCATTGCTAGCCAACTGATCAACCGCAGCTGCAATCCTCTGGCCGTGCAACAGTTCACTTTCCATTGCTAGCCAACTGATCAACCGCAGCTGCAATCATCTGGCCGTGCAGCAGTTCAGTTTACATTGCTAACCAACTGATCAACCGCAGCTGCATTCCTCTGGCCGTGCAACAGTTCAATTTCCATTGCTAGCCAACTGATCAACAGCAGCTGCATTCCTCTCGCCGTACAACAGTTCACTTTCCATTGCTAGCCAACTGATCAACCGCAGCTGCATTCCTCTCGCCGTGCAACAGTTCAGTTTCCATTGCTAGCCAACTGATCAACAGCAGCTGCATTCCTCTGGTCGTGCAACAGTTCACTTTCCATTGCTAACCAACTGACCAACCGCAGCTGCAATCGTCTCGCCCTGCAACTCTCATATCAACACAGATGGGGAGTGGACACTTATCGGCAATGGTATTTCTATCAAAGAGATAACGTAAAGTGTTTGTTTATTATTACAGTGTCACCCCTATTTAAAGGGCCAGAGATAACGTAAAGTGTATGTTTATTATAGTGTCACCCCTATTTAAAGGGCCAGACATTTCTGACTTATGAGACACCTCATTTTCATGAACATCAGTACTTCCTGAATCCGATGCTTGTATGCCAGTCGCAAGGCTGGTAGGCAATCGGTAACCATTATTTAACTAGCTGGCGGCTCACCAACCGGCCATAGCAGAACGAACACCTGACGAGATTCCAACCTTCGACCTCCCGCTCCGTAAGCGGACGCCTTATCCACTAGGCCACATAGACGGTAACGTAATTCAGTATGGAACGTGTTGGATATATGTTTCCTTTTCACATAGCTTAATAACTAGGGGAAATGTCCCATAAATGTTCATCGGCAGGCGTATGGAGCGCCGTAGTTGTCTGAGGTTGTTGCTTACTATGGTGTCTTGTTAGAGTTACGTGTGTACGTGTCGACGTGTGTTACTATGTTAAACTTCTATTGTATCTTGTAAAAGTAACGTGTGAACATTGCAGAGCTTGTTGTTATGCTAAACTGTTATGTTGTCTTGTCAGAGTAACGCATTATCTTGTCTACAGAGCGTGCTATTAATATGTGCATCTGCAACGCTGTGCTGACAAGACAATACGTATATCAGTTTGACATATTAACACGCTCTATAGACAAGTTCACACGCTACTATGACACGACAAAACAGTTTAACACAACAAGACAATACAACATAGTAGCTTACCACCTCAGACAGCTACGGCGTTCCATACAGGCAGGGCGGTCCGTGTGACGTTTCGTCTTAGCGGTTTGTAAACAAACTGTCAATCTCTGTACATTTGCTTCGTTTCATAGGTACGTTGGTTCAACGACAAACATGAATTATTGTCGCAAGAAAGCAGAGTGATCAAATACCATAGAGATATGTGGGTGGAAAATAGCCCGCCGAATGAATGGAACCTCATCATCAGAAGAGTAAAACATAACTTCGAGGATACATACACGTGCAGGACAAGTACAGGCATCGTGTTGTCAGTAATAACAGTTGTCATCGAAGGTTTGTTGATATAATTGTGTTGTTGTTGGTGGTGGTGGTGATGTTGGTGCTGCTGCTGTTTCCGGTATTTGCTTGGCTTTTTGGTAGTGAAGTTGACACATGCGCAATTGTTGTCATAGTACCGGAAATACAGCAACGGCAAAAGCGATGTATGCCGTACCGAACATGACATTCGAACACTTTTGGCGTTACATCTCAGTTACAATCAAACATAACAAATAAGGTCGGGAATCAAAACGCTCACACCTAAATATATTACCTGTAATTAATCTTACGTCTTTATAACTTCTTAGTATTAATTTTTACATAATGCATATACTTATATAGAATTTTATTTCATACACTCGATAATAAACATAACTTTAATGCGCGCTACATGACCTTAGATGTCGATGCGCCGTAAAACACCATTCATTCATTCATTCATTCCTAAATATAGGCCTATCACAGATATGCAATACAATCAAGTGTTGGCGAATTCAGGAATCCTAACCCTAATAATAATAACGGTCTTTCAGCTGGGATTTACCACCACCACCACCACCACCACCACCACCACAATGTGGATGTAAGTTTCCTGCATAAGAACATAATCACCATGATTTTAACCGGACTCGTGAAAACCTGACAACTAGATAGTTTAAATACTGGAGTGTAATATGTATTCATGTGTGTAGTTTATTGTACATTTCAGAAGGACCTAAAATAGATGAGATCAAGTCTACCCAGACACCGGCATCTTTTCAAGAGTTCTCAGAAGCTGTAGTAAAATGCGCTGTAACTGGTGTACCGGAACCGAATATAACGTGGTACCGTGGGCAGAACCAAGAGCGTATGTGCATTACTGTTCGAACAGTGCTATTTTATTGACATCTGTCTAAAAAAGATATAACTAATTCCAAAAATCCAAACTATTACATGTACAGTTTACATCCGCTATGTCGAATTCCGTCGGACCGAACAAAATACTTCGACATAACCGAAGTTTGACTTAACGAACTTCTATATAAACGGAGCCAGTTATAGGTAAAATGATAGTGTCTGAAACGGGACTTTGATCCGACTTCGAGATAACCGGATAATTTGACATAACCGACTTTGACATATCGGATACAGACTGTAGATGTATATCGAATATCAACATAGAATGAAATACAAGACAAGATTGATTAAGATCGAGCAATTGTTGTTAAGCTATTAACAGCATTTAAATCAAACTTCGACAATATATACCTTTTCCGTGGCCTAGTAGTTAAGCTCCTACGGGAGCGGGAGGTCGAATGTTCGCACCTCGTCAGGGGTTCGTTCTGATATGGCCGGTTTGGGAACCGCCAGCTAGCTAAACTATGGTTACCGATTGCCTATCAGCCTACAGTCTGGCATACAATCATAGGATTCTGGAAGTACTGGTGGTCATAAAAACATAAACGTGTCTCATAAGTTAGTAATAATACATGTATTCACTATTATAAACAAACACTTTACTTTTTATAGCTTGCATATACAAGTACGCCCAATATGAAATCTGTGCAATGTGTGTGTGTTTTGCGTTTATTTATCGTCGCTACCGGTTGCCCATATGAGCGACGCATCCTGAAGAGATTAGTCATTTTAGATTTTGGAGGATAGTGCATGATACAGAGAGAGGCCCATTCCAGAGTCTCCTCTGGTTCTTTTACGAGCACGGTGTAAAGCACCGACACGAGACCTCGGTTTAACGTCCCATCTGAAAGACTGTTAATTTTATTAGGGTCAGAAGGGGGATCGAACCTGTGATCCCTGGATTACCAGTCCAGCGTGTTACCACTGGACTACAGATCCGTCTGTATATCTGTGTAATTATCTCATTGTAATAATTATATAGCTGCACCTGAATTGCTTAGGCATCTATACTGAATATAATCTAAGTTAAACGGTAGATACAAGCAATGGCGTAGCTTGTCATAAATAGGTATTCATTGGTACTCAATGTGGTGGGGGAGTTTCAGGGACACACCCGCCAGAACAAAATTGAAAGTGTATATCTAACCACTGAGCTGCATTCTGAGGCATGTCTTGGCGAGAAATAATAGCCACATTACCATGTTACTGTTTTTGAACAAAACAATGTATGCACGTGCCTACAGTGCCCATAGCAAGCTACGTAGTTGACATAGCTCTATCCATTAAGTTATTCTAATTCAGTTATTCGAATATCAGTAATTGAGAATATTCATTTTTCCGTAGATTTTCTACAGAAAAATACTATATATATGATGGAATAATTCTTGGTGAACATTGTTGCAGCTATTATCTGCATGGAAGGGCAACACCTGATAATACCATATATATATGATGTTATAATTCTTGGTTAACATTGTTGCAGCTATTGTCGGTATAGAAGGGCAACACCTGATAATACCATATATATATATATATGATGGAATAATTCTTGGTGAAAATTGTTACAGCTATTGTCGGTATAGAAGGGCAACACCTGATAATACCATATATATATATATGATGGAATAATTCTTGGTTAACATTGTTGCAGCTATTGTCGGCATGGAAGGGCAACACCTGATAATACCATATATATATATATGATGGAATAATTCTTGGTTAACATTGTTGCAGCTATTGTCGGCATGGAAGGGCAACACCTGATAATACCATATATATATATATGATGGAATAATTCTTGGTTAACATTGTTGCAGCTATTGTCGGCATGGAAGGGCAACACCTGATAATACCATATATATATGATGTTATAATTCTTGGTTAACATTGTTGCAGCTATTGTCGGCATAGAAGGGCAACACCTGATAATACCATATATATATATATATATATATATATATGATGGAATAATTCTTGGTTAACATTGTTGCAGCTATTGTCGGCATAGGAGGGCAACACCTGATAATACCATATATACAAAGACATGCCAGTGACGAGTACACATGCCGTGCTACGAACAAACACGGACAAAAAGAGCGGCACATCACTGTCGTCGTAAACTGTGAGTGTTATTTTCATATTGTGAGAAGCTATATACAGTCACGTTGTACTTCCTCCAACATCACATATGTCTCGAAATTCATTTATGTAAAATTCAAAGTTAAGGTCTACCTACAATTGGTTGTTTCTAGAATGACCCGTCATTCCAAACAACCACAACCATTGTAAAGGAACACAAACAATTGAATAGGAATGAATATGTCTGTCTCCAATATGGAGACAGACGGTTTATTTTGAAACAAGATAAACTGATAAGCAAAAGGTGTAAATGAATGCACCGTAACAATGTTCAAAATAGGTTCAAAATAGATAAAGTTGGACATAAAATCCACCATACTAGATGTAATTGAATTCCACATCGATAGGTGTAATTGAATTCACCTTAACAATATTGTATACACATGAACATGGGTTAAAAATACAATAATAAGTAGTTCACACTGGGTGTCAACACAGGAGGGAGGTTGGGGCGGAAAGAGTAAAACTGGAAATAATAATTAATGATACAAGGTATACTCAGAAGATTGCGGAGAGAAAAATTCGGTCTCCACGAAAATGATGGCGAAGTTCCCGGATGAAGCCACACACGTGACAAGGACGATGGTGATTGGTTAACATCAGGCTTCTGTAGTGCGCGTTATGCAAATGACCTCCTCGCTAAAAACCGGTGTCCGGCTGAGCGCATATACTGACACCCTGTGCGAACTGTAGTTACTACACTTTAAGCATTGTAGAAATTATAAACAAATTTACATTATACTATTGTAAATTGCGTTTTTCTGTGATTCCATTGGCTAGCTGCTTAGGGCATGTTTGGCTGTGCATACATATTTCCATCATTGTACAAGCTTTTAGAATTGCTAAAGTCAACTGGAAGAATGTATTATGTAACTTGTCCAAATATACTAGAGGTCATAGAAAACGCACACCTACATTATATACTAGAGGTCATAGAAAACGCACACCTACATTATATAATAGAGGTCATAGAAAACGCACACCTACATAATATACTAGAGGTCATAGAAAACGCACACCTACATTATATACTAGAGGACATAGAAAACGCACACCTACATTATATACTAGAGGTCATAGAAAACGCACACCTACATTATATACTAGAGGTCATAGAAAACGCACACCTACATTATATACTAGAGGTCATAGAAAACGCACACCTACATTATATACTAGAGGTCATAGAAAACGCACACCTACATTATATGCTAGAGGTCATAGAAAACGCACACCTACATTATATGCTAGAGGTCATAGAAAACGCACACCTACATTATATACTAGAGGACATAGAAAACGCACACCTACATTATATACTAGAGGTCATAGAAAACGCACACCTACATTATATGCTAGAGGTCATAGAAAACGCACACCTACATTATATACTAGAGGACATAGAAAACGCACACCTACATTATATACTAGAGGTCATAGAAAACGCACACCTACATTATATACTAGAGGTCATAGAAAACGCACACCTACATTATATGCTAGAGATCATAGAAAACGCACACCTACATTATATACTAGAGGTCATAAAAAACGCACACCTACATTATATACTAGAGGTCATAGAAAACGCACACCTACATTATATGCTAGAGGTCATAGAAAACGCACACCTACATTATATACTAGAGGTCATAGAAAACGCACACCTACATTATATACTAGAGGTCATAGAAAACGCACACCTACATTATACACTAGAGGACATAGAAAACGCACACCTACATTATATACTAGAGGTCATAGAAAACGCACATCTACATTATATGACTATTATTACATGAACATGAAATACGAAGGATTCCACCAAAGATATATCACATGATTATGACAAAACACAAACTAAAAATATTCCAAAATGTTTAAAACTATGTATTTATATAGTTATTGTTTTTCATGTAAACACACACTTATCCGACGTGTGCGTTTGCTATGTCCTCTAGTATATTTTAAAGACGCACTTGTGTTTAAGGGGTCGCAGGTTCGATCCCCCGTCTGACGCTAACAAAAGTAACAGTCTTTCAGATGGGATATTAAACCGAGGTCTCATGTCTGTGCTTTACACCGTGCACGTAAAAGAACCAGAGGAGACCCTGGAATGGGTCTCACTCTGTATCATTTCACTATCCTCCAAATATCTAAAATGACTAATCTCTTCAGGAGGCGTCGCTCATATGGGCAACCGGTAGCGACGATAAATAAACGTAACACACACATAACACATAACACACACGTAAGCAACACTTAGCTGAATAATGAAATGCTATATTGTTCATGATAGCGCTGTGAATGTACGTTCGCTTCAAGTGCGAATAGTCTGGACTTCGAGCCCCGCTGGAGCTGTTACGATTGTGCCCTTTTGCGGGGCATTTAAATTCCACATTCCACTTCTCTCTCCCTCATGGCGACGTATTCCATCAGGAATGAGGTCTCGAGAGTGATTAATATAAGTTGTAAGAACTTGTTTCGCAATCGAGCTAAAATAAATTTGTATAAACTATATTGTTCATGTACATCCTCTGTGGACCAATCGTAGCTTGAAATCAGTAATATACTGATTGAAACGGTGTTATTGAAATGATTGCTGATGTTGATATGTAGCTTTATTTAAAATCGCCTCCACCGAGGCATGTGGGCGACTGGTTTTTCTAAGAAGTTTATATTGCTACATCGCTTCTCGTGACATCCCGGTGAGGAACCTTCCTTCTTCCCAGGGTGACAAGTCGCCTCCGCCGAGGCATTTGGGCGACTGGTTTCTCTGCGAAGTTTATATTGCTACTTCGCTTCTGGTGACATCGCGGTGAGGAATCTTCTTTTTTCCCAGGGTGACAAGTCCTGTATCGATGTTCCTTTCTTTCCAAAACTGCCCCTTGCAGGGCCAAATCCTCCATATTTTCATCCCACAGTAGCAGAAACCAGCACAGATATCCTCTTCAAGGGTCTTCGTAACGTCAAGGCATACCCCGGATGTTCCCCTCATGCCAAACCTACACGAGGATCCGAGTATGTGCCGAAGAGCTGACGTCTTGCATCAGCTGTTACTGTGTACCTAGGTCATGACGTGTACGATGTGGAGGTAGACCTGGTTGGAAACGATTCGTATAACATGAATACGTGTACTATACTATATACCTATATATCACTTGAACAATAATTATGCTTACTGTTTTGTATTTACTATATGTTTCAGTTTCTCCGGAGGTATCAGTAATGGGAGAGGAAGTGTATGTTATTTACTATATGTTTCAGTTTCTCCGGAGGTATCAGTAATAGTAGAGGAAGTGTATGTTATTTACTATATGTTTCAGTTTCTCCGGAGGTATCAGTAATGGTAGAGGAAGTGTATGTTATTTACTATATGTTTCAGTTTCCCCGGAGGTATCGGTAATGGACGACAAAGTGTATGTTATTTACTACATGTTTCAGTTTCTCCGGAGGTATCAGTAATGGACGACACAGTGTATGCTATTTACTATATGTTTTAGTTTCTCCGGAGGTATCAGTAATGGTAGAGGGAGTGTATGTTATTTACTATATGTTTCAGTTTCTCCGGAGGTATCAGTAATGGACGACAAAGTGTATGTTATTTACTATATGTTTCAGTTTCTCCGGAGGTATCAGTAATGGACGACACAGTGTATGATATTTACTATATGTTTTAGTTTCTCCGGAGGTATCAGTAATGGTAGAGGAAGTGTATGTTATTTACTATATGGTTCAGTTTCTCCGGAGTTATCAGTAATGGACGACAAAGTGTATGTTATTTACTATATGTTTCAGTTTCTCCGGAGGTATCAGTAATGGACGACAAAGTGTATGTTATTTACTATATGTTTCAGTTTCTCCGGAGGTATCAGTAATGGACGACAAAGTGTATGTTATTTACTATATGTTTCAGTTTCTCCGGAGGTATCAGTAATGGTAGAGGAAGTGTATGTTATTTACTATATGTTTCAGTTTCTCCGGAGGTATCAGTAATGGTAGAGGAAGTGTATGTTATTTACTATATGTTTCAGTTTCTCCGGAGGTATCAGTAATGGTAGAGGAAGTGTATGTTATTTACTATATGTTTCAGTTTCTCCGGAGGTATCAGTAATGGTAGAGGAAGTGTATGTTATTTACTATATGTTTCAGTTTCTCCGGAGGTATCAGTAATGGTAGAGGAAGTGTATGTTATTTACTATATGTTTCAGTTTCTCAGGAGGTATCAGTAATGGTAGAGGAAGTGTATGTTATTTACTATATGTTTCAGTTTCTCAGGAGGTATCAGTAATGGTAGAGGAAATGTATGTTATTTACTATATGTTTCAGTTTCTCCGGAGGTATCAGTAATGGTAGAGGAAGTGTATGTTATTTACTATATGTTTCAGTTTCCCCGGAGGTATCGGTAATGGACGACAAAGTGTATGTTATTTACTATATATTTCAGTTTCTCCGGAGGTATCAGCAATGGACGACACAGTGTATGATATTTACTATATGTTTTAGTTTCTCCGGAGGTATCAGTAATGGTAGATGAAGTGTATGTTATTTACTATATGTTTCAGTTTCTCAGGAGGTATCAGTAATGGTAGAGGAAGTGTATGTTATTTACTATATGTTTCAGTTTCTCAGGAGGTATCAGTAATGGTAGAGGATATGTATGTTATTTACTATATGTTTCAGTTTCTCCGGAGGTATCAGTAATGGTAGAGGAAGTGTATGTTATTTACTATATGTTTCAGTTTCCCCGGAGGTATCAGTAATGGTAGAGGAAGTGTATGTTATTTACTATATGTTTCAGTTTCTCCGGAGGTATCAGTAGTGGTAGAGGAAGTGTATGTTATTTACTATATGTTTCAGTTTCCCCGGAGGTATCGGTAATGGACGACAAAGTGTATGTTATTTACTATATGTTTCAGTTTCTCCGGAGGTATCAGTAATGGACGACACAGTGTATGCTATTTACTATATGTTTTAGTTTCTCCGGAGGTATCAGTAATGGTAGAGGGAGTGTATGTTATTTACTATATGTTTCAGTTTCTCCGGAGGTATCAGTAATGGACGACAAAGTGTATGTTATTTACTATATGTTTCAGTTTCTCCGGAGGTATCAGTAATGGACGACACAGTGTATGATATTTACTATATGTTTCAGTTTCTCCGGAGGTATCAGTAATGGTAGAGGAAGTGTATGTTATTTACTATATGTTTCAGTTTCTCCGGAGGTATCAGTAATGGTAGAGGAAGTGTATGTTATTTACTATATGTTTCAGTTTCTCCGGAGGTATAGTATGTAGAGAAGTATGTTATTACTATATGTTTCAGTTTCTCCGGAGGTATCAGTAATGGTAGAGGAAGTGTATGTATTTACTATATGTTTCAGTTTCTCCGGAGGTATCAGTAATGGTAGAGGAAGTGTATGTTATTTACTATATGTTTCAGTTCCCCGAGGTATCGGTAATGGACGAAAAAATGGAACAAAGTGTATGTTATTTACTATATGTTTCAGTTTCTCCGGAGGTATCAGTAATGGACGACACAGTGTATGATATTTACTATATGTTTTAGTTTCTCCGGAGGTATCAGTAATGGTAGAGGAAGTGTATGTTATGTACTATATGGTTCAGTTTCTCCGGAGTTATCAGTAATGGTAGAGGAAGCGTATGTTATTTACTATATGTTTCAGTTTCTCCGGAGGTATCAGTAATGGACGACAACGTGTATGTTATTTACTATATGTTTTAGTTTCTCCGGAGGTATCAGTAATGGTAGAGGAAGTGTATGTTATTTACTATATGTTTCAGTTTCTCCGGAGGTATCAGTAATGGTAGAGGAAGTGTATGATATTTACTATATGTTTTAGTTTCTCCGGAGGTATCAGTAATGGTAGATGAAGTGTATGTTATTTACTATATGTTTCAGTTTCTCAGGAGGTATCAGTAATGGTAGAGGAAGTGTATGTTATTTACTATATGTTTCAGTTTCTCAGGAGGTATCAGTAATGGTAGAGGATATGTATGTTATTTACTATATGTTTCAGTTTCTCCGGAGGTATCAGTAATGGTAGAGGAAGTGTATGTTATTTACTGTATGTTTCAGTTTCCCCGGAGGTATCAGTAATGGTAGAGGAAGTGTATGTTATTTACTATATGTTTCAGTTTCTCCGGAGGTATCAGTAGTGGTAGAGGAAGTGTATGTTATTTACTATATGTTTCAGTTTCCCCGGAGGTATCGGTAATGGACGACAAAGTGTATGTTATTTACTATATGTTTCAGTTTCTCCGGAGGTATCAGTAATGGACGACACAGTGTATGATATTTACTATATGTTTTAGTTTCTCCGGAGGTATCAGTAATGGTAGAGGAAGTGTATGTTATTTACTATATGTTTCAGTTTCTCAGGAGGTATCAGTAATGGTAGAGGAAATGTATGTTATTTACTATATGTTTCAGTTTCTCAGGAGGTATCAGTAATGCTAGAGGAAATGTATGTTATTTACTATATGTTTCAGTTTCTCCGGAGGTATCAGTAATGGTAGAGGAAGTGTATGTTATTTACTATATGTTTCAGTTTCTCCGGAGGTATCAGTAATGGTAGAGGAAGTGTATGTTATTTACTATATGTTTCAGTTTCCCCGGAGGTATCGGTAATGGACGACAAAGTGTATGTTATTTACTATATATTTCAGTTTCTCCGGAGGTATCAGCAATGGACGACACAGTGTATGATATTTACTATATGTTTTAGTTTCTCCGGAGGTATCAGTAATGGTAGATGAAGTGTATGCTATTTACTATATGTTTCAGTTTCTCCGGAGGTATCAGTAATGGACGACAAAGTGTATGTTATTTACTATATGTTTCAGTTTCTCCGGAGGTATCAGTAATGGACGACACAGTGTATGATATTTACTATATGTTTTAGTTTCTCCGGAGGTATCAGTAATGGTAGAGGAAGTGTATGTTATGTACTATATGGTTCAGTTTCTCCGGAGTTATCAGTACTGGTAGAGGAAGCGTATGTTATTTACTATATGTTTCAGTTTCTCCGGAGGTATCAGTAATGGACGACAACGTGTATGTTATTTACTATATGTTTTAGTTTCTCCGGAGGTATCAGTAATGGTAGAGGAAGTGTATGTTATTTACTATATGTTTCAGTTTCTCCGGAGGTATCAGTAATGGTAGAGGAAGTGTATGTTATTTACTATATGTTTCAGTTTCTCCGGAGGTATCAGTAATGGTAGAGAAGTATGTTATTTACTATATGTTTCAGTTTCCCCGGAGGTATCGGTAATGGACGACAAAGTGTATGTTATTTACTATATGTTTCAGTTTCTCCGGAGGTATCAGTAATGGACGACACAGTGTATGCTATTTACTATATGTTTTAGTTTCTCCGGAGGTATCAGTAATGGTAGAGGGAGTGTATGTTATTTACTATATGTTTCAGTTTCTCCGGAGGTATCAGTAATGGACGACAAAGTGTATGTTATTTACTATATGTTTCAGTTTCTCCGGAGGTATCAGTAATGGACGACACAGTGTATGATATTTACTATATGTTTTAGTTTCTCCGGAGGTATCAGTAATGGTAGAGGAAGTGTATGTTATTTACTATATGGTTCAGTTTCTCCGGAGTTATCAGTACTGGTGGAGGAAGCGTATGTTATTTACTATATGTTTCAGTTTCTCCGGAGGTATCAGGAATGGACGACAACGTGTATGTTATTTACTATATGTTTCAGTTTCTCCGGAGGTATCAGTAATGGACGACACAGTGTATGATATTTACTATATGTTTTAGTTTCTGAGGAGGTATCAGTAATGGTAGAGGAAGTGTATGTTATTTACTATATGTTTCAGTTTCTCCGGAGGTATCAGTAATGGTAGAGGAAGTGTATGTTATTTACTATATGTTTCAGTTTCTCCGGAGGTATCAGTAATGGTAGAGGAAGTGTATGTTATTTACTATATGTTTCAGTTTCTCCGGAGGTATCAGTAATGGTAGAGGAAGTGTATGTTATTTACTATATGTTTCAGTTTCTCCGGAGGTATCGGTAATGGACGACAAAGTGTATGTTATTTACTATATGTTTCAGTTTCTCCGGAGGTATCAGTAATGGACGACAAAGTGTATGTTATTTACTATATGTTTCAGTTTCTCCGGAGGTATCAGTAATGGTAGAGGAAGTGTATGTTATTTACTATATGTTTCAGTTTCTCCGGAGGTATCAGTAATGGACGACAAAGTGTATGTTATTTACTATATGTTTCAGTTTCTCCGGAGGTATCAGTAATGGACGACACAGTGTATGTTATTTACTATATGTTTCAGTTTCTCCGGAGGTATCAGTAATGGTAGAGGAAGTGTATGTTATTTACTATATGTTTCAGTTTCTCCGGAGGTATCAGTAATGGTCGAGGAAGTGTATGTTATTTACTATATGTTTCAGTTTCTCCGGAGGTATCAGTAATGGACGACAACGTGTATGTTATTTACTATATGTTTCAGTTTCTCCGGAGGTATCAGTAATGGACGACAAAGTGTATGTTATTTACTATATGTTTCAGTTTCTCCGGAGGTATCAGTAATGGTAGAGGAAGTGTATGTTATTTACTATATGTTTCAGTTTCTCCGGAGGTATCGGTAATGGACGACAAAGTGTATGTTATTTACTATATGTTTCAGTTTCTCCGGAGGTATCAGTAATGGACGACAAAGTGTATGTTATTTACTATATGTTTCAGTTTCTCCGGAGGTATCAGTAATGGACGACACAGTGTATGTTATTTACTATATGTTTCAGTTTCTCCGGAGGTATCAGTAATGGTAGAGGAAGTGTATGTTATTTACTATATGTTTCAGTTTCTCCGGAGGTATCAGTAATGGACGACAAAGTGTATGTTATTTACTATATGTTTCAGTTTCTCCGGAGGTATCAGTAATGGACGACACAGTGTATGATATTTACTATATGTTTTAGTTTCTCCGGAGGTATCAGTAATGGTAGAGGAAGTGTATGTTATTTACTATATGGTTCAGTTTCTCCGGAGTTATCAGTAATGGTGGAGGAAGTGTATGTTATTTACTATATGTTTCAGTTTCTCCGGAGGTATCAGTAATGGACGACAACGTGTATGTTATTTACTATATGTTTCAGTTTCTCCGGAGGTATCAGTAATGGACGACAAAGTGTATGTTATTTACTATATGTTTCAGTTTCTCCGGAGGTATCAGTAATGGTAGAGGAAGTGTATGTTATTTACTATATGTTTCAGTTTCTCCGGAGGTATCAGTAATGGTAGAGGAAGTGTATGTTATTTACTATATGTTTCAGTTTCTCCGGAGGTATCAGTAATGGTAGAGGAAGTGTATGTTATTTACTATATGTTTCAGTTTCTCCGGAGGTATCAGTAATGGTAGAGAAAGTGTATGTTATTTACTATATGTTTCAGTTTCCCCGGAGGTATCGGTAATGGACGACAAAGTGTATGTTATTTACTATATGTTTCAGTTTCTCCGGAGGTATCAGTAATGGACGACACAGTGTATGATATTTACTATATGTTTTAGTTTCTCCGGAGGTATCAGTAATGGTAGAGGAGTGTATGTTATTTACTATATGTTTCAGTTTCTCCGGAGGTATCAGTAATGGACGACAAAGTGTATGTTATTTACTATATGTTTCAGTTTCTCCGGAGGTATCAGTAATGGACGACACAGTGTATGATATTTACTATATGTTTTAGTTTCTCCGGAGGTATCAGTAATGGTAGAGGAAGTGTATGTTATTTACTATATGGTTCAGTTTCTCCGGAGTTATCAGTACTGGTGGAGGAAGCGTATGTTATTTACTATATGTTTCAGTTTCTCCGGAGGTATCAGGAATGGACGACAACGTGTATGTTATTTACTATATGTTTCAGTTTCTCCGGAGGTATCAGTAATGGACGACACAGTGTATGATATTTACTATATGTTTCAGTTTCTCCGGAGGTATCAGTAATGGTAGAGGAAGTGTATGTTATTTACTATATGTTTCAGTTTCCCCGGAGGTATCGGTAATGGACGACAAAGTGTATGTTATTTACTATATGTTTCAGTTTCTCCGGAGGTATCAGTAATGGACGACACGGTGTATGCTATTTACTATATGTTTTAGTTTCTCCGGAGGTATCAGTAATGGTAGAGGGAGTGTATGTTATTTACTATATGTTTCAGTTTCCCCGGAGGTATCGGTAATGGACGACACAGTGTATGTTATTTACTATATATTTCAGTTTCTCCGGAGGTATCAGCAATGGACGACACAGTGTATGATATTTACTATATGTTTTAGTTTCTCCGGAGGTATCAGTAATGGTAGATGAAGTGTATGCTATTTACTATATGTTTCAGTTTATCCGGAGGTATCAGTAATGGACGACAAAGTGTATGTTATTTACTATATGTTTCAGTTTCTCCGGAGGTATCAGTAATGGACGACACAGTGTATGATATTTACTATATGTTTTAGTTTCTCCGGAGGTATCAGTAATGGTAGAGGAAGTGTATGTTATTTACTATATGGTTCAGTTTCTCCGGAGTTATCAGTACTGGTAGAGGAAGCGTATGTTATTTACAATATGTTTCAGTTTCTCCGAAGGTATCAGTAATGGACGACAAAGTGTATGTTATTTACTATATGTTTCAGTTTCTCCGGAGGTATCAGTAATGGACGACAAAGTGTATGTTATTTACTATATATTTCAGTTTCTCCGGAGGTATCAGTAATGGACGACAAAGTGTATGTTATTTACTATATGTTTCAGTTTCTCCAGAGGTATCGGTAATGGACGACAAAGTGTATGTTATTTACTATATGTTTCAGTTTCTCCGGAGGTATCAGTAATGGACGACAAAGTGTATGTTATTTACTATATGTTTCAGTTTCTCCGGAGGTATCAATAATGAACGACAAAGTGTTTGTTATTTACTATATGTTTCAGTTTCTCCGGAGTTATCAGTAATGGAAGAGGAAATGTATGTTATTTACTATATGTTTCAGTTTCTCCGGAGGTATCAGTATTGGACGACAAAGTGTATGTTATTTACTATATGTTTCAGTTTCTCCGGAGGTATCAGTAATGGACGACAAAGTGTATGTTATTTACTATATGTTTCAGTTTCTCCGGAGGTATCAGTAATGGTAGAGGAAGTGTATGTTATTTACTGTATGTTTCAGTTTCTCCGGAGGTATCGGTAATGGACGACAAAGTGTATGTTATTTACTATATGTTTCAGTTTCTCCGGACGTATCAGTTATGGTAGAGGAAGTGTATGTTATTTACTGTATGTTTCAGTTTCTCCGGAGGTATCGGTAATGGACGACAAAGTGTTTGTTATTTACTATATGTTTCAGTTTCTCCGGAGGTATCGGTAATGGATGACAAAGTGTTTGTTATTTACTATATGTTTCAGTTTCTCCGGAGGTATCAGTAATGGAAGATGAAGTGTATGTTATTTACTATATGTTTCAGTTTCTCCGGAGGTATCAGTAATGGACGACAAAGTGTATGTTATTTACTATATGATTCAGTTTCTCCGCAGGTATCAGTAATGGAATAGGACGTGTATGTTATTTACGATATGTTTCAGTTTCTCCGGAGGTATCAGTAATGGACGACAAAGTGTTTGTTATTTACTATATAATTATGCTTCAGTTTCTCCGGAGGTATCAGTAATGGACGATAACGTGTTTAATATTTACTATATGTTTCAGTTTCTCCGGAGGTATCCGTAATGGACGACAAATTGTTTGTTATTTACTATATGTTTCAGTTTCTCCGGAGGTATCAGTAATGGACGACACAGTGTATGATATTTACTATATGTTTCAGTTTCTCCGGAGGTATCAGTAATGGTAGAGGAAGTGTATGTTATTTACTATATGTTTCAGTTTCCCCGGAGGTATCGGTAATGGACGACAAAGTGTATGTTATTTACTATATGTTTCAGTTTCTCCGGAGGTATCAGTAATGGACGACACGGTGTATGCTATTTACTATATGTTTTAGTTTCTCCGGAGGTATCAGTAATGGTAGAGGGAGTGTATGTTATTTACTATATGTTTCAGTTTCCCCGGAGGTATCGGTAATGGACGACACAGTGTATGTTATTTACTATATATTTCAGTTTCTCCGGAGGTATCAGCAATGGACGACACAGTGTATGATATTTACTATATGTTTCAGTTTCTCCGGAGGTATCAGTAATGGACGACACAGTGTATGATATTTACTATATGTTTTAGTTTCTCCGGAGGTATCAGTAATGGTAGAGGAAGTGTATGTTATTTACTATATGGTTCAGTTTCTCCGGAGTTATCAGTACTGGTGGAGGAAGCGTATGTTATTTACTATATGTTTCAGTTTCTCCGGAGGTATCAGGAATGGACGACAACGTGTATGTTATTTACTATATGTTTCAGTTTCTCCGGAGGTATCAGTAATGGACGACACAGTGTATGATATTTACTATATGTTTCAGTTTCTCCGGAGGTATCAGTAATGGTAGAGGAAGTGTATGTTATTTACTATATGTTTCAGTTTCCCCGGAGGTATCGGTAATGGACGACAAAGTGTATGTTATTTACTATATGTTTCAGTTTCTCCGGAGGTATCAGTAATGGACGACAGTGTATGTTATTTACTATATGTTTTGTTTTGGGGTTGTTGGGCGGTGTATGCTATTTACTATATGTTTTAGTTTCTCCGGAGGTATCAGTAATGGTAGAGGGAGTGTATGTTATTTACTATATGTTTCAGTTTCCCCGGAGGTATCGGTAATGGACGACACAGTGTATGTTATTTACTATATATTTCAGTTTCTCCGGAGGTATCAGCAATGGACGACACAGTGTATGATATTTACTATATGTTTTAGTTTCTCCGGAGGTATCAGTAATGGTAGATGAAGTGTATGCTATTTACTATATGTTTCAGTTTATCCGGAGGTATCAGTAATGGACGACAAAGTGTATGTTATTTACTATATGTTTCAGTTTCTCCGGAGGTATCAGTAATGGACGACAAAGTGTATGTTATTTACTATATGTTTCAGTTTCTCCGGAGGTATCAGTAATGGTAGAGGAAGTGTATGTTATTTACTATATGTTTCAGTTTCTCCGGAGGTATCGGTAATGGACGACAAAGTGTTTGTTATTTACTATATGTTTCAGTTTCTCCGGAGGTATCGGTAATGGACGACAAAGTGTTTGTTATTTACTATATGTTTCAGTTTCTCCGGAGGTATCAGTAATGGAAGAGGAAGTGTATGTTATTTACTATATGTTTCAGTTTCTCCGGAGGTATCAGTAATGGACGACAAAGTGTATGTTATTTACTATATGATTCAGTTTCTCCGGAGGTATCAGTAATGGACGACAAAGTGTTTGTTATTTACTATATGTTTCAGTTTCTCCGGAGTTATCAGTAATGGAAGAGGAAATGTATGTTATTTACTATATGTTTCAGTTTCTCCGGAGGTATCAGTAATGGACGACAAAGTGTATGTTATTTACTATATGTTTCAGTTTCTCCGGAGGTATCAGTAATGGACGACAAAGTGTATGTTATTTACTATATGTTTCAGTTTCTCCGGAGGTATCAGTAATGGTAGAGGAAGTGTATGTTATTTACTATATGTTTCAGTTTCTCCGGAGGTATCGGTAATGGACGACAAAGTGTATGTTATTTACTATATGTTTCAGTTTCTCCGGACGTATCAGTTATGGTAGAGGAAGTGTATGTTATTTACTGTATGTTTCAGTTTCTCCGGAGGTATCGGTAATGGACGACAAAGTGTTTGTTATTTACTATATGTTTCAGTTTCTCCGGAGGTATCGGTAATGGATGACAAAGTGTTTGTTATTTACTATATGTTTCAGTTTCTCCGGAGGTATCAGTAATGGAAGAGGAAGTGTATGTTATTTACTATATGTTTCAGTTTCTCCGGAGGTATCAGTAATGGACGACAAAGTGTATGTTATTTACTATATGATTCAGTTTCTCCGCAGGTATCAGTAATGGAAGAGGACGTGTATGTTATTTACGATATGTTTCAGTTTCTCCGGAGGTATCAGTAATGGACGACAAAGTGTTTGTTATTTACTATATAATTATGTTTCAGTTTCTCCGGAGGTATCAGTAATGGAAGATGAAGTGTTTGTTATTTACTATATGTTTCAGTTTCTCCGGAGGTATCAGTAATGGACGACAAATTGTTTGTTATTTATTATATGTTTCAGTTTCTCCGGAGGTATCAGTAATGG